>JALIGW010000003.1:3205000-3515000 GCA_023053685.1 Diadophis punctatus similis | reverse complement strand
GAAGGAGAAGAGGAGGAGGAGGAGGAGAAGGAGAAGGAGAGGAGAAGGAACAGGAGTAGAAGGAGAAGAAGAAGAGGAGGAGGAGTTGAAGGAGAAGGAGGAGAAGAAAAGGAGAAGGAGAAGGAGAAGAGGAGGAGGAGTTGAAGGAGAAGGAGAGGAGAAGGAACAGGAGTAGAAGGAGAAGAAGAGGAGGAGGAGGAGTTGAAGGAGAAGGAGGAGAAGAGAAGGAGAAGGAGAAGGAGAAGGAGAAGAGGAGGAGGAGGAGGAGAAGGAGAGGAGAAGGAACAGGAGGAGAAGAAGGAGAAGAAGAAGAGGAGGAGGAGGAGGAGGAGGAGGAGGAGAAGAAGAAGAAGAAGAAGAAGAAGAAGAAGAAGAAGAAGAAGAAGAAGAAGAAGAAGAAGAAGAAGAAGAAGAAGAAGAAGAAGAAGAAGAAGAAAGACATATAGATTGTTTTAATGTGGCTCTCACCCATGGTAGTGAAGGTGAGTGGATGAGTAGGTGACAACCTTCCTTCTCAAAACGAAGTAACGTTCTATAAGATTACTTCAGCTTCAATTTCATTATCCAGCCTGTTATTTTGACTTTTTTGACCACTCAAAGGTCTTGGTTTTAAGACTTCCCACTTTACACATGTGGCCCTTGAGCAGAAAGAGGTTATGCATCCTTGCCTAACAATTTTGTCCCAGGCTGCAAAAGTAGCTCTCAAATTGAATTTTTTTTGTGGTAGTCAGGAAAAAATTAATAAATTCAAGGGGATCATATAACAGCATTGCAATAATAGTGTGCTCTCATTTTAATTACATTTTCATTTAAATGCAATCAATTTTTGCCTTTGCTCTGGTACCTCCCACTTATGTAGGGTGGTTTCTAAGGGCCTAAATAAAATTCTAACAGATAAATAGTGATTTTATGATTTATATAACAGTGATAAGATATTTTTAAAGAGAAACAGTTTCTTAGAAGGGAATCTCTAGAAACCTTTACTTGTGTCTAAGATGAAAAGTTGCTTGATTAGGTCAGAAAACCCATTTCTCTTATCCATTTTCCCTCTTCACTTAAGCATCCCAAGTTCCTTTACAAAG
Organism: Diadophis punctatus similis; assembly: GCA_023053685.1. Taxonomy (NCBI): domain Eukaryota; kingdom Metazoa; phylum Chordata; class Lepidosauria; order Squamata; family Dipsadidae; genus Diadophis; species Diadophis punctatus. Next base: position 3,513,918 of record JALIGW010000003.1, on the reverse strand, counting down.
ATTTTTCATCTGGATACTCTAAAATCCACTTGTTCCCTTCATCTTTTGATACAGCTTTATCTTTTATTTATTTGGATGGTTTAATTTTTAATTGGAAATTTTACATTCCTAGGCTGCTTCCATTGCGCAACAGCTCCTTGGTGAAACATTTCTTCTGCTTTGTTCTGACCCAAGGTCCCCCATTTCATCTTGTTTTTTTGAACCAGAGGTTTAGTCCAAGGAGACAAGTCCTCCCTGGGTAGCATAGTTTGTTGCTGATATATTAAATTTGTAACTTCTCAACAATTCAGATACTGTATATTCTTCAGCTTTATAGGAAGGAAGGAAGGAAGGAAGGAAGGAAGGAAGGAAGGAAGGGAGGGAGGGAGGGAGGGAGGGAGGGAGGGAGGAGAGAAGATAGAACAAAAGAAAAAGAAAGGAGGGAGGAAAGAAAGAATAAAGAAGGAAAGAAAAAGGAAAGAAGAAAGAAAGAAAAAGAAGGGAGGGAGGGAGGGAAGGAAGGATGGAAGGAAGAAAGGAAGGAAGGAAAAGACAAAAAAGAAAGGAGGGAGGAAAGAAAGAATAAAGAAGGAAAGAAAAGGAAAGAGAAGGAAAGAAAAAAGAAAGAGAAAAGAAGAGAGGGAGGGAGGGAGGGAAGGGAGGGAGGAAGGAAGGAAGGAAAGAAGACAAAGAAAAAAGAAAGATGAAGGAAAGAAAGAACAAAGAAGAAAAGAAAGAGAAAGAGAAGGGAAAAAAGAAAGAAAGGAGAAAGAAAAAGAAAGAAAGAAAGAAAGAAAGAAAGAAAGAAAGAAAGAAAGAAAGAAAGAAAGAAAAAGGGAGAGAGGGAGGAAGGAAGGAAGAAAAGAAGGAGACGAAAGAAAGAAAGAAAGAAAAAGAAAAAGAAAGAAAAAGAAAGAAAGAAAAAGAAAGAAAAAGGAAGAAAGAAAGAAAGAAAGAAAGAAAGAAAGAAAGAAAGAAAGAAAGAAAGAATCTCCCACATTTATAAACAAAGGTATCATTGAAATTAGTGATTTGACAGCATTTCTTGGTGGAACTGCATTCCTGTATTACGTTCAGTGAATTAAATAAACAGTTAATCAATGGCCATCTTATAGGTCCGTGATGGCGAACCTATGGCACGCATACTGGAAGTGGCATGCAGAGCCATTTCTCCGGGCACGCGGAGCCGTCACCCCTTGCTCTTCCGGGTTCCAGTGCACCGGCCAGCTGGTTTTCATGCGCACAGGGATGTCAGAAACCGGAAGAACAGCCACACATTGTGCATGTGTGCTCCAGGAAGATTATCTTCCTGTTTCCAGAGTGCGCATGTGCACAGGCCAGCTGGTCTGGTTTCTGGTGCTCATGCGCACATGAAGACCAGCAACAGGAGTGCATGCCAAAAGACGCGGAGGGGGGATCCTGGCGGTCGCTTCCTAAGGGAGCAGAGCAAGATAAGCCGGGCTTCCCTTCCTCCCTGCCCATGCGGGCTTCTTGCAGTCCGGAGCACTGGTGGATGAGCAGCCGGTGAGGGCGGGGTGGTGGTCTACCTGCGCAGATGACCCTGTGGCCTGGGCTCCTCCCCACTGGGAGCCACTGTTCGTCAGCTGGTGGCAGCACTCTCTGCCCCCGATCTCAGCAGCTGGGGAACAGTAGCTCCCAGTGGGATGAAGCCGAGGCAAGGCCATGCGTTCGGAGCTTCTCCACCGGCTGCCCAGCCAGCAAATACTGCCCCGTGCACCTGAGTTAGAGCGGCAGCTAAATGAAAACAAACAGGGTAAGGAAGCGTGGTTGGGGGCAAGCAAGTTGGGCGGGTTCAATGCCAGAGGGAGAAAAAGAAGGTTTGGGAATCCTTGTGCGCCCAGCTGCCACCTCTTCTTTACCATCCCCCTCCCTCCGCCTAATTTGGCACGAGTCTGAAGTGGTTTGTTGGGGGGGGGGGGAGGAATCAAGGCTCCAGAAGAGCAGCAGCAGCAGTTAAAGGGGGAAGGGCAGGAGCAACTGGCCGGCTCGGGTGCACCGGTCAGCAGGGTGGGGAGGGAGGCTCCTCCTCTGGGCAGCCTCATGCTCTGGGCAGCATCCAGCATGTCAAATTTCAGAGACTTGCCCTGAACATCAAGGGCCGCAGTTGCAAACCAGGGTGCATGGTGTGGTACTTTGTGTGTGTAGTGCGGTGGGTCGGAGATTGCGAGCCCCCGCGCCGTTACTCGGGAGGCTGCTTTCTTCACTGGCTCTGGTCAAGAAGGGCGAAGACTGCTGGGTGGCTTCAAGGACCCTGGCAATGCTCGGCTTCCTGATGCTGCACGAGATACAAAGGCAAGCAGGCCGCCTTTCTGGCGCTCCCGCCAATGCTGGCGCTCGTCCAGCTCCTCTTTTCTCCTCCGAGTGCGGGTGAAGCTGCTTATTGGCACTTGCATGGTGGGCGGCAGATTATGGCTGCGCTGGGCGCCGCTGGGGCGAAAGTGCGCAGTCCCTGCTTGGGAGTCACCGGGCTGCGCTTTCGGCCTGGCTAGCTCCCACTACCATCCATTCTTACCTTACACGGGGCAACCCAGCTTGGGGACCCCGAGAGGGGCGGGCCGCACAGGCTGGGTTGTGCCTGCTCATGCCCAGAGCAGAGCATTGGTCTAAGGGTAGCGTGCCAGCAGCAGCAGGCTGGGCTGCTTGCTCCTCCGCGGTCCGGCTGGCTGGCTGGCTGGCTGCTGCCTGGAGAGCGAGGCTGGCAGAAGGAGGAGCCGCCGTTGCCTCTGCAAACGCAGGCCATTTGCGCTGGCAAAGGTTGATCCAAAATGGGGTGCATGGGCGCATGCGCAGTGGATGCATGCATGCACAGTGTGGGGCACATGTGCAGTGTGGGGCGCGTGCATGTATGGGGTTGCGCATTGCATTATGGGTGCTGGCACGTGGGAGTGCTGGTGCGCGCGCGCATACTTTTGGCACACAGAGACAAAAAGGTTCGCCATCACATTATAGGTTATCCATACAGTCTGGCACAAGTTGTGCAAGATCCATTTTCTTCTCACCACAGACATCATCTACCATTCTAGAATTCTCTCCACCGTCCATCCATCCATCCTCAGCTTGGCACACATGCAATATGTTGGGACAGCAGCTCCCAGCATTCTCACTCAGCATTCCCTTTGGCTGCCTTGGCTGAGAATTCTGGGAGTTGTAGTCTCTAAATGTTGCCCAGAGGCACCAATCTTCTCATAACTTCTAACTCTGGATTTGTAGCTGCTCGAGATCAGACGCTTCAGAACATACCCTGCTCAACATTTGATCACGGTTTTTAATCCATGAGTTTCTGTACAGACTCATTTTTAACATTCTGACAAATAATTGTACTTTACTTTGCAATAGGATAATGCTTTCTTAGGAGAGTTGTAAATATTTCTCTGCTGCCACTGACCAAATGAGGATTTGCTAGCAGTAGAAGAAAGCAATCGATTTTTATTACCTGGAATGTGGCCTAACCAAAATAATTGAAATGTCCTTAGCTTGTTTTAGGGAGAACAGAGGGGGCTATTCGGAGAGTTATATATTGATTAGACCACGGGCTAGTTGAGTTCCAGTTGAGCAAGTTGCCAACTTTGGAAACAGCATCTCTGCCTCTGCCATGAACTAATCGCATGGCATGAAAAACTGGCCCGATTTGGGCCGGCACAGGCATTGTCTGATTTTATTATTTTTTATTTTAGGTTTTTTGTTTATCCCACCTTTATTATTTTGCATAAATAACTCAAGGTGGCAATTGTATCTAACACTCCTCCCTCCTCCTATATTCCCTATGGAAGCAAACATGTGAGGTGGGTTCAGGGGTGAGTTGCTCACTTACCCAGACCGGTGCGCTGCTCTGCATTTCTTCATGCTTCGTGCGCATGTGTGGTATGCGCGCATGCCCCCTCACGCGATTTTGCTAATGTGCATGCGCGGAAGCAAAATCGTGCCAAAATCTTGCGAGGGGATGCACACGCGAGAGAGATTTTGGCGAGATTTTACTTCCACGCATGCGCAGAAGCAAAATCTCGCCGAAATCTCTCTCTCACGCGCGTCCCCTCGTGAGATTTTGGCGCGCTTTTGCTTTCGCACATGCGCAGAAGCAAAATCGCCCAAAAATTTGAAAAAAAGATGGCGACGCACGCAACTGCCCGGTGGAGAGGGTACCGGAGCAGTCACGTGCAAATTGGGTTATCGGCGGATCCCTACTGGAGCTACGCACTGGACTGCACCGGTAGGAACCCACCCCTGGGTGGGTTGGTCTGAGAGGGAGTGATTGGCCCAAGGTCACCCAGCTGGCTTTCACACTTAAGGTGGGACTAGAACTCACAGGCTCCTGGTTTCCAGCCTCATGCCTTGACCACTAGACCAGACTGGCTCCAATTCCTTGACAAACAGGGTGGAGTCCTGCAAAGTATAATTTGTGCAAAAAGAAACCAACATTGTCACATGTGAATATGTTTCTATTGCAAGTGACTGCAGTGATTCTGTCAAGTGAATGCTTACACTTTTTTACATGCATACCCAAAATATAAGTGGGATCAGTGGTGAGTTGCTACCGATTCGCCCCGGTTCGGGCAAACCGGTAGCGGAGGCGGGAGGCTCTGCCCACCAACCCGGATGTCATCACAGACGATCTGCGCATGCGCAGAAGCGCTGCACGCATGTACATAGTTCCGAACCGGTAGTGAAGGTAAGTGAAACCCACTACTGAGTGGGATATAGGTAGGTAGGTAGGTAGGTAGGTAGGTAGGTAGGGAGGGAGGGAGAGAGAGAGAGAGAGAGAGAGAGAGAGAGAGAGAGAGAGAGAGAGAGAGAGAGAGAGAGAGAGAGAGAGAGAGAGAGAGATGAGAAATTGAAAAATAGCCTATTGGACTACCAGAGTCCATAGGTCTCAGAAGGATAGCAGTCCTAAAAAAAACCCTACATGAACCAAAGTTTTAGATAGAAAGATTTCAACGTGTATCAGAACTATTTGTAATTTTGCTGAGCTGTTGCTGTGAAATGTGATTTTGCCAAGTATGTAGTTTTGAAATATATTTGGAATCAGAACTTTGAAACTGTGAGAAATAGGGAACTGAAAGTAGTCGATGGATAGAAGTTTTGAGATGTACACGGGTATATGTGGAGACTGTCTGTCAGTAAGACAGAACAAGGAAGTAAGTTGTGAAATGCATGCAAAAAAGTATAAACTTCCCTCCAGAAGTTGTGAATATGCCAACACTGGAGGATTTGAAGAATAGATTGGACAACCATTTGTCTGAAATGGTATAGGGCAGTGATGGCGAACCTATGGCACATGTGCCACAGGTGACACGCAGAGCCATATTGGAGGGCACCGAGGCGTTGCCCTATTTCATCTCCACGGGAAAACTGGAAGTTTGAAAATGCACTTCCGGTTTGCCGTTGGGCTGTTTTTCACACTCCAGAGGGTTCAGGGAAGCTTCCTGAAGCCCCGGAATGCAAAAAACAGCAAAACAGGCAAATCGGAAGTGCGTTTTTCTGAACTTCCGTTTCACCGTCCCAGGCTTCAGTAAGGCCTTTGCGCGGGGGTGGCGGAAGTGCGCATGCGCAGGGGGCAGCATGGGGGGGTTGTGCGCATGCATGGGGGAGGGAATGGGTGCACACACACTCTTTTGGGGTGTGTGCGCACACCCCCTTTTGGCACCCCCTTTTGGCACGCTGGCGCATGCACACGCACCCTTTTGGCACACCAACCAAAAAAAGGTTCGCCTTCACTGGTATAGGGTTTCCTGCCTGAGTAGGGGACCTCCAAGGTCCCTTTCAACTCTTCTTCCATATACCGTATTTTTCGGAATATAAGACGCACCTTTTTCCTCCCTAAAAGTGGCTGAAAATTCAGGTGCGTCTTATACTTCGAATGTAGCTTTTTTTTCCAGCTCTAACTAGGTGCTAACAGATCTTCCCAGCTCTTACATTGCAGGCTCTTTCATTGTTACTCTCTCAGAAGAATGTTTTCCAGCCCTAAGTCTTTGCAGGGTTTTTTTTTCATTGCTCTACTTGCTCCAAAGAAGTTGTTTTCTAGCCCTAACCAGGTGCTAACGATCTTCCCAGCTCTTACTGGCTTGCAGGCTCTTTCATTGTTACTGTCTCCGAAGAATGTTTTTCCAGCCCTAAGTCTTTGCATGGTTTTTTTCATTGCTTTACTTGCTCTGAATAAGTTTTTTTCTAGCCCTAACTAGGTGCTAACGATCTTCCCAGCTCTTACTGGCTTACAGGCTCTTTCATTGTTATTCTCTCAGAAGGTTTTTTTAAGTCCTAACCAGGGGATAAAATAATGTGCTGAAGCTGCTCAGAATAAGTTTTTTTTCTAGCCCTAACTAGGTGCTAACGATCTTCCCAGCTCTTACTGGCTTGCATGCTCTTTCATTGTTACTCTCAGAAGAAGGTTTTTTTAAGTCCTAACCAGGGGATAAAATAATGTGCTGAAGCTGACCAGACTAAGGACGTTAGCCAGATGAATACCTGGTAGGCAGATTGTTTTCCCCTATTTTCCTCCCCAAAAACTAAGGTGCGTCTTATACTCCGGTGCGTCTTATACTCTGAAAAATAAGGTATTTGTTTTGCAATTCAATCCTCTTTCATTCTCTCTGATCAAATAATCTCAGTGTGCTTGCAGTCATTCACTCCACTTTCCCTGTCAACCTTGATTGCCTCACTCTTGGACTTATTAATTTTCAGATTGACATTCCTCATTACATCATAACATATTTCTCAGATTTGCTGCGTATCCTATGGACCCTCAGCCCAAAACATAACATGTGGTCATTTCAGCACACCTTGAATGTTACCACAAAAAAATCCTTATACTTTTATCCATTCATTCATTGAACAAAAAATTGTTAAGCTGTCTCGTCTTACTGAGCCATGGTGGCCCAGTGGTTAGAATGCAGTATTGCATGTTGAGTCTGCCCATTGCCAGGAGTTTGATCCTAACTAGCTCCAGGTTGACTCAGCCTTCCATCCTTCCGAAATCTGTAAAATGAGGACCTAGATTGTAGGGGACAATATGCTGACTCTTTAAACTGCTTAGAGAGGGCTGTAAAGCACTATGAAGTGATATACTATTGCTATTACTGGATGTTGATTTTTTTTTTAAAAACACCTTTTTTAAAATTGAAGAAATAAAATAGAGATAAAATGCGTTCATATTATAAAACTAAACCAAAAATGGTGTGGGGGAAAATGAAGCTTATATTTTGAGAGTACAGAATTGTTTGCTAATGCACCTATATATGAGGAGAACAGAAAAAACAAATCATCAACATTTAATATATTTGTCCAAAATGAGATTTGAAGCGGAGAGGCAATCTGTCAAGAAAAACCTGTTCAGTGTCAAACCATTTGCTAACCATTCCATTAATTCTAAGATATTCTACAAATATACATATTACATTTGTTATTTTTTTTAGGATTAATATTATCCGGTCTTGATCTTGACTGATTGATTATGCATGATTCCACAGTCCCTGCTGGGAGAAATATGTAGTAATGAGGAGGTGAAAGAGGAGATGGTCATATTTCATCCAATTTCCAGTCCGCCTTCCTCCCTGCTGGAAACTTCAATATGGTTGATCTTCACAGTAGAAAACCAATAAGCTTCGATATATTTGGTGTTCCTCTATTGTATTTTTTTTATTCCTTTTCAATCTCCCATTAATCTCCTGATGTCAAGATTCCCATTCATTTCTCTTGTCTACATCCTGAACCTTCATGAATTCTTTACCTTGTTAATGCAAATTATAATGCCCCTCCCTCCCCTCCCCCCTCTCTATCCCTACTCCCCCCTCTCTCTTTCTGTCTCTCTCATGTGTATAAGCATGTGTTTTGTGTGTGTTTTTAAGACAGGAAGAGAGAGAGTAGGAGAGAGAGGGAGGGAGAGAGGAAGGAGGAGGAGGAGGAGGAGGAGGAGGAGGAGGAGGAGGAGGAGGAGGAGGAAAGAATCAACTCTCTGTCCAGGTTCTTGATAGTCATAAACTATAGACTATGTCTGCTTTATTGTCAGGATCTTTGGATGAATTGTATCAAGACTTTAATTTCTCCCTTGCATGTGGGCTTTATTACAGTTTTAATCTTTCATAATAAAACTCCTCTATACCCTGGTGACAATAAAATTAATGTGTGCAAACTTTCCCTTACAATTTATACAGGTTCTCATCTTCTGCCTTGGTCATTGTATCTATAGTGCGTCTGTCATTGTGTTCTACAAAAGAGATGATTTTTGAAATGTATGCTGATTAGTGAAACATTGATTTCCATTCCTCCTCCTCCTCCTCCTCCTCCTCCTCCTCCTCCTCCTCCTCCTCCTCCTCCTCCTCCTCCTCTTTTACCACTTCTGTGTCAAGGGAGATACAAAGTTTTGGTTCTGCCTCATGCTTTTTCACCTTCTCTTTTTACGTATGCCTTCTTACTAAAATAATATATGAGATCCAAAAGGTGCCACAACAGTATCCCAGAATACTACTAGGTGAGATCATTTCAAGTTAGACATCTTACTGATTTTTGGCCTTTGTTTTCTCTTAATTCACTGTTTTCAGAATGCTGTTTTGTTCTGTTATTCATATGTCCTTATCATTTCCTCCCCTCTTCAATTGTGTCTGATTCTTGGAAACTGCCAGAAGTTCCTGTGGTTTTCTTGGTAAGGTTTTCCAGAGGTGGTTTTGCCATTGCCTCCTTTCTAGGGTTGAGAGAAAGTGACTGGCTCAAGGTCACCCAATTGGCTCATGTCCATGGTGGGTGCCATTCTGTTAAGCGACACATCGCAAGCTGACAGCCTGATATCAGTAATGGGGAGAGGGAACAGTAGAGGTAGGGACGCAGGGAGGGATCTCAGTGGAATAGAAACCAAGCAGTACCATCCTGTAAGAAGCACCAGCTGTCTCAAGGTCACACCAAAAGAATTAGGAGCTGGTGAGCGTGCAAAGACAGGGACTGTTTCCCAAACAATTTGTTAACACCTGATTGGACATTGACTGATAACCAGGGGGGCAGGCCAGGGACAACAGAAAGTTAATTGTATCTTTTGCGTGTGAAAATATCAGATCCAGCTTTGCCTCTTCTGTAACCACTTTGGCTTTAGTAAAGTATACTTTTGGCTAATCATAGGCCAGGACTCTTTCTTTCCTTTCTAATTGACCAAGATGGTTCACATTAAGCTGGAGCTTAGATTTTAGAAATTATGGTTTCCCAGTTTCTAGCCTGATGCCTTAACCACTACACTTAAACTAGTTCTGATCATTAATTTTGGACAAATTAAAATAGGACATATAGATTTGTTTGTCTCCTTTAGCAAATCATCATATCTTGTTAATACTCTTGAGGAAACCTTGGAAATCTATAAAACAGCTGAATATTTCATTGTTATTTATTGAAATATTTTAAGTAGAATCCAATAAAGTTCTATTACAGTTTAAAATTTATCTTCATCATCTCCAGCCAATCTACAATAGGGATTTAATCTACCATTCTGGATTTCAGCACAATGCATGTTTGGAAGGAAAGGAGTTAGTTCTTTGGATTATTTTAAGCAAAGAAACCAAACTTTTAAAAATGGGTAGGGACATCTGAGATTTTGAGAACATGTTATGGATGCTTTCAAAATATGGCAGATAAAACCAGTCTATCAGATTACAAGTAACACCTCCAACAAAGGAAGACTCCGAGGCTAGAAGTTCCTCAAAGTTCCACTTTATTAGAGATGTCATATTGGCACATCTGGGAAAACCTGAATCTGAAAGCTTCCAGGTTTTCCTCACCCAAAGGAAAGTCAAAGTCCCTTCCCCTGCACCCACATGTCCATCACATGGTCCAATCAATCCACTGTCCCAACTGGAGATGCGTCCTAGTCACGCCACTCCAGGTGCAGGCTGAATGTCCTTGACTCCCAGAAAAAAGAACATTGTTATGGCTAGATATCTCTACAACTTCATGCAATCCCCCTTCCCAGTTTCCCAAAGCACTAAGTGTGGCAGCCCTGAAGAGCCAAAGAAAAAGATGGCCTCCGGGGCTGACATAGTCATAAAAGACTGTTTTGTCAAGCTGATAAAGTTGTTTCCCATTGATTATTTGTGATGTCCCGAGGAGCTCTGGTTACACAATGGGTTAGAATGCAGTATTGCAGGTAATCTCTGCCTACAGCCTGGAGTTCAAACCTGATGGGCTTCAGGTTGACTCAGCCTTCCATCCTTCCAAGGTCTGTAAAATGGGGATCCAGATTGTTGGGGTCAATATGCTGACTCTGTAAACTGCTTAGAGAGCAATGTAAAGCATTGTAGGGCAGTACATAAGTCTAAGTGCCATTTTTATTTCCATCATCTCTATATGCTTCAACGTTTTTATGGAGTGGTGGTCCTTGTTTCAAGTTAAGCACTGCAATCCAGTTACTCTAAAACTCATCAACTGGAGAACAGATTACTGTTCTCTGCAAATTTGCAGGTTGCAGAGATAATCACCAATTTAACTCTGAGTTCAAATATAAACTACTGCAGAAACCAGCAACCTCTATAGGTAGATTATTGAGATGCATAGAAGACACACTGGAGGTGCAGTGAACCACATAGAAGGAAAAGCAGGAGGCATAAAAACAGATTCCAGCCATTCCCAGATCCTGCACAAATTAAATTTCTCCATACATATAAGTGTATGTAGAGTTAATGAAAAGTGTGGCCTTAATTACTTAAATCTAAGCCTTGCTTTCTCCTTTTGCTGTAATTCTATTCACTAAGCACTATGACTTTTGATTGGCATGCAAATGACTTTTCAAAGAAAAGTGTAATTACTCACTAGTCTCAAAAGAGTTTGTAACTCTTTTTTTTGTAATATCCTTCTCAAAATACAAAAGAATGCCTATTCTGTGTTTATTGGCATGATTTGTGATCAATTCGCTATTTGTTGATCTGGCCATTTTTTCCTGGTTTTTTCCCCTTCATGGGCAAGTCACTAGTTTAACTTTTTTATCCACAAAAAATTAAGTTCACTGAGATGTAGATATAGATCAAATCATTCCACCTTAAAGATGAGCTTGCCTTCTTTTAGCTTTACCTGAAGTTATCTTGGCAGCAATATCGAAAACTTTCTACTGCCTTCTTCTAAGACGTTTTGTTTTTTATTTTCCCGGTTTAGCTAACAGACCTGGAATTAGTAAAGGAGAATATTTGTAGCTCAGGGTTGAAATGAAGGATCCTTAGTGCTTTCTGAGCTTGTTTGTTTTCTTGCAGACGTTTCATTACCCAAACTACCGTATTTTTTGGAGTATAAGACACACCTTTTTCCTCCCTAAAAGTGGCTGAAAATTTGGGTATGTCTTATACTCTGAATGTAGCTTTTTTTTCCAGCCCTAACTAGGTGCTAACAGATCTTCCCAGCTCTTACCTTACCTTTTTCATTGTTACTCTCTTCAAAGAATGTTTTTCCAGCCCTAAGTCTTTACAGAATTTTTTTTCATTGCTCTACTTGCTCCGAATAAGTTTTTTTCTAGCCCTAACCAGGTGCTAAGTATCTTCCCAGCTCTTACTGGCTTGCAGGTTCTTTCATTGTTATTCTCTCAGAAGAAGGTTTTTTAAGTCCTAACCAGGGGGTAAAATAATGTGCTGAAGCTGCTCCGAATAAGTTATTTTCTAGCCCTAACCAGGTGCTAACGATCTTCCCAGCTCTTACTGGCTTGCAGGCTCTTTCATTGTTACTCTCTCAGAAGAAGGTTTTTTTAAGTCCTAACCAGGGGATAAAATAATGTGCTGAAGCTGACCAGACTAAGGATGCTAGCCAGATGAATACCTGGTAGGCAGATTGTTTTCCCCTATTTTCCTCCCCAAAAACTAAGGTGCGTCTTATACTCTGGTGCGTCTTATACTCCGAAAAATACGGTAGGTAACATCATCAGTCGCTGATGATGTTACCTAGTTTGAGTAATGAAATGTTTGCAAGAACACAACCAAACGCAGAAAGCATCAAGGATCCCTCAGACCTGGAATTTCCTGAAAGAGTCTTATCCAAGAAGTCTGTAGAGATTCTCAGTCCTCCAGGTACTGGTTTTCCAAAATGTGCTTTTTCAGGAGGCAACTGGACTTTCTTGTTTTTTCTTTTGAAGGTGTTTCACTTCTCATCCAAGAAGCTTCTTCAGCTCTTTGTGGGGAATGGAAGGATTTATATTTCTTGCAGACAGCTGGTAATTTGCATCCTTTTAGAGGGTCGTTGAAGCACTTGGAGGTTTATTTGTGTCCTCAGGGTCACCTGAGTAGTGCTCCTGGTTCCTGTAGTCTGCAATTTATTTCCCTCTGGAAATCCATTTCTACTCCAGCACCATTCAAAGGGGGTTCAATTCATCCCAAATTGTATAGCTAAGAGTCTGTAGAGATTCTAAGTCATCCAGGTCATGGTTGTCCCAAAGATGCTTTTTCAGGAGGCAACAGGACTTTCTTGTTTTTTCTTTTGAAGGCTTTTCACTTCTCATCCAAGAAGCTTCTTCAGCTCTGATTGGATGGTGGGGAATGGAAGAATTTATATTCCTTGCAGACAGCTGGTAATTTTTTATTTATTTATTTATTTATTTATTTATTTATTTATTTATTTATTTATTTATTTATTATTTATTTATTTATTTATTTATTTATTTATTTATTTATTTATTTATTTATTTATTTATTTATTTATTTATTTATTTATTTATTTATTAGAATTGGAAGGGACCTTGTAGGTCATCTAGTCCAACCCCCCGCTCAAGCAGGAGTCCCTACACCATTTCGGACAGATGGCAGTCCAATCTGCCTTTGAAAGCCTCAAGCGTTGGAGCTCTCACAACCTCTGCAAGCAAGCTGTTCCACTGGTTGATCGCTCTCACTGTCAGAAAGTTCCTCCTTATTTCCAGGTTACTTGCATCCTTTTATCCAAGAAGTAACCAGGCTCAAGTCTGCTTACCTTCTGAGCCTAGAGTTGGTCACGCAACATCCACTACCTGTAGTTCCAAATGAGAAACAAATTAACTGGCAAAAAGTAAGGCCCCAGCTCTGCAAAGTGAATTCAGGAATAAATGCTTTGACATAGTTCCGAAGAGTACCGTTTAGCTTTGGATATTTGCTTTTATAGCACAAACTCCCTGGATCAAATAGAGAAAATCTGAAGTGGCCAATTCAATTTTGCTTTTAACCTCTGAAGTAGAAAGTAATTAGAAATTTTCCCCAGAATTACCTCACTATTACCCCATTTCAGTGTATCAGATTCTCAAGCGCCCTTGAGTGCCTGTCGTATAGATATAGTGGTTCGTCAATTGGAACTCAAGTTGGAGTCTCTTAATAGGGATGTGCCGAAGTAGCTGAATGTAATGTGGAAAAGCTGGCAGGCAGTTCCCTCACTGACCCTATTCCTACTTAATGACAGCTCGGCTGATTAATGTCTACAGAAACCATACATCCATTTTTTTCCCCTCCTGCAAAACATCCATAAATGTTTCAGTGGCGATGATGTCATTGACTTATAATTTTGCCCGTGATTTTCCTCCTTCCTTTGGGAGATCCTTTATGATCTTTCACAAACATTATTGCGATGGAACATTCTCTGTGCACTTTAATTGTTTAACAGTGTGTTGCTGGGCCCTTTAATTATTGAGACCCTGAAGTTTGGCTTTGATAGGTCCCTGGATGGTTGGTGTGGAAAGAGAAATTGCCTGTGGTCTGAACTACTGTCAATGTTTGGCATATTTACAGGCCAGCTTTATTGTGGAAAGAGAAGGTTTTTAAGATGTAAAGTACAAGTAAAGTCACTTAATGGGACAAGCTGAAGATGGGGAGGAGATTTCAGAAGAGAGAAACTATCTGGATTTCTCAGCAGAAGCTTTTTAACATAGCACAGCACAGCACAGCACAGCATAGCATAGCATAGCATAGCACAGCACAGCACAGCATAGCACAGCACAGCATAGCACAGCACAGCACAGCACAGCATAGCACAGCATAGCATAACAGCATAGCATAGCATAGCACAGCACAGCATAGCATAGCATAGCATAGCATAGCATAGCATAGCACAGCACAGCATAGCACAGCACAGCATAGCACAGCACAGCACAGCACAGCATAGCATAGCATAGCATAACAGCATAGCATAGCATAGCATAGCATAGCATAGCACAGCACAGCATAGCATAGCATAGCATAGCATAGCATAGCATAGCACAGCACAGCATAGCACAGCATAGCATAACAGCACAGCACAGCACAGCACAGCACAGCATAGCATAGCATAGCATAGCATAACAGCATAGCACAGCATAGCACAGCACAGCATAGCATAGCATAGCATAGCATAGCATAGCATAGCATAGCATAGCATAGCATAGCATAGCATAGCATAGCATAGCATAGCACAGCACAGCATAGCACAGCATAGCATAACAGCACAGCACAGCACAGCACAGCACAGCATAGCATAGCATAGCATAGCATAACAGCATAGCACAGCATAGCACAGCACAGCACAGCATAGCATAGCATAGCATAGCATAGCATAGCATAGCATAGCATAGCATAGCATAGCATAGCATAACAGCATAGCATAGCATAGCATAGCATAACAGCATAGCATAGCATAGCACAGCATAGCATAGCATAGCATAGCATAGCATAGCACAGCACAGCATAGCACAGCATAGCATAACAGCACAGCACAGCACAGCACAGCATAGCATAGCATAGCATAGCATAGCATAGCATAGCATAGCATAGCATAGCATAGCATAGCATAGCATAGCATAGCATAGCATAGCATAGCATAGCATAGCATAGCATAGCATAGCATAGCATAGCATAGCATAGCATAGCATAGCATAGCACAGCACAGCATAGCACAGCATAGCATAACAGCACAGCACAGCACAGCACAGCATAGCATAGCATAGCATAACAGCATAGCATAGCATAGCATAGCATAGCATAGCATAGCATAGCATAGCATAGCATAGCATAGCATAGCATAGCATAGCATAGCACAGCACAGCATAGCACAGCACAGCATAACAGCACAGCACAGCACAGCACAGCACAGCATAGCATAGCATAGCATAGCATAGCATAGCATAGCATAGCATAGCATAGCATAGCATAACAGCATAGCATAGCATAGCATAGCATAGCATAGCATAGCATAGCATAGCATAGCATAGCATAGCATAGCATAGCATAGCATAGCATAGCATAGCATAGCATAGCATAGCATAGCATAACAGCATAGCATAGCATAGCATAGCATAGCATAGCATAGCATAGCATAGCATAGCATAGCATAGCATAGCATAGCATAGCATAGCATAGCATAGCATAGCATAGCATAACAGCATAGCATATCATAGCATAGCATAGCATAACAGCATAGCATAGCATAGCATAGCATAGCACAGCACAGCACAGCACAGCACAGCATAGCATAGCATAGCATAGCATAGCATAGCATAGCATAGCATAGCATAGCATAACAGCATAGCATAGCATAGCATAGCATAGCATAACAGCATAGCATAGCATAGCATAGCATAGCATAGCACAGCACAGCATAGCATAGCATAGCATAGCATAGCACAGCATGACAGCATAGCATAGCATAGCATAGCATAGCATAGCATAGCATAACAGCATAGCATAGCATAGCATAGCATAACAGCACAGCATAGCACAGCATAGCATAACAGCACAGCACAGCACAGCATAGCATAGCATAGCATAGCATAGCATAGCATAGCATAGCATAGCATAGCATAGCATAGCATAGCATAGCATAGCATAACAGCATAGCATAGCATAGCATAGCATAGCACAGCATAGCATAGCATAGCATAGCATAGCATAGCATAACAGCATAGCATAGCATAGCATAGCATAGCATAGCACAGCATAGCATAGCACAGCACAGCATAGCACAGCATAGCATAGCACAGCACAGCATAGCATAGCATAGCATAGCATAGCATAGCATAACAGCACAGCACAGCACAGCACAGCACAGCATAGCATAGCATAGCATAGCATAACAGCATAGCACAGCACAGCACAGCACAGCATAGCATAGCATAGCATAACAGCATAGCATAGCATAGCACAGCACAGCATAGCATAGCATAGCATAGCATAGCATAGCATAGCACAGCACAGCATAGCACAGCATAGCATAACAGCACAGCACAGCACAGCACAGCACAGCATAGCATAGCATAGCATAGCATAGCATAGCATAGCATAGCATAGCATAGCATAGCATAGCATAACAGCATAGCATAGCATAGCATAGCATAACAGCATAGCATAGCATAGCACAGCATAGCATAGCATAGCATAGCATAGCATAGCACAGCACAGCATAGCACAGCATAGCATAACAGCACAGCACAGCACAGCACAGCACAGCATAGCATAGCATAGCATAGCATAGCATAGCATAGCATAGCATAGCATAGCATAGCATAGCATAGCATAGCATAACAGCATAGCATAGCATAGCATAGCATAGCATAGCATAGCATAGCATAGCATAGCATAGCATAGCATAGCATAGCATAGCACAGCACAGCATAGCACAGCATAGCATAACAGCACAGCACAGCACAGCACAGCATAGCATAGCATAGCATAACAGCATAGCATAGCATAGCATAGCATAGCATAGCATAGCATAGCATAGCATAGCATAGCATAGCATAGCATAGCATAGCATAGCACAGCACAGCATAGCACAGCACAGCATAACAGCACAGCACAGCACAGCACAGCACAGCATAGCATAGCATAGCATAGCATAGCATAGCATAGCATAGCATAGCATAGCATAGCATAACAGCATAGCATAGCATAGCATAGCATAGCATAGCATAGCATAGCATAGCATAGCATAGCATAGCATAGCATAGCATAGCATAGCATAGCATAGCATAGCATAGCATAGCATAGCATAACAGCATAGCATAGCATAGCATAGCATAGCATAGCATAGCATAGCATAGCATAGCATAGCATAGCATAGCATAGCATAGCATAGCATAGCATAGCATAGCATAGCATAACAGCATAGCATATCATAGCATAGCATAGCATAACAGCATAGCATAGCATAGCATAGCATAGCACAGCACAGCACAGCACAGCACAGCATAGCATAGCATAGCATAGCATAGCATAGCATAGCATAGCATAGCATAGCATAACAGCATAGCATAGCATAGCATAGCATAGCATAACAGCATAGCATAGCATAGCATAGCATAGCATAGCACAGCACAGCATAGCATAGCATAGCATAGCATAGCACAGCATGACAGCATAGCATAGCATAGCATAGCATAGCATAGCATAACAGCATAGCATAGCATAGCATAGCATAACAGCACAGCATAGCACAGCATAGCATAACAGCACAGCACAGCACAGCATAGCATAGCATAGCATAGCATAGCATAGCATAGCATAGCATAGCATAGCATAGCATAGCATAGCATAGCATAGCATAGCATAACAGCATAGCATAGCATAGCATAGCATAGCACAGCATAGCATAGCATAGCATAGCATAGCATAGCATAACAGCATAGCATAGCATAGCATAGCATAGCATAGCACAGCATAGCATAGCACAGCACAGCATAGCACAGCATAGCATAGCACAGCACAGCATAGCATAGCATAGCATAGCATAGCATAACAGCATAGCATAGCATAGCATAGCATAGCATAGCATAGCATAGCATAGCATAGCATAGCATAGCATAGCATAGCATAGCATAGCATAGCATAGCATAGCATAGCATAACAGCACAGCACAGCACAGCACAGCACAGCACAGCACAGCATAGCATAGCATAGCATAGCATAGCATAGCATAGCATAGCATAGCATAGCATAGCATAGCATAACAGCACAGCACAGCACAGCACAGCATAGCATAGCATAGCATAGCATAGCATAGCATAGCATAGCATAACAGCATAGCATAGCATAGCATAGCATAGCACAGCATAGCATAGCATAGCATAGCATAGCATAGCATAGCATAGCATAGCATAACAGCATAGCATAGCATAGCATAGCATAGCATAGCATAGCACAGCATAGCACAGCACAGCATAGCACAGCATAGCATAGCACAGCACAGCATAGCATAGCATAGCATAGCATAACAGCATAGCATAGCATAGCATAGCATAGCATAGCATAGCATAGCATAGCATAGCATAGCATAGCATAGCATAGCATAGCATAGCATAGCATAGCATAACAGCATAGCATAGCATAGCATAGCATAGCATAGCATAGCATAGCATAGCATAGCATAGCATAGCACAGCATAGCATAGCACAGCATAGCATAGCATAACAGCATAGCATAGCATAGCATAGCATAGCACAGCATAGCATAGCATAACAGCATAGCATAGCATAGCATAGCATAGCATAGCATAGCATAGCATAACATAGCACAGCACAGCACAGCACAGCATAGCATAGCATAGCATAGCATAGCATAGCATAGCATAGCATAGCATAGCATAGCATAGCATAGCATAGCATAGCATAGCATAGCATAACAGCATAGCATAGCATAGCATAGCATAGCATAGCATAGCATAGCATAGCATAACAGTATAGCATAGCATAGCATAGCATAGCATAGCATAGCATAGCATAGCATAGCATAGCATAGCATAGCATAGCATAGCATAGCATAGCATAGCACAGCACAGCACAGCACAGCACAGCACAGCACAGCATAGCACAGCATAGCATAGCATAGCATAGCATAGCATAGCATAGCATAGCATAGCATAGCATAGCATAGCATAGCATAGCATAGCATAACAGCATAGCATAGCATAGCATAGCATAGCACAGCATAGCATAGCATAGCATAGCATAGCATAGCATAGCATAGCATAGCATAACAGCATAGCATAGCATAGCATAGCATAGCATAGCATAGCATAGCATAGCATAGCATAGCATAGCATAGCATAGCATAGCATAACAGCATAGCATAGCATAGCATAGCATAGCATAGCACAGCATAGCATAGCATAACAGCATAGCATAGCATAGCATAGCATAGCATAGCATAGCATAACAGCATAGCATAGCATAACAGCATAGCATAGCATAGCATAGCATAGCATAGCACAGCATAGCATAGCATAACAGCATAGCATAGCATAGCATAGCATAGCATAACAGCATAGCATAGCATAACAGCATAGCATAGCATAGCATAGCATAGCATAGCATAGCATAGCATAGCATAGCATAGCATAGCATAGCATAGCACAGCACAGCATAGCATAGCACAGCATAGCATAGCATAACAGCATAGCATAGCATAGCATAGCATAGCACAGCATAGCATAGCATAGCATAGCATAGCACAGCATAGCATAGCATAACAGCATAGCATAGCATAACAGCATAGCATAGCATAGCATAGCATAGCATAGCATAGCATAGCATAGCATAACAGCATAGCATAGCATAGCATAGCATAGCATAGCACAGCATAGCATAGCATAACAGCATAGCATAGCAT
The DNA here is from genome assembly GCA_023053685.1 of Diadophis punctatus similis. Taxonomy (NCBI): domain Eukaryota; kingdom Metazoa; phylum Chordata; class Lepidosauria; order Squamata; family Dipsadidae; genus Diadophis; species Diadophis punctatus. The sequence goes on along the minus strand of JALIGW010000003.1, from coordinate 3,494,383 downwards.
AGCATAGCATAGCATAGCATAACAGCATAGCATAGCATAACAGCATAGCATAGCATAGCATAGCATAGCATAGCACAGCATAGCATAGCATAACAGCATAGCATAGCATAGCATAGCATAGCATAACAGCATAGCATAGCATAACAGCATAGCATAGCATAGCATAGCATAGCATAGCATAGCATAGCATAGCATAGCATAGCATAGCATAGCATAGCACAGCACAGCATAGCATAGCACAGCATAGCATAGCATAACAGCATAGCATAGCATAGCATAGCACAGCACAGCATAGCATAGCATAACAGCATAGCATAGCATAACAGCATAGCATAGCATAGCATAGCATAGCATAGCATAGCATAGCATAGCATAGCATAACAGCATAGCATAGCATAGCATAGCATAGCATAGCACAGCATAGCATAGCATAACAGCATAGCATAGCATAGCATAGCATAGCATAGCATAGCATAACAGCATAGCATAGCATAACAGCATAGCATAGCATAGCATAGCATAGCATAGCACAGCATAGCATAGCATAACAGCATAGCATAGCATAGCATAGCATAGCATAACAGCATAGCATAGCATAACAGCATAGCATAGCATAGCATAGCATAGCATAGCATAGCATAGCATAGCATAGCATAGCATAGCATAGCAGAGCACAGCACAGCATAGCACAGCATAGCATAGCATAGCATAGCATAGCTTAGCATAGCATAGCATAGCATAGCATAGCATAGCATAGCATAGCATAACAGCATAGCATAGCATAGCATAGCATAGCACAGCATAGCATAGCATAACAGCATAGCATAGCATAGCATAACAGCATAGCATAGCATAGCATAGCATAGCACAGCATAGCATAGCATAACAGCATAGCATAGCATAACAGCATAGCATAGCATAGCATAGCATAGCACAGCATAGCATAGCATAACAGCATAGCATAGCATAGCATAGCATAACAGCATAGCATAGCATAGCATAGCATAGCATAGCATAGCATAACAGCATAGCATAGCAAAACAGCATAGCATAGCATAACAGCATAGCACAGCATAGCATAGCACAGCATAGCATAGCATAACAGCATAGCATAGCATAGCATAGCATAGCACAGCATAGCATAGCATAGCATAGCATAGCACAGCATAGCATAGCATAACAGCATAGCATAGCATAACAGCATAGCATAGCATAGCATAGCATAGCACAGCATAGCATAGCATAACAGCATAGCATAGCATAGCATAGCATAACAGCATAGCATAGCATAACAGCATAGCATAGCATAGCATAGCATAGCATAGCATAGCATAGCATAGCATAGCATAACAGCATAGCATAGCATAGCATAGCATAGCATAGCACAGCATAGCATAGCACAGCATAGCATAGCATAGCATAGCATAGCATAGCATAGCATAGCTTAGCATAGCATAGCATAGCATAGCATAGCATAGCATAGCATAGCATAACAGCATAGCATAGCATAGCATAGCATAGCACAGCATAGCATAGCATAACAGCATAGCATAGCATAGCATAACAGCATAGCATAGCATAGCATAGCATAGCACAGCATAGCATAGCATAACAGCATAGCATAGCATAACAGCATAGCATAGCATAGCATAGCATAGCACAGCATAGCATAGCATAACAGCATAGCATAGCATAGCATAGCATAACAGCATAGCATAGCATAGCATAGCATAGCATAGCATAGCATAACAGCATAGCATAGCAAAACAGCATAGCATAGCATAACAGCATAGCACAGCATAGCATAGCACAGCATAGCATAGCATAACAGCATAGCATAGCATAGCATAGCATAGCACAGCATAGCATAGCATAGCATAGCATAGCACAGCATAGCATAGCATAACAGCATAGCATAGCATAACAGCATAGCATAGCATAGCATAGCATAGCATAGCATAGCATAGCATAGCATAGCATAGCATAACAGCATAGCATAGCATAGCATAGCATAGCATAGCACAGCATAGCATAGCATAACAGCATAGCATAGCATAGCATAGCATAGCATAGCATAGCATAACAGCATAGCATAGCATAACAGCATAGCATAGCATAGCATAGCATAGCATAGCACAGCATAGCATAGCATAACAGCATAGCATAGCATAGCATAGCATAGCATAACAGCATAGCATAGCATAACAGCATAGCATAGCATAGCATAGCATAGCATAGCATAGCATAGCATAGCATAGCATAGCATAGCACAGCACAGCATAGCATAGCACAGCATAGCATAGCATAACAGCATAGCATAGCATAGCATAGCATAGCATAACAGCATAGCATAGCATAACAGCATAGCATAGCATAGCATAGCATAGCATAGCATAGCATAGCATAGCATAGCATAGCATAGCATAGCACAGCATAGCATAGCACAGCATAGCATAGCATAACAGCATAGCATAGCATAGCATAGCATAGCATAGCATAGCATAGCATAGCATAGCATAGCATAGCATAGCATAACAGCATAGCATAGCATAGCATAGCATAGCACAGCATAGCATAGCATAACAGCATAGCATAGCATAGCATAACATAGCATAGCATAGCATAACAGCATAGCATAGCATAACAGCATAGCATAGCATAGCATAGCATAGCATAGCACAGCATAGCATAGCATAACAGCATAGCATAGCATAGCATAGCATAGCATAACAGCATAGCATAGCATAACAGCATAGCATAGCATAGCATAGCATAGCATAGCATAGCATAGCATAGCATAGCATAGCATAGCATAGCATAGCATAGCACAGCACAGCATAGCATAGCACAGCATAGCATAGCATAACAGCATAGCATAGCATAGCATAGCATAGCATAGCATAACAGCATAGCATAGCATAACAGCATAGCATAGCATAGCATAGCATAGCATAGCATAGCATAGCATAGCATAGCATAGCATAGCATAGCACAGCATAGCATAGCACAGCATAGCATAGCATAACAGCATAGCATAGCATAGCATAGCATAGCATAGCATAGCATAGCATAGCATAGCATAGCATAGCATAGCACAGCACAGCATAGCACAGCACAGCATAGCATAGCATAACAGCATAGCATAGCATAGCATAGCATAGCATAGCATAGCATAGCATAGCATAGCATAGCATAGCATAACAGCATAGCATAGCATAGCATAGCATAGCATAGCATAGCACAGCATAGCATAGCATAACAGCATAGCATAGCATAGCATAGCATAGCATAGCATAGCATAACAGCATAGCATAGCATAACAGCATAGCATAGCATAGCATAGCATAGCATAGCACAGCATAGCATAGCATAACAGCATAGCATAGCATAGCATAGCATAGCATAACAGCATAGCATAGCATAACAGCATAGCATAGCATAGCATAGCATAGCATAGCATAGCATAGCATAGCATAGCATAGCATAGCATAGCATAGCATAGCATAGCACAGCACAGCATAGCATAGCACAGCATAGCATAGCATAACAGCATAGCATAGCATAGCATAGCATAGCATAACAGCATAGCATAGCATAACAGCATAGCATAGCATAGCATAGCATAGCATAGCATAGCATAGCATAGCATAGCATAGCACAGCATAGCATAGCACAGCATAGCATAGCATAACAGCATAGCATAGCATAGCATAGCATAGCATAGCATAGCATAGCATAGCATAGCATAGCATAACAGCATAGCATAGCATAGCATAGCATAGCACAGCATAGCATAGCATAACAGCATAGCATAGCATAGCATAGCATAGCATAGCATAACAGCATAGCATAGCATAACAGCATAGCATAGCATAGCATAGCATAGCACAGCACAGCATAGCATAGCATAACAGCATAGCATAGCATAGCATAGTACAGCACAGCATAGCATAGCATAACAGCATAGCATAGCATAGCATAGCATAGCATAGCATAGCATAGCATAGCATAGCATAGCATAGCATAGCATAGCATAACAGCATAGCATAGCATAGCATAGCATAGCACAGCACAGCATAGCACAGCATAGCATAGCATAACAGCATAGCATAGCATAGCATAGCATAGCACAGCATAGCATAGCATAACAGCATAGCATAGCATAGCATAGCATAGCATAGCATAGCATAACAGCATAGCATAGCATAGCATAGCATAGCATAGCATAGCATAGCATAGCATAGCATAGCATAGCATAGCATAGCATAGCACAGCACAGCATAGCACAGCATAGCATAGCATAACAGCATAGCATAGCATAGCATAGCATAGCACAGCATAGCATAGCATAACAGCATAGCATAGCATAGCATAGCATAGCATAGCATAGCATATCATAGCATAGCATAGCATAGCATAGCATAGCATAACAGCATAGCATAGCATAGCATGGCATAGCATAGCATAGCATAGCATAGCACAGCACAGCATAGCACAGCATAGCATAGCATAACAGCATAGCATAGCATAGCATAGCATAGCATAACAGCATAGCATAGCATAACAGCATAGCATAGCATAGCATAGCATAGCATAGCATAGCATAGCATAACAGCATAGCATAGCATAGCATAGCATAGCATAGCATAGCATAGCATAGCATAGCACAGCATAGCATAGCACAGCACAGCATAGCACAGCACAGCATAGCATAGCATAGCATAGCATAACAGCATAGCATAGCATAGCATAGCATAGCATAGCATAACAGCATAGCATAGCATAGCATAGCATAGCACAGCATAGCATAGCATAACAGCATAGCATAGCATAGCATAGCATAGCATAGCATAGCATAGCATAACAGCATAGCATAGCATAGCACAGCATAGCATAGCATAACAGCATAGCATAGCATAGCATAGCATAACAGCATAGCATAGCATAGCACAGCATAGCATAGCATAACAGCATAGCATAGCATAGCATAGCATAGCACAGCATAGCATAGCATAACAGCATAGCATAGCATAGCATAGCATAGCATAGCATAGCATAGCATAGCATAGCATAGCATAACAGCATAGCATAGCATAGCATAGCATAGCATAGCATAGCATAGCATAGCACAGCACAGCATAGCACAGCATAGCATAGCATAACAGCATAGCATAGCATAGCATAGCATAGCATAGCATAGCATAGCATAGCACAGCATAACAGCATAGCATAGCATAGCATAGCATAGCATAGCATAACAGCATAGCATAGCATAGCATAGCATAGCATAGCATAGCATAGCATAGCATAGCATAGCATAGCATAGCACAGCACAGCACAGCACAGCATAGCATAGCATAGCATAGCATAACAGCATAGCATAGCATAGCATAGCATAGCATAGCATAGCATAGCATAGCATAGCATAGCATAGCATAGCATAGCATAGCATAGCATAACAGCATAGCATAGCATAGCATAGCATAGCATAGCATAGCATAGCATAGCATAGCATAGCATAGCATAGCATAACAGCATAGCATAGCATAGCATAGCATAGCATAGCATAGCATAGCATAGCATAGCATAGCATAGCACAGCACAGCATAGCATAACAGCACAGCACAGCACAGCACAGCATAGCATAGCATAGCATAGCATAGCATAGCATAGCATAGCATAACAGCATAGCATAGCATAGCATAGCATAGCACAGCACAGCATAGCATAGCATAGCATAGCATAGCATAGCATAGCATAGCATAGCACAGCACAGCATAGCACAGCATAGCATAGCATAACAGCATAGCATAGCATAGCATAGCATAACAGCATAGCATAGCATAGCATAGCATAGCATAGCATAGCATAGCACAGCACAGCATAGCACAGCATAGCATAGCATAACAGCATAGCATAGCATAGCATAGCATAACAGCATAGCATAGCATAGCATAGCATAGCATAGCATAGCATAGCATAGCATAGCATAGCATAGCATAGCATAGCATAGCATAGCATAGCATAACAGCATAGCATAGCATAGCATAGCATAGCATAGCATAGCATAGCATAGCATAGCATAGCACAGCACAGCATAGCACAGCATAGCATAGCATAACAGCATAGCATAGCATAGCATAGCATAGCATAGCACAGCATAGCATAGCATAACAGCATAGCATAGCATAGCATAGCATAGCATAGCATAGCATAGCATAGCATAGCATAGCATAGCATAGCATAGCATAACAGCATAGCATAGCATAGCATAGCATAGCATAGCATAGCATAGCATAGCATAGCACAGCACAGCACAGCACAGCATAGCATAACAGCACAGCACAGCACAGCACAGCACAGCACAGCATAGCATAGCATAGCATAGCATAGCATAGCATAGCATAGCATAGCATAGCATAGCATAGCATAGCATAGCATAACAGCATAGCATAGCATAGCATAGCATAGCATAGCATAACAGCATAGCATAGCATAGCATAGCATAGCATAGCATAGCATAGCATAGCATAGCACAGCACAGCACAGCATAGCACAGCATAGCATAGCATAACAGCATAGCATAGCATAGCATAGCATAACAGCATAGCATAGCATAGCATAGCATAGCATAGCATAGCATAGCATAGCATAGCATAGCATAGCATAGCATAGCATAGCATAGCATAGCACAGCACAGCATAGCATAGCATAACAGCATAGCATAGCATAGCATAGCATAGCATAACAGCATAGCATAGCATAGCATAGCATAGCATAGCATAGCATAGCATAGCATAGCATAGCATAACAGCATAGCATAGCATAGCATAGCATAGCATAGCATAGCATAGCATAGCATAGCACAGCACAGCATAGCACAGCATAGCATAGCATAACAGCATAGCATAGCATAGCATAGCATAGCATAGCACAGCACAGCATAGCATAACAGCATAGCATAGCATAGCATAGCATAGCATAGCATAGCATAGCATAGCATAGCATAGCACAGCATAGCATAGCATAGCATAGCATAGCATAGCATAGCATAGCATAACATAGTACAGCACAGCATAGCATAGCATAGCATAGCATAGCATAGCATAGCATAGCACAGCATAGCATAGCATAACAGCATAGCATAGCATAGCATAGCATAGCATAGCATAGCACAGCACAGCACAGCACAGCATAGCATAGCATAGCATAGCATAGCATAGCATAGCATAGCATAGCATAGCATAGGATAGCATAGTATAACAGCATAGCATAGCATAGCATAGCATAGCACAGCATAGCATAGCATAACAGCATAGCATAGCATAGCATAGCATAACAGCATAGCATAGCATAACAGCATAGCATAGCATAGCATAGCATAGCATAGCATAGCATAGCATAGCATAGCATAGCATAACAGCATAGCATAGCATAGCATAGCATAGCATAGCATAGCATAGCATAGCATAGCATAGCATAGCATAGCATAGCACAGCACAGCATAGCACAGCATAGCATAGCATAACAGCATAGCATAGCATAGCATAGCATAGCACAGCATAGCATAGCATAACAGCATAGCATAGCATAGCATAGCATAGCATAGCATAGCATAGCATAACAGCATAGCATAGCATAGCATAGCATAGCACAGCATAGCATAGCATAACAGCATAGCATAGCATAGCATAGCATAGCATAGCATAACAGCATAGCATAGCATAACAGCATAGCATAGCATAGCATAGCATAGCATAGCACAGCATAGCATAGCATAACAGCATAGCATAGCATAGCATAGCATAACAGCATAGCATAGCATAACAGCATAGCATAGCATAGCATAGCATAGCATAGCATAGCATAGCATAGCATAGCATAGCATAGCATAGCACAGCACAGCATAGCACAGCACAGCACAGCATAGCATAACAGCATAGCATAGCATAGCATAGCATAGCATAGCATAGCATAGCATAGCATAGCATAACAGCATAGCATAGCATAGCATAGCATAGCATAGCACAGCATAGCATAGCATAACAGCATAGCATAGCATAGCATAGCATAGCATAGCATAACAGCATAGCATAGCATAACAGCATAGCATAGCATAGCATAGCATAGCATAGCACAGCATAGCATAGCATAACAGCATAGCATAGCATAGCATAGCATAGCATAACAGCATAGCATAGCATAACAGCATAGCATAGCATAGCATAGCATAGCATAGCATAGCATAGCATAGCATAGCATAGCATAGCACAGCACAGCATAGCATAGCACAGCATAGCATAGCATAACAGCATAGCATAGCATAGCATAGCATAACAGCATAGCATAGCATAACAGCATAGCATAGCATAGCATAGCATAGCATAGCATAGCATAGCATAGCATAGCATAGCATAGCATAGCACAGCATAGCATAGCACAGCATAGCATAGCATAACAGCATAGCATAGCATAGCATAGCATAGCATAGCATAGCATAGCATAGCATAGCATAGCATAACAGCATAGCATAGCATAGCATAGCACAGCATAGCATAGCATAACAGCATAGCATAGCATAGCATAGCATAGCATAGCATAGCATAACAGCATAGCATAGCATAACAGCATAGCATAGCATAGCATAGCATAGCACAGCACAGCATAGCATAGCATAACAGCATAGCATAGCATAGCATAGCATAACAGCATAGCATAGCATAACAGCATAGCATAGCATAGCATAGCACAGCACAGCATAGCATAGCATAACAGCATAGCATAGCATAGCATAGCATAGCATAGCATAGCATAGCATAGCATAGCATAGCATAGCATAGCATAGCATAGCATAACAGCATAGCATAGCATAGCATAGCATAGCACAGCACAGCATAGCACAGCATAGCATAGCATAACAGCATAGCATAGCATAGCATAGCATAGCACAGCATAGCATAGCATAACAGCATAGCATAGCATAGCATAGCATAGCATAGCATAGCATAACAGCATAGCATAGCATAGCATAGCATAGCATAGCATAGCATAGCATAGCATAGCATAGCATAGCACAGCACAGCATAGCACAGCATAGCATAGCATAACAGCATAGCATAGCATAGCATAGCATAGCACAGCATAGCATAGCATAACAGCATAGCATAGCATAGCATAGCATAGCATAGCATAGCATAGCATAGCATAACAGCATAGCATAGCATAGCATGGCATAGCATAGCATAGCATAGCATAGCACAGCACAGCATAGCACAGCATAGCATAGCATAACAGCATAGCATAGCATAGCATAGCATAGCATAGCATAGCATAGCATAACAGCATAGCATAGCATAACAGCATAGCATAGCATAGCATAGCATAGCATAGCATAACAGCATAGCATAGCATAGCATAGCATAGCATAGCATAGCATAGCATAGCATAGCATAGCATAGCACAGCACAGCACAGCACAGCACAGCACAGCATAGCATAGCATAGCATAACAGCATAGCATAGCATAGCATAGCATAGCATAGCATAGCATAGCATAGCATAGCATAGCATAGCATAGCATAGCATAGCATAGCATAGCATAGCACAGCACAGCACAGCACAGCACAGCATAGCATAGCATAGCATAGCATAGCATAGCATAGCATAGCACAGCACAGCACAGCACAGCACAGCATAGCATAGCATAGCATAGCATAACAGCATAGCATAGCATAGCATAGCATAGCATAGCATAGCATAGCATAGCATAGCATAACAGCATAGCATAGCATAGCATAGCATAGCATAGCATAGCATAGCATAGCATAGCATAGCATAGCATAGCATAGCATAGCATAGCATAGCATAGCATAGCACAGCACAGCATAGCACAGCATAGCATAGCATAACAGCATAGCATAGCATAGCATAGCATAGCATAGCACAGCATAGCATAGCATAGCATAGCATAACATAGCATAGCATAGCATAGCATAGCATAGCATAGCATAACATAGCATAGCATAGCATAGCATAGCATAACATAGCATAGCATAGCATAACAGCATAGCATAGCATAGCATAGCATAGCATAGCATAGCATAGCATAGCATAGCATAGCATAGCATAGCATAACATAGCACAGCATAGCATAGCATAGCATAACATAGCACAGCACAGCACAGCATAGCATAGCATAGCATAGCATAGCATAGCATAGCATAGCATAGCATAGCACAGCATAGCATAGCATAGCATAGCATAGCATAGCATAGCATAGCATAGCATAGCATAGCATAGCATAGCACAGCACAGCATAGCATAGCATAACAGCATAGCATAGCATAGCATAGCATAGCATAGCATAGCATAACATAGCATAGCATAGCATAGCATAGCATAGCATAGCATAACATAGCATAGCATAGCATAGCATAGCATAACATAGCATAGCATAGCATAACAGCATAGCATAGCATAGCATAGCATAGCATAGCATAGCATAGCATAGCATAGCATAGCATAGCATAGCATAACATAGCACAGCATAGCATAGCATAGCATAGCATAGCATAGCAGAACAGAACAGAACATCACAACACAACACATCACATCACAACACAACACAACACAACACAACACAACACAACACAACATAACATAACATAACATAACATAACATAACATAACATAACATAACACAACACACGATAAGCTTTTTAAGAGAATGTAATCAATAGATTTTTTTGAGAAGCCTATAGTTCTGGAAAAGATAGAATAACAGAATAACAGAGTTGGAAGGGACCTTGGAGGTCTTCTAGTCCAACCCTCTGCTCAAGCAGGAAACCCCATACCCTTTCAGACAAATGGTTGACAATCTCTTCTTAAAAACCTCCAGGAATACAAGAGGGAAACTCTTCTATAAACTCCATAGAAGGAAAGAGAAGTGTATAATTCTGGAAAAGATAGAAGGAAAGGGAAGAGGAGGATGACCAACAGCAAGATGGATGAACTCAATTACAGTAGTAATGGGTGCACCATAGGGGCGGGTTGCACCTACCTCGCTACCGGTGCGCTGCCATGTTGCACGCTCTTACGTGCTCACTACATGCCCGCCCGCCATGCGCCCGCCCCCCCCTTGCACGATTTTGCTTCCTGCGCATGCGCAGAAGCAAAATCTCACCGAAATCTCACGAGGGGACGCACACGCACGATTTTGGCAATTTTTTGTTTCCACACATGCGCAAAAGCAAAATCTTGCCAAAAAATTCCGTAAAAAAGATGATGGTGCACGACAGACCGGCGAAGATGGCCCCAGAGCAGTCACGCGCAAATTGGGCAATCGGCGAGTCCCTACCGGAGCTGCACACTGGACCGCACCGGTAGGAACCCACCTCTGGTGCACCATTGGAAAATCTGAAGGACCAGGTGCAGGATTGGTCATCCTGAAGGAGATCTACCTAAGTGGTCACTAAGAATCAGTACTGAATTGTTACAATCATGATAATTATTCTTTAGATGGGTTTAAGAATAAGAAATTCTTCTCCCTTACATCTTTCTAGCAAACCTTATTGGCAAGAACACTCAGAGAAAAGCTGAAGCTGCAGATAAGTGCCCGTGGGAGTAGAAATATGCCTCAAAGCACAAGGTGCAGAGCACCTGGATTATCCTGTAGCGAAATGTCTATTTCAGATGGCAAGTTTAAATATTCTATTCCATGGAAAGAAAAAAAAGTCTTTTGCCTTGAACACACAAAATAGAGGGATCATCTCTAGCTTTCCCGATGACAATTTTGTAATTACTAAGAGCAGCTTCAAAACATTTGGGGAAGGAGGAAGGGACCTTTGTCAAAGATCAAACTGTCCTTCTAAATGAGCATTGTGTCATTTATATAGACTAGCCTGGGAAAGACCTGGATCCTGCTGTTCCCACTTTTAACCAGCAAACAAAGAGCCTGTGGCTTTTAAGAGCAGGAGATGGCAGGGAGTCAATATCTTTTACAGTGTTACGGTTACAGAGAAGATTTTAACCTTTACATGACTTAGCTCTGAGATATATATATATATATATATATATATATATATATATATATATATATATATATATATATATATATATATATATATATATATATATATATATATATATATATATATATATATATATATATATATATATATATATATATATATATATACAGTATATATATATTGTCAGGGTTCCAAGCAGAGGTGGGTTCGTGCCGATACGCTCTTACCTGTTGGTCGCCGCAGAGCTGAAGAAGCCGGTGGCGTTCGGGGCGTGGGGCTTCCCCTGCCCGCTTTCCCCCGCCCGCCTGGACACCGCCATTTGCGTTCTTTTGCCCTCTGCGCAAGCAGAACACTTTGCACATGCGCAGAGGGCAAAAGAATGCAAATGGCGGCATCCATGCAGGCGGGGGAAAGCGGGGAGGGGAAGCCCTGCACCGCAAACGCCACTGGCTTCTTCAGCTCTGCGGTAACCAACAGGTAAGAGCGTACCGGCAGGAACTCACCTCTGGTTCCAAGTAATACATCCATAGCAAACAGAACTTTGAGGCAGGTAGATTCCTCAAAGAATAGTTTTATTGGACATTTCATATTGGCACAGGCTGATGAAAACTGATTCTGAATGATCCTGCGGTTTTCACCTAATTAAAAGTAAAAGTTTTCTCCCTTCCCAAACAACCAGTCACATGGTCCAATCAAGGTGTCATCCGGTTACCTGGTAACTTCACTCCTCCTCTCTCCGGCCACCTGTAGGAATGTCCTTAGTTCCCAGGAGAAAGTATTTTGTTTTGGCTACAAACCCCAACTATCTCTATTCCCCCCTCCCTATCCTCCAGCTCCAGTGTGGTAACACTGAAATGTCAAAATGGCGTCGGTCAGGTCAGCTTCAGGGTTGACATATCCAGGACCATCTTCTCCAGCCATCTAAGTGGATATTCCAGGACATCCATTTAGCAGAGTTGTCTATCCCAGGGATGTTCAACCTTTAAGACAACTCTACGATTTGTGGACTTCAACTCCCAGATATTCCCCATGCTGGCTGGGGAATTCTGGGAGTTGAAGTCCACAGGTCTTAAAGTTGCCAAGGTTGGACATCCCTGGGATAGAGACTGGCAGGTAGTTCTCCTCTGTTGCTATGCATGCCTTGGGGTATAATTTCCTTCCTAAGATAGAGCCAGCTCCCCCACTTTATTAACATTTTGTAAACTGCTCAAAAGACAGTAATTTAAAAGTACATTGGAATAGTAATTATTGCAGCAAACCTCTTTATTGACTTCATTTCTTTCATTTTTAAAGCTGTTCATGCATTTTGTTATAGGTGTCTTTTTAAAATGCGATCTTTATTTTAGTAATAGTATAGTACTTACTAGCATACCGTATTTTTCGGAGTATAAGACGCACCTTTTTGCCCCCCAAAAGTGGGTGGAAATGTCGGTGCATCTTATACACTGAATACAGCCATTTTTTGGCCTCCTGAAGCCCCGCCCCCACATCCCATTTTTGTGAAAAATGGGCCTTTTTGCAAAAATTGGGGCGTTTTTTGCCTCCCCCATGCCCTAGGAGTGCTCTGCAGGCTTCCCAAACCCTCTGCATGTCCTGTTTTTGCAAAAAAGCCAAGCAAAAAACAGGCCGTTTTTTGCAAAAACTGGAGTGTTTTGCCTTCTAATTACACCATCTAGCATGACTGGAGGAGGAGTTCTGGGAGTTGAAGTCCACTAGTCTTAAAGCTGTCAAGTTTGAAGACCCCTGAGTTAGGGGTTAGGGGTGCAAGGGTCTTCAAACTTGGCAAGTTTAAGACTTGTGGACTTCAACTCCAATTCCTGAGCTAGCATGACTGGAGGAGGAATTCTGGGAGTTGAAGTCCACTAGTCTTAAAGCTGTCAAGTTTGAAGTTTGTAAAAAGTGTACATGGTTGTAAAAAGTATACATGGTTGTAAAAAGTATTCTGCTACACTGCTTTTTATTACATAATATATTACTACACCATTTGGTTCTGAATACCTTTTTCCTTGTTTTCCTCCTCTAAAATCTAGGTGCGTCTTATACTCCAGTGCGTCTTATACTCCAAAAAATACAGTAGATATTATGTATATGGCACTTATCAGCATAGCTATCAGATAGATACATACAATCTATTGATAGATCAATGATATGATCTATTAATTAACCACATATCTAGAGATCAATCAAGTGATCTCTAGATAGAGCATAAATACTCAGTATTTACTAGCATAGGTATCATATATTCAATCCATGAATTAGATAGTAATGTAAGCCTTTGAGAGTAATTTGACTGGCGGGTGACAAATTTAATACACTCTGTATCATTTCTAAGCCTACCCAACTTTTCAGGACCATGCTGAATTGACCGCATGAAATTTTCTTAGCTTCTCTTGGAAACTGCTGTTATGATAATTATTCTATAGATGGACATTTAAGCTAGGAAGCTCTTCTCCTAGGGGAGGACACAACAACAAGTGGAATTATTAATTGCCGTTTTCATTCTCTTGCAATGTTAGTTTCTACCAACCATTGTTGTTTACTTTGTTCTTGGTAGAGATAGTAAAACTGGTGGAGATTTTGAAGATTCGCCATGAACTGCAGGTCTATCAATCCAACATTCTTGAATCTGAACATTATCCAGATCAGGGTTGAGTTCCACTTACCTTACCTACTGGGTCGCATCGCGTCGGAAGTGCGCGTTTTGCGTGCACGTGTTCGTTTCGCTCACATGCATGCCTACATCACGTCGGGGAAATGACCCTCTGCGCATGTGCAGAAGCCTTTGTACATGCGCAGAGCATTCTTTGCCAGCCGCTGTTGAGGAGCGGTGACCGGAGGACCAGTTCGGGAGTGTGGCCAGCCAGCCATCGCTGCCGGTTCGGTGAGCGGGGGCAAATTTCCGCCACCGGTTTGGGCGAATCGGTCCAAGCAAATCGGTCCAGACCGGCAGCAACCCACCACTGATCCAGATGTGTTTGAGCTTCAACTTACAGACTTCTCATCCAGCCCCCAAATTTGGTTAAAAATTCAAGAGTTAGAATACTGACCAAGAATTTGTGAAATAACACTTTCTTATGAATGACAATCTCCACAATCTGTACCAAGATTCTGAAGGCAGTCTATAGCTGGCACAAATAATATTTTTCAAAAGAGAGGGAGACCTTCCCTGTTCTTTTCCTCATTTTCTTCAGTGCCTGATGGAGGCTTGGCAAAACAGGGTTGTATCACTGTTTTTACACACTATTGCTTTTTTAAAAGCAAGGCAAAACAAAACAGGAAAGGAAAATGAATTGAACCACCTGATCCAGAAGGTGCAGCTTTCAAGTCAACCTCACCTCTGGTGACTTAGAGACATATCCATGTCGTTTCCTTGGCAACGGTGCAGAAGTGGTTTGCCATGGCTGTCATCTGGGATATTTTTCCAACTAACTAGTCTAGTTGGTAGCCTGATTGTATTCCCTGTTAGTCTCTCCTGTGAATATTATCCAGCTCTGAGACTGCATAGCTTTATGGCAGGGGTGTCAAACTCAATTTCATTGAGGGCCACATCAGGGTAGTGTTTGACTTCAGGGGGCCGGTGTGGGGGCATGGCCAAGGTGGGCATGGCCAGCTCAACGTCACTCATCAAGGCTCCATTTTCAGCTGCAACAGCGTCCTTCAGCCCTCTGCCAGCAAAAACGGAGCTCAGGGAGGCTGTGCACTGCTCACCAGGGCTCCATTTTTGGCTGCGATGGCCTCCTGTAGCCCTCTGCCAGTGAAAATGGGCTCCCCAGGCTCTGTTTTTGCTGGCGGAGGGCTGCAGGAGGCCATCACGGCCAAAAACGGAGCCAGGGAGGGCCACGCGCAGCCCTCCCAAGCTCCATTTTTCCTAGCAGAGGCACTGTGGGCTGGTCCTTCGCTGTTTCCAGGGCAGCTCCATGGGCCAGATCTAAGCACCCCGTGGGCAGGATCCGGCCTGCAGGCCTTGAGTTTGACACCCTTGCTTTATGGGATTTAGTCTAGATCAGGGGTGGGGAACGATGGCCTTTTTATGACTTGTGGACTTCAATTCCCAGAATTCCTGAGCCAGCCATGAAACCCACAAATCATAAAGGGGCCATTGTTCTCCACCTCTGGTCTAGATCATCAATGGCTTAATGTCACTATTTTACTTCTTACTTTGACACCAACCTACATGGTGGTAGCCCTACATGGCTAAGCCCTACATGGCTTAGGACCAGGTTACCTCTGGGACCTCATCTTCCCACACACTTCCCTTCGACCGGTGAGGTCCCACAGAGTGGGCCTCCTCCAGGTCCCATCAGCCAAACAATGCTGACTGGCAGGGCCTAGGGGGAGGGTCTTCTCTGTAGGGGCCCCTGTTCTCTGGAACCAACTCCCCCCAGAGATCCGGATTATCCCCACCTTGCTGGCCTTCCGAAAAGCCATTAAGACATGGCTCTTCCTGCAGGCGGGGTAATTTTGAGACAACATTACATCGGATGTCTCCCCCATGTATGTTTGTGTGTTATAGGTGTTTTAAATTGCTTTTTTAAATTGCTTTTTAATGATTTGGTTGGTTGTTTTATTAAAATGTTGTACGCTGCCCTGAGTCCTCAGGGAGTAGGGCGGCATAGAAGAACCTCCAAATAAAATAAAATAAATAAATAAAACCTCAGCCCCACCTCCAAAGCCATGGAAATGTCATTTATTTATCATTAGATTTATTATTGTGTTCCATCTATCTATCTATATGGAACAAAGTAAATAAATACAGTATAATGATAAATAAATAAAATCTATCTACATTCTTCTTCGTTCTCCATCTTTCTTGCTGAAGAAGATAACTTTTCAGCTCTTATTGCAAAAGGGGAGAATATCATCTCGATGATCAAGTTCTATCTGTAAATCTCATTTTGAGATTGGTACAGTAAATTAGAAAATCCTTTATTGCTTTTTTTTGACACATTACCAATGGTTTCTTCTTTTCAAATGCTGACTTCCTTATAGAATAAGCACTTGAAAAACAGTCAGCACTATGGTACATTACTGAATGTGATGTCAGAGAAATGCATTAATTTAGGAAGTTAGGTCTTTTCAGAAATATGAATCAGTCTTGAGCACGGCTGTTTTGCAGTTACTCATAAACAAAAGGCTAGAAATAAGTAATAATGCTGTTTTTTCCCCATAACAAATTTTATTTTCTGTCCCAGAAAGCATTTGGGGAGGGTCATTGGTCTTTTTCTCACCGCAGTTTTCAGAACTCACTTGATTAATCCCAAGGAATAAAGCATAATTTTATTTTTTTCCTGTTTTTCATTTTCACAATGTTACATTCATTTCATTCTGTTTCTTTATGGATGTGATGAGATTGACTTTTGATCTGGAGGTCTATTGATTTGCAAAGATGGCAACTGACCCAGAAATGCACAACTGCGGCGGATTTTGTGTGTGGAAAAGAAAGGACAGACCAGGATTACTGGGATTATGTTGTGTCATCTGACTTTCTCCAGTTCAACTGGAGCATCTTTTCCTTCTATACTGGGGAAATATCTATCTCAGGGTCTTCTGTCCAGTTTTCCCCCACCCCAAACTCCACTCCCCCAGGAATTCCCTATCTCTCAAATTTTGGGTTGGACTAGCAGCATCCCCTCCAGCCAGAGGCGGGTTCCTCCCAGTTCGGACCGGTTCTAAAGAACCGGTAGTAACTTGGCAGCCTTGGTCACTGGAACCAGCAGTGACCCAGGCCTGCCACGCCCCCAAGCTGGTTCTCTCGGCGGCACTGTAGGTGCCACCATCTTGTTTTTTTTAAGTACTGCACGTACGTGCCCGCACAGTGCATCCCTGAGTAAACCAGCAGCGGGAGAAACCAGAACCCACCCCTGCCTCCAGCCACTGAGGAGGTGGATCTTCTCCAGGAGCTCAAGTCCCTGACATATATACACTTTGCTCCACCAATGGGACTGCTTACTGGAAAATCTTCCCATACAACTGCTGAATAGCAACCAGGTCAACCCATCATGACAGCATAGCTTCAAGTCCAGAAATGAGTTGCTTTTTCTCCTTTTCTTTACTCTTCAATGTATATCTGCAAGAAACACATGCAGGGGAGTTTGAGCAACCCAGAGCTTTTTCAGAGAAAGGCTGGGATTAAGAGACTACACAGTCCCAAACTGGATGCAGCAGCAGGAGGAGGAGTTCAGGATAGCCTCATCCTAGAATCTCTCAGGATATATCTAGTAACTTAGAAGGTGATAGCTTTAATTTGGCAAGATTACGTCCACTAGGTGTAATAGTAATAGTAATAGTAACAGAGTTGGAAGGGACCTTGGAGGTCTTCTAGTCCAACCCCCTGCTTAGGCAGGAAACCCTACACCACTTCAGACAAATGGTTATCCAACATCTTCTTAAAAACTTCCAGTGTTGGAGCATTCACAACTTCTGGAGGCAAGCTGTTCCACGGATTGATTGTTCTAACTGTCAGGAAATTTCTCCTTAGCTCTAAGTTGCTTCTGTCCTTGATTAGTTTCCACCCATTGCTTCTTGTTCTACCCTCAGGGGCTTTGGAGAATAGTTTGACTCCCTCTTCTTTGTGGCAACCCCTGAGATATTGGAACACTGCTATCATGTCTTCCCTAGTCCTTCTTTTCATCAAACTAGACATACCCAGTTCCTGCGACTGTTCTTCATATGTTTTAGCCTCCAGTCTGCTAATCATCTTTGTTGCTCTTCTCTGCACTCTTTCTAGAGTCTCAACATCCTTTTTGCATCGTGGCGACCAAAACTGAATGCAGTATTCCAAGTGTGGCCTTACCAAGGCATTATAAAGTGCTATATAAATAAAGTATTGAATGCAATTGGATTTTATTGTGCTGACAAATGGCTAGCTCATGCCAACAAAACAGCAGTCATGCTGCCACAAAATCCTATGCCATAATGTGTTCATCTTCCAAATATGCCATGATCAAGAACTCTTGGAGTAGGCAATCAGGGTGATAACTCCCGATGCAAATCTCTTTATAAAGGTCATTTTAAGTTTAAAGCACCCATTAGGTGGTAAATGTGGCTTCTCAGCACTGATTCATTAACACCCTGACTCTAGTAGTGCTTTCATACTGTTAGCACTTTTCTGTGATGGTTGAGCAAGAGAAGACATTGCTTTCAACTTTTGCTATTTTTATCTACCTACCAAGAAGCTCTGCAGAAATTGACTAACTCTCAAGTTTAATAATTATTTTTCACTTTTTTTAAAGAGTAGGAATAAAGTACTAGGGAAACAGCAGTTTCAATCTATATTAATAGTTTAAATATAATGATATGATTATAATGTAATGTAATGTAATGTTATTATAATAATATAATATAATATAATATAATATAATATAATATAATATAATATAATATAATATAATATAATATAATATAATATAATATAATATAATATAATATAATATAATATAATATAATATAATATAATATAATATAATATAATATAATATAATATAATAATATAATATAATATAATATAATATAATATAATATAATATAATATAATATTATATTATATTATATTATATTATATTATATTATATTATATTATATTATATTATATTATATTATATTATATTATATTATATATAATATAATAATATATAATTAATATAATAATATATAATATAATATATTGCTATGCCATGCTATACAATATAATATATAGACCCAGTTTGGTCTAGAGGTTAAGGTACAAGGTTAGAAACTGGGAGACTATGAGTGTAGTCCACCTTAGGCATAAAAGCCAGCTGGGTGACTTTGGGCCAATCACCAGCTGACTATGAGTTCTAGTCCCGCCTTTGACATCCAAGCTGGTTGGGTGACTTTGGGCCAGTCACTCTCTCTCTCTCTGTTCACTCCACCTTACAGGGTTGTTGTGGGGAAATAGAAGGAGGAAGGAGAATTAGGTATGTTCACCGCCTTGAGTTATTTGTAAAAACAATAAAGGAGGAATACAAACAAATGAATAAATATTCTGGAGATAAGTGGCTGGCAATGTATCTAATAACTCAGGTTTCAATATCAATCACAAATTTCGTTTCAAGGTCTGAATCTAGAAATATGAAAAGAGCTTGATGTTCTTCGGACAAACTCAATGATTTCCCCCCCCTGAATCTTTGTGTAGCAGAAGAGAATTAAAAACGTCAGTTGCTTATTTTTTGTTTTTCATTAAAAGGAGATGAAATTTGCCACCTAAATCTTCGTAATAGGAATTGTGCTAAACTTTACAGAAACCATGACAAGGGTTTTAAAGTTTGCTTTATGAAAAATAGCATTCTCATTTTTGGTACAAAATATGCTAACATTTGCAAAGTTAGCAAAAATGGAGAGAGATGGCTTCTGTTTTTTAAAAATGGTTTTGTGCAAATCATTTCAGCCATAAATTACTGCAGGCACCTTGTAACAGAAGGAAAAACCATCCACATCGTTTCATTTGGCTGAGAACATTACTGAATCAAATGCAGACAATCTCCTAGAAAAAAATGTTGGCCAATGAAGCAACAATGATGCTGGGAAGAAATGGAAATTTAATTGATTGAAAGCATTGAATTTTTCCTATCCAAACTTTGACCTCAAATTGAGGGTAATGCAAGTGGAATATACAGCAGAAATGCCTGTCAACTCACGAAGCATTCCTGATCTGCTCTCGAATTGCCATAGACAGGGGGATGGGGAACTGAGCCTCGCAGCTGAAGCAAGGGAATCACACTTCAGTCAAAACAAAAGCACATTCTAGCCATCTCTATGTCAAGGCCACCTCCACGGATACCCACAGTGGCCAGAGGGAGGGACTCTACAACCCTTGAAATTGCTTGGTTGGGGAATATGATTGGTTACACATCTTGGGGGAGAGGGAAACGGGGCATGAATTAAGTGAAGTCAGAGTTGGCTTCACTTGGAATGTGCTGACATGAAGCTCCTAATAAATAACTGGATTTCTTTTGAAGCTTGGCTCGAGGCTCATGATTTAATTAGGGCACCGGTCAGAACCCTGACAGCACCCATGAAATGTGAAATGTTAGAGTCATAACATTCTTGCATGATTCTCAAACAATCAGACCTCCAGAAAGTGATAGAAAAGTTGTTTAAAAAGATACTATGTAGATATTCCAAGTGCTGGGAGTTTTACTTTATGAAAGTCTAATTCAAGAATATTGCTTGGGGCACTACTTGTATTTATTTGAAAAATAAGCAAATAATATATTGAATGACATACAGTAGTTGACATAGATACAGTGGTACCTTGGTACTCATTGTTAATTAGTTCTGGGAGGCATGATGAGTATCAAAAATGATGAATACCAAATAATTTCCCCCCCTAAGGAATAGTGTACTGAGTCACAAGACAGCCAACACCAACAATTTGTGTGTTGAGTACCAAACAAATGATGAGTACCGGGACAAAATTTTCATGTCAAAATGCATTGAGTACCAAACTCGATGAGTTTCAAAGCAGTTGAGTGCCAATTGTAATCTCCATGAATAAGGTGTTGTGGCCCACCAGCGGCCTGCGCAGCTGGCAATCGAGTCGGACAATGAGGAGGCCAGCGAGGACTCGGTGCCAGAGGCAGGAGTGCAGCCAGGGCCTTCGGAACCTCCAGCACCTCTTGCAGTGATGAGGAAGGAGGGGCTTCTCCTCCTCTGAATGCAAAAGCACACAGGGCTGCCAAGAGGCAGGAATGGTTACTCCAAAGGAGGTCTCCTCGGGAGTAAGACTTGGGGCTAATTGGCCAGTCCCCTAGTCTATTTAAGGACATCAGAGGCAGCTGACAAGCTGCAGGAAACAATAGTTCAGACTCAAGTATCTGTTGTGCATTGACTTGTGAATTCTTGCTTCGGATTTCTTATCAAGAAAGACTCCTGGGCCTTTTGCCAAGCCTTCGGACATTACGTGAGATAACCAGAACTAATTGTCTTGCTTTGAATTAAGACTGACTGAACTTACGCCAGCTGCTAATGAATGCTAATTAGCAGCTGACTTTCTGCAAGCAAGGTTTGCTTCTGTTGATTTGTGTGTTTTGCCACTGCTAAGCCATTCATTAGCAGTGGTTCATTAATTAAACTAAGTTTGTTCAAACGGTGTGTTTTTGTTACATTCGTAACTAGGGACGGAACATAAGGGAATGTAGTTATTCAATGAAATGAAAGAGTATTTTATGCTCTGGTTTTATCCATTAACATAGAAGAAATAGTAATTCCATTCTCACAGGCAGGCATCAAAATTGTATATAGAAAAATACCAGTAATCAGCACTCAGATCAGCATAGATTAATTCCAAGGTCAACTTCAGACCAACAATCAAGTAAACAATACCCCAGTCAAGGAACTGCCAAAGAGCCATCAGTAAACAGCCCAACCAAAGAATCCCCACCATCACAGATAGGCAAGACACCAGAATGTAAACTGATAGAAAACAGCACACTTACTAGCACTGATGATGTTACCTACTTTGGGTAATGAAACGTCTGCAAGAAAACAACCAAGCTCAGAGAGCACCAAGGACCCCTCATTTCAACCCTGAGCTACAAATATTCACCTTTATTGTGTAGTATCTGTTCTCAAAAACTGCAGAAGTACTCAGTTTTAATTTTTTGGCCAAAGATTTCAAGGTTGGTGCCAGTCATAATATTTATTCGGCTTTCTTTCTTTCTTTCTCTCGGGAGAGAGAATATTCTACAAGATAGGAACTACCACTGAGAAACTTTGCCTCCGGGCCTCTCCTCAGTAGAAGAACAATATTGAAAAGCTGGTTCTGTCTGGAAAATATGGTTCCTAGGTAGTGCTTTAAAGGTCAAAACACACATTTTGAATAAACTGAATTATTTATTTATTTGTTTTGCACAACACCCAATAATCACCAATAATTTTGGTCACCACACTAAAAGAAAGGCATTGAAACTCTAGAGAAGGTGCAGAGGAGAGCAACCAGGGTGATTAGGGGACTGGAAACTTTAACATACGAAGAGCTATTGCAGGAACTGGGGATGGCCAGTCTGGTGAAGAGAAGGACTAGGGGTGACATGATAACAGTGTTCCAATACTTGAGGGGCTACCACAGAGAGGAGGGGACCAGGCTGTTTTCCAAAGCACCAGAAGGCCAGACAAGGAATAATGGATGGAAGCTGACCAAGGAGAGATTCAACCTGGACATAAGGAGAAACTTTCTGATGGTGAGAGCGATCAACCAGTGGAACAGCTTGCCTGCGAAGGTTGTGAGAGCTCCAACACTTGAGACTTTCAAAGGGAGATTGGACTGTCATTTATCCAAAATGGTGTAGGGACTCCTGCTTGAGCGGGGGGTTGGACTAGATGACCTACAAGGTCCCTTCCAACTCTAACAATCTGTAAAATCTGTAAATAATCAAAGTTCTCAGGTGGCTTCCAATAACCCACACTAAAAATACAATTTGAGTTCAAATGTAGATTGGGGTGTCCAACGTTGGCATCTTTAAGACTTGTGGACTTCAATTCCCAGAATTCCCCAGCTGGCCATGCTGGATTCTGGGGATTCTGGGAGCTGAAATGTACAAGTGTTAAAGGTGCTAATGTTGGACACCTCTGTTATAGACAATCAAAGCAAAACCCAAAAAATCCAAAAGGAAGACATCCTACCAAGTAGATTAAGCCAAATTAAAACAATAGTACTTGCTTGTATGAATGTTCTACCATGCTAAACTCTAATTTCTAGCCATGATTACATCACTGTCAACTTGCAAAGATTTGTGTTTTAATAAAGCAAAAGACATTTTTGGTCCTAGCAATTGATTGAAAGATGAAATATTGTGGCTTTAAAACCCCAGGAAATTTATATTTCCAGGGAAGTTTGATGATGTTCTTCAAAATGTGAAGATTGCAACAAGCACAATTCTATTGATGTACCTTTTAAAACAGGGAAATGAACATCTCTCTCTCTCTCTCTCTCTCTCTCTCTCTCTCTCTCTCTCTCTCTCTCTCTCTCTCTCTCTCTCTCTCTCTCTCTCTCTCTCTCTCTCCCCCTTCCTCCCTCCCCTCTATGATTGCTAAATAAAGCTTTACTTGTGGAGTCCTTGATGCATTCCGAGCTTGGTTGCTTTCTTGCAGATCTTTCAAAAGCACCTTTGGGACAACCATGACCTGGATGACTGAGAATCTCTACAGATCATGTGACTATACAATTTGGGATGAACACCCTTTGAATGGTGTGGGTGTAGGAATGGATTTCCAGAGAAAAAGTTGCAGACTACAAGAACTAGGAGCACTATTCAGGTGACCCTGAGGACACAGATAAACCTCCAAGTGCTTCAACAACCTTCTAAAAGGATGCAAATCACCAGCTGTCTACAAGGAATATAAATCCTTCCATTCCCCACTATCCTGTCAGAGCTGAAGAAGCTTCTTGGATGAGAAGCGCAACGTCTTCAAATAAAAAACAAGAAAGTCCAGTTGCCTCCTGAAAAAAGCACCTTTGGGACAACCATGACCTGGATGACTGAGAATCTCTACAGACTTTCTTGCAGATGTTTCATTAGTCAACTAAGTAACACCACCAGTACTACAAGGGAACAGATGTTGCTCTCTTTATACACTAGTGGCTTTCCCTATTAGCAATGGTGTGACCCCACAGTTTCAACCATAAGCTATAAATATTGTAAAGCTTTACAATTTAATTTAATTTAATTTAATTTAATTTAATTATTTAATTTAATTTAATTTAATTTAATTTAATTTAATTTAATTTAATTTAATTTAATTTAATTTAATTTAATTTAATTTAATTTAATTTAATTTAATTTAATTTAATTTAATTTAATTTAATTTAATTATTTAATTCTTATAGGCCACCCAATCCCGTAGGACTCAGGGCGGCATACAGCATGAATAAGAACGGTACAGTATATAAGAAAACAATTCAAAAACATAACGTAAAATTTTAAAAAAGCAACAGAAACCATTCATCCAGGGGGAATCCGATCTTCTTCACCCCGCCTGCCGGAAGAGCCATGTCTTTACAGCTTTGCGGAAGGCCAGAAGAGTGGGGATAATCCGGATCTCTGGTGGGAGTTGGTTCCAGAGAGATGGGGCTCCCACAGAGAAGGCTCTTCCCTGTGGTCCCACCAACCGGCATTGTTTGGCTGATGGGACCTAGAGGAGACCAACTCTGTGAGACCTAACTGGTCGAAGGGAGATATGTGGTAGGATGCGGTCCTTTTTAACTACTAAAAAAGAGAAAAAATCATTAAAAAGTCTAAGTTTATCCATAAATCTTATGCCAATGGTTTATTCTTAATATTACAAAGAAGATTTTTGAATATATAGCATTAGATAACAAAGAAGCACAGCAAGTAGCACTGGACGGAAAGAAGCAGTTGTGCCAATCCATCACGGGCATCTCTCAAACAAGCCATGTCAGTCTAATCTTAGCTCCTTTTTTTGGATATACTGTAGTTGCTTCCTTGATAGAGTGAGAAAATGTCTTGACCTTAGCAAAGCATGAAAGTTAGTTCTTTCACAGTCAAAATAAACAACCTAGATTAGTTTGCTACCATAACAAAAATGAGACGGATACCGTATCTTGCATCCAAAATAGATCCATTTCTAGCCCTTTATGTACTGTAGAACAGGTAGAAAAAAAGGGTCTTATGAGATTTGAACACTGCTTTAAACGGAGCTCGCATTTCATACACAACAATTGCTGGAATTTATTTGTATGGCTTTTTAGTTTGTAAAAATCTATGTATTTGAGCCT
Organism: Diadophis punctatus similis; assembly: GCA_023053685.1. Taxonomy (NCBI): domain Eukaryota; kingdom Metazoa; phylum Chordata; class Lepidosauria; order Squamata; family Dipsadidae; genus Diadophis; species Diadophis punctatus. The sequence goes on along the minus strand of JALIGW010000003.1, from coordinate 3,468,599 downwards.
TTGGTTCTTTGGAAATGTTCTCCTGCAATGTTTCCCTTGTCAGATTAATGGGGTGTGCCACAAAGCATTCAGTAAAGTCTCTCATTATGTCTTTATTCATAAAATGTAAAATTAGGGCTAGATGTTGCCTCTGTCAGATGGAGGAATAATTGGTTCAATGACCACATCTAGGGAATACTTATAAATGGTTCTGCAAGAGCTTGGAAAGTCCTGCTGATTGCAGCGCCTCAGGGCTCTGTCTTCACTTTGTGCTATTCAACAATTTTATTAATGACCTGGATGAAAGCTTGAGGTGATGATAATTAACTTTGTGGACGACACAAAACTAGAAGGCTGTCTAACACTCGAAAAGAAAAGGACGTTTCAGAAGAACTAGGTAGGACAGAACAGTGGATCAAAAGGAGAAGTAATTGGGAGAAAATGTGAAGTCCTGCCCTGGAGGAGGAAAAATGAAAAAGAACACATATAGGATAGGGAGACATGGCTCAGCAGAAGAGGTAACCCTTAGCTTATGACCACAATTGGAACCAGAATTTCTGTTGCTGAGCAAGATGATTGTTAAATGAGTGGCGCCTGATTTGATCACTTTTTGGCCATTGTTGTTAAGCAAATCAGCACAGTTGTTAAGTGAATCATGCAGTTATTAAGTAAGTCTGGCTTTCCCCATTGACTTTGCTTGGCAATGCAAAGGTCACAAATGAAGATCATATGATCTTGAGACACTGCAGCCATCATAAATATATAAGTTTCTGGGTGTGCAGCTAAAAAGTAGGCTGGCTTGGTTGCTCAACAGTGAGACACTGGTGAAGTGGACACAACAGTGCCTGCAATTTATGCATCACATCTTCCTTCCTCTGTCCTTGCCACTTTCTATAGAGGGATGATTGAGAGCTTCCTGTCATATTGCATTAGAGTCTGGTTTGGAAGCAATATTGCTTCAGACAGGAAGGTGGGGCAGAGAGTGGTGAGGACGGCAGAGAAGATTATTGGCAGTTCACTCCCTTCTATTCAGGACATAGCACATAAGCAATGCTTGAGCAGAGTCCGCAGGATTGTCTGGGATGCTACACACCCTCTTCATGACCTGTTTTCCTTGTTACCTTCTGGGAGGAGGCTTTGTGGTATCCGAAGCAGAACATCTAGATTCAGTCACAGTGTTGTTCCGTACAGTATCAGTCTTGTGAACTCTCAAGTTTCCCCTTTCCGATATGTATCCGATATGTATCGGAAGCATCCCAGACAATCCTGCAGACTCTGCTCAAGCATCGCTCATGTGCTATGTCCTGGATAGAAGGGAGTGAACTGCCAATAATCTTCTCTGCCGTCCTCACCACTCTCTGCCCCACCTTCCTGCCTGAAGCAATATTGCTTCCAAACCAGACTCTAATGCAATATGACAGGAAGCTCTCAATCATCCCTCTATAGAAAGTGGTAAGGACAGAGGAAGGAAGATGTGATGCATAAAATGCAGGCACTGTTGTGTCCACTTCACCAGTGACTCGCTGTTGAGCAACCAAGACAGCCTACTTTTTAGCTGCACACCCAGAAACTTGTATATTTGTGATGGTTGCAGTGTCCCAGGGTCATATGATCCTCATTTGTGACCTTTGCATTTGCCTCCAACAAGCAAAGTCAATGGGGAAAGGCAGACTTACTTAATAACTGCATGATTCACTTAACAACTGTGCTGATTTGCTTAACCACAATGGCAAAAAAGTGATAAAATCAGGCACCACTCATTTAACAATCATCTTGCTAAGCAACAAAAATTCTGGTTCCAATTGTGGTCATACGCTAAGGGCTACCTGTTCTGCTGAGCCATGTCTCCCTATCCTATGTGTTCTTTTTCATTTTTCCTCCTCCAGTATGTATATGTATATAGCATGTGTATACAGTATGTGTGTGATGTACTTTTGAGAGCAGGCAACATAATTTCATTTTTAATATGTGCCAGTGTAAAAATGACAATAAAGGTTATCTATCTATCATCTCTCTCTCTCTCTCTCTCTCTCTCTCTCTCTCTCTCTCTCTCCCTCCCTCCCCCTCCCCCTCCCCCTCCCCCTCCCCCTCCCCCTCCCCCTCCCCCTCCCCCTCCCCCTCCCCCTCCTCCTCCCCATCTATCTATCTATCTATCTATCTATCTATCTATCTATCTATCTATCTATCTATCTATCTATCTATCTATCTATCTATCTATCTATCTATCTATCTATCTATCTATCTATCTATCAGTTGCCAAGAGCCCAAATTTTAATCACATGACAGTGGGGATGCTACAACAGTTGTAATCCAAGGACTGGTCATAAATCACATTTTTCAGTGTGTTTGTAACTTCAAATGGTCATTAAATGAATGGTTATAAGTCAAGGACTACCTGTAGCACACAAGGCAAGGATCTGGCTGTTTCACCTGATCACAAGTTACACATGATGCAACAGTGTGACATAGCAGCTAAATACTGTATTGGAATGGATTAAAAGGAAAAGCATAAAGAGTCCATGTCAGTTGAAGTCCACACATTTTAAAGTTGCCAAGCTTGAAAAACATTGACCAAAAGGCAGGCTCAAACTCATGGATGAAACTCCAGGGAACTCAAGTCAAATATTAATAGGAGTTTCCTGAACTACTCACTAGTGGAAAGGCTACTTTATGAAGAGGCTGAATAGCTGCCTGCCTGAAATGCTTTAGAATGGTGCTTCTGAACCTTGTCAGTTTTAAGATATGTGGATTTCAACTCCCAGAATTCCCCAGTCAGCCAACTCCCAGTTCTGGGAGTTGAAATCCATACATCTTAAAGCTAAAAATATTGAGAAACACTCCTTTAGGAGTTCCTGTACTGAGTAGAGGGGTTGGACAAAATGATTTCTGAATTCAACTTCAACCCTCATTGTATAATTTTTTATCTTATCCTGTTTTGTTACTGTAGAAAGTTAGCACCCACCCCTCTCCTAGAAGAGTGAAATATTATAGGAAATATTTAAAAGGCAGAATATTATATTTCCCTAAAGTGAGAAATATGCTCTTGGAGACAGAAAGCAGCCCCTACCTTCCTTAATAGCCCACAGCAGATGTCAGCACTTAAGAGATAAAGAGTTAGATAGCTCTATTCATAAGCAAATACCCTCACCCAAGACCCAACACAAGAAAAAGTCATTAACCAATAATAGGAATTTCCCAACACCCTTTCAGAACGCAAGCCTCTTCATTGCATCATCTCAGCAGTTCAAACTTCAACCAAACCTGGGAACTCAGACAACTTACAGAGCCAGTTATTATTTATTTATTATTAGGTTCTTCTATGCCGCCCTACTCCCTAAGGACTCAGGGCAGCGTACAACATTTTGTTATGACCCCTACATAACCCCTACAACAGCCAATAGAATACATGTTCTTGCATAGGAACAGGAAGCTCAAGTGCAAAGCCCAATGGAAGGTATAAACACCCCCCCCTCTCAACTCCATGTGGTCAGTTGCCCAGAATCACACATACTTGGTGGTTCTGCTTCATCAATAAATGGACCCTCTTTCAAATCAGCCTTCAGCCTCCATTTTGTCTCCAGTGCCTTTCTCCCATCTTGGAACTGAACCAGATGGACATTTCTTCCAACATTACAAAATACACTTGGCTTTTGGATGCAGTTTTTGTTCATTTCCCATGGCTGTCTCCAAGTACAGCCTCATTCAGTCCATTTATTTAGAATATTGAGGATCACAGAATAAAGTTAAGCATGATAGACATGATGCTATGTGTGGTGCCCACATACAGGTACTGAATGTAGAATAGTAAGTTATTGTATAAAGTTAAAATGTTGTTAAAAGGAACTGTTTAAACAAGTAAGTATAGAGCCAAACAGCTTTTAAAATGTATGGTAAGTAGAAAGGGGGAGGTGTTTATCCCAGTGCTCCAGAAGGGAGGGGGGATAGATGACATCATAAGAGACAGCCAATTGGAGCATAGATAGCAGGGCCAGGAACTATAAAAGGCCTGGCTGAGAGAGATGTGGAGCTCTCTGTTTTGTGTGAACTTCCATGAGGGAAGGATTTAGTGAGAAGTGCTGTGAAGAGCTGAGGGAAGCTCTGTTATGTGGTAAATCCCAGGAGGGAAGGCTTAGTATGCAGAGCTGAGGAGCTCTGTGTGTGACTTCCAAAAGAGGGAAGATTTAAAGAGAAGATAGGCCTTAGGCAGTTCTGTGGGAAGCAGGAGCCAGGGTCAGGGAACAAGATTGATTGATATATATTGAGTAATTGGTGAATAGAGATAAACGGTGAAACGTGCTCTTATCTATAGGCCTAGAAACAAAGAAGAATTGGAGTTGCTTAGATTTAGTCAAGAAAGCAAAGAGAGTCTCAGAGAGGAAGAGAAAAGGAAAGAATTAAATAAGCTGCTTGTGGCTGTAACAAATCCACTTGACAATTACTGAGAAGTTGTATTTAAATAAACTGTTTACTAGTTTGTTAAAGAAACGTGTCAACGTCTGTCTATTCCACACATAAAGCAAATCTCAAACAATCCTGCAGAGCTTAGAGATATTGAAGAAAAAGTAAAAGCAAGCCTCCAAAGAGAGAGAGAAGTGAAACAGAGGGTGCGACCCTTGGTCAGGGAGATATAAAAGGAAAATCAAACACAAATCGCTACCAAGACATATAAAACAATAAATCTGACCGGGGGGGGGGGGACGGGTGGCGTCCTCCGCACTATGAAATGGCTATACAGTGTAAACAGGCTTCATTTATATAGATGAGTGCAATAGGAATTTTCCATTTTTCTTAACAAATACCTTCTCAGGGTAGAACATTACAATTGCTAAAGGGTTTGTTAAGATTTGATAGTATATTCTGCAAGATAGTATATTAGTAGCATAGTAGTATTTATTAGATAATGTATTCTACAAAATTGTCTGCAAGCAAACAACCAAGCTCAGAGAGCACCAAGGAGCTACAGTTCAACCCAGAGCTACAAATATTCTCTTCTATCCAAAATATATTCTGCTTTATAGCCCAACATGAATGATCATTCCAGTGCCCAAAAACAAAGAAGCAAACAAACCCCAATTACCTTTATGTATTTGACATCTTTCTGACATTGTCCAAGCTTGACAGCTAATATTCTGTAACAACTTTGTTCCTTATGCCATTTGTCTTGTAAATCCACAGGATTCTTTCCTTTTGCCATGTATACATATACACTCGAACTGGATTGTGATGTTTCTTTGTGTCATATATGTGTGGATATGTGGGTATATGCATAATGGTTATCTTTTGAGAGCTGAATGTAATGAAATTTCGTTTTAATGTATGCTGATTAGTGAACATTTAAAGTGACAATAAAGTCTCTCCCCTCCTCTCCCCTCCCCTCCCCTCCCCTCCCCTCCCCTCCCCTCCCCTCCCCTCCCCTCCCCTCCCCTCCCCTCCCCTCCTCTCCTCTCTTCTCTTCTCTTCTCTTCTCTTCTCTTCTCTTCTCTTCTCTTTGCCTAACTGATATTGGGATGGCAAAGACCAGGAAATATTTTGAGGAGTGGGAGGCAGGATCATATCACTAGAGGAAATAAGATACTTCAGCTAATTTTCCTCTCCTGTTGCTGTTTTTTTAAACATAATACCTGGGTTAAACCTAGATTTAATTAGAAACTAAGTGAAACTTCCAAGTCAACTCCACTTTTTGATGACTTTACAAACAGCAAAGGTTTAGAAGCAAAACAGCCTGATCTATTTTCACTAGGTGTTAGCTGCATTCATACAAACTGTAGCTAAGTAAGCAGAACATGTTTGCAACATGTCAGCGAGCATAATTTTGAATGTCTGCAAAGGAACATACAGTACTTGCTATTAAGAGAAATAAATTGGAAACACAGGCATTTTGTTCCCCTCACCGATTAGATACCTTTATTTTTGGCTAGCTCAAATGCTAACAACAAAATTGCACTTTTCCATAAAAATACATTCGGTTTTGAATGTTTTACCAAGGGAATATAGTTTTTGTGGGCATTGCAGAAGCTGAATTCAACTCGATGCATTTGCTTCTCATTAAAAGGAGAAAAAATAAACTCCAGCAGATTATTATATTTTTGTCCTCAGGTGTTTTTCTCTCTCCTTTTGCTATTAACATGCTGCTATTGGTAGAAAATGTGCTTGCATTAATGCACATGCTTGCGAAATGTGCCATTAACAATCATCTGTGACTTCACCCTTCTTCTCAGGATAACACACTGCACTTTCAATTATCGCACTGGACTGTTGTGGTTCACTGGATGGAAATAGATATTAAAATGGACAAAAAAAGAAGCAATCATTAAGCTATGGGTGAAGGCCAAGCATGACTCTCCTTTTTGGAAATGGAAGTTTTAGTCAGCCTAATTTTCTATTCTATCTCAGATAGACGTTTTAGTAGAGGGCAATTCTTCAACTGAAAAGATGCAAAAAGAAAAGACAGGAATGTCTTTGAAGAATTCCTTTCTTTGAAGAGCTGTCTGACCGAAGTGCAAACTTTCATTTATGCTCCTCTGTTTGAAGATGCCAAATGATAGCTAGATAATTTGAATAACTATCAAAAGGCACACTTTTAGCTGAAAGTTGGTTATCCAGTCAAAGTATACTTTGAAGACCAAAGCCACAAGAAAGGAGAGTGCACCTATAAACATTGAGCATCTGGACAGTTGTGTTGCCCTGCACGCACACACACACACACATAACACACACACACACACACACACACACACACACACACACACACACACACACACACACACGTGATTTAGTGAGTTTATTAATATTCCCCAGCAATTCCCTTCACCAAGACTCAGAACCGTCCCAATTAAGTCCAGCCACAAGCAGATCAAGATTAGTCCACAAAGCAATTGAAAGTTGTGCAGACAAAATGATTCCATCAGACATAAACAAGAGAGCTCATGAGACAAAGAAAAGTCCAGAGTCTACAGCACATGAATCGGTTACAAACATGGTATCAATCCAGAGCAGGGGTGTCAAACTCAAGGTCTGCGGACCAAATCCGGCCCACGGGGTGCTTTGATGTGGCCCGTGGGGCACCCTGGAAACAGCGAAGGGCTGGTCCGCGGTGCCTCTGCCAGTGAAAATGGAGTGTGGGGCCTCCCAGCTTCCGTTTTCAGCCGCGACAGCCTCCTGCAGCCCTCTGCCAGTGAAAACGGAGCCCAGGGAGGCTGTGTGCGGCCTGTCCGGGCTCTGTTTTCAGCTGCAACAGCCTCCTGCAGTTCTCTACCAGCGAAAACGGAGGCAGTGATGTTGAGCTGGCCATGCCCACCCTGGCAATGTCCTCCCATCCTCCCAAGGTCAAACACAACCCTGATGTGGCCCTCTATGAAATTGAGTTTGACCACCCCTGATCCAAAGTGAAGCAGGAAACACGAGTAAAAACAGAGTTAGAAATCAAACATGTTGTTCCCACAGCATCACCTGTCTGCTGTGATAAATAGCCAGCTTTCCAGTGCAGCCCAACAAGATGGGCAGGACTTTCTGATATTGAGTAGTCTGGCTGACCTCTGCTGCTCCTGCCTTTTCTCTGCTCTGCGTGTTCTCGGATCAGGTGCAGAAGGCAGTTCCTCCACCTCTTCGCTGGCCGTCTGCCACTGCAAGCTTTTCCTAGATGAAGCCAAATCTCTTTGGATGGCTGTTCAGAGCCATCAATCAACTTAGTTCCTGAGATGACATGTGAGGAGGAATCTGGGACATCAACCAAGGGAGATATCACAATAGCAGACCAAGCTGGAACATATGTTTTCTAATCTTCACTGAGATAAAATATTATTTTATTGTTGTTTATGTTAATTATTTGTTATGAGTCTGACACTTCATACTTTTGGTAAAACCAACATCCATCTTCCTTTTTCAGTAGTGTTGTCTGAAGTGGGGTGGTCTACAAAGCCAATAAAGAAATAAATCAGGATATAACTTCTGGACCATCTGGCCTCCTTGGCCCTCAAAATTGGTAAACTATCTGGTAAACTGCTTCAATTTGAAAACAATGCAACTTTCATACCAAAGTTGTCAATTTGTATTTAGTGATATCTTTCTGGGGGGAAAAAATCAGGAATTCATGATTCAATAGTCAGGAATTCAGTAGTCACGATTCAGTAGTCATACCTAGACAATGAGTGGCAGAATTAGCTGATCTTGGCAGATTTAAAAAAAAAAGGAGAACAGACACAGACAAAATTTGGACAAGAACCAATAGATGGAAGTTTTTCATATAGACAAACTTGGCATAAGAATTTCCTGACTATGAGAATTAATTAAAGAGCTGAATGGATGGTTTTCAAGGAAAACTTGGATAGCCATTTAGATTTAGATTTAGATTTATTATTAGAGTTGGAAGGGACCTTGTAGGTCATCTAGTCCAACTCCCTGCTCAAGCAGGAGTTCCTACACCATTTGAGACAGATGGCAGTCCAGTCTCTCCTTGAAGGTCGCAAGTGTTGGGGCTCTCACGACCTCTGCTGGCAAGCTGTTCCACTGGTTGATCGCTCTCACCGTCAGAAAGTTTCTCCTCACTTCCAGGTTGAATCTCTCCTTGGTCAGCTTCCATCCGTTATTCCTTGTTTGGCTTTCTGGTGCCATAGAGAACATCCTGACCCCCTCCTCTCTGTGGCATCCCCTCAAGTATTGAAACACTGCTATCATGTCACCCCTGGTCCTTCTCTTCGCCAGACTGGCCAAGCTCAGTTCCTGCAACCGCTCTTCGTATGTTTTATTTTCCAGACCCTTTATCATCCTGGTTGCTCTCTTCTGCACTTTCTCTAGAGTTTCAATGTCTTTTTTGTAGTGTGGTGACCAAAAATCATTTGTCTGGAATGATCAGAGGATTCCTGATAGAGTATCTCCAAGGTTCTTTCCAAACCTGTGATTTGATCTCTGATTTGTACTTGGATGAGATGCAGGAAGTTGTAGGGCTATACACCAGACCAATGTCTATCAACCTTGGCAACTTGAACTTTCCCCAGACAAAGCTGGTTGAGTAATTTTGGGAGTTGAAGTCCACACATCTTTAAGTTGCCAAGGTTGAGAAATATTGCACTAGACCAGTGTTTCTCAACCTTGGCCATTTGAAAATGTGTGGACTTCAACTCCTAGAATTCCACAGCCAGCAACGCTGGCTGGGGAATTCTGGGAGTTGAAGTCCACACATCTTCAAATGGCCACGGTTGAGAAACACTGCACTAGACTAAAAAGTCCAAAGAAATGACCCTGAAGAGGACAATAGACAACCAGTTTCATATTTTTATTAAGAAAACAACATAGACGTGTCTACAAAATCACCAGGGATTGAGCTTGATTTGAAAAGCTTTTCCTTGATATACCATTTGGGATTTAGATGTAGCAGAGAAAACAAAATTATTTGAATGATCTAAGCAAATATATCAGGTCTTCACTCAGACTATATCTTTATTACATTACATTCTCCACGTGGGGATTATTCTGGACAGGGATCTTCATAATGTCATGTCCCCACTAACTGCAGTTTTAATAAGAGATAATCTGTCTAAACAGCAAAGCCATTTACCCTTGCATAAGACTTCAGTTTACGACAAGAAGTATAATAGCATCTTTGAGCATTTTAATTAAAAATTAATTGGGAGATTTTAAAGAACAAACTCGGGGGGGGGGAGGATGTCATTGTACAATGGCTTGTTTACAAAATTAGCCTGGCTTTTCTCTCTCGCTGTCCCTCCACTCCCCCAAGTGTTTCAATCAATTCCATGTCTATTAAATATAATTATGGAAGATGCTCCCTCAAAATTATAACGTAACATGCAAAGAACAACTGGGAGAAAAAATCTGCAATTTTTACTGCCGAATGAGGGTAGCTATTAAAATGCAAATAGGTTGTAAAGGGAATGTTGGCGATGAGGAAAAGATTTTTAGCAGTTAATCTTACCCTGACAATAATTTTTGGTTAACTGCTATTTATTATCTTCGGTGTCCAAGCACTTTTATGAAACATGGTGACAGAATTGCGCCAGAATTATTGGAGAGCAACCAATAATTGGGAGGGGGACTCAAGAGGGAAATTAGCCTGGACTCACTATGTAAACACAAGAAGGCAAGGGGTCTCTCTCTCTCTCTCTCTCTCTCTCTCTCTCTCTCTCTCTCTCTCTCTCTAATCTCTCTCTCTCTCACTCTAATCTCTCTCTCTCTCTCATATCTCTCTCTCTAATCTCTCTCTCTCTCTCATCTCTCTCTCTCTCTAATCAATCTCTCTCTCTCTCTCTCTCTCTCATCTATCATCTATCTATCTATCTATCTATCTATCTATCTATCTATCTATCTATCATCCATCCATCCATCCATCCATCCATCTATCATCCATCCATCCATCCATCCATCCATCCATCCATCCATCTATCATCTCTCTCTCTCTCTCTCTCTCTCTCTCTCTCTCTCTCTCTCTCTCTCTCTCTCTCTCTCTCTCTCTCTCTCTCTCTCTCTCTCTCTCTCTCCCTCCCTCCCCTCCCTCCCTCCCTCCCCCCCCTCTCTCTCACACACACACACATCAATTGCTTTTGAGCCTTATCTGGAGTTTCCCAGTCGAAAGCTGCCATTTGGGGGAAATTCCTGTATTACAGGCAAATAACAATAAAGTAAGCTTCTTTGAACTCTACACATGTAGGTCTGGCTGTTCGCATCCAACAAGAGTAGATAATATTGGTGCAATGGAAATATTCACAGGAATGCTTCACTTCATCAGTTATGGAAGTGAAGCATCTTTTCCAAACAATGCAACCAACCAGAGTGAGGCCCTGTTTGTCATCAGCATCATCTTCATTTCCTTTCACTGAGTAATTGAACTGCAACTTCCACTTATAATGAAGCAATATATTGTACTCACATCCCTAATAGGGAAACATTTTTTTTTGAAATATAAAGGCACACAATTTTCTTAGTGATTTTATTTATTTATTATTTATTTTATTATTTATTTATTCCTTCTTATAAGCCGCCCAACTACCGAGGGACTCAGAGCGGCATACAACATGTAAGAGGAACAATCAATAAAACTAAAACTAAAAATATTAATTAAAAACAATTATAAAAGAATTAAAATTTTCAGCTCAACTCTTCCCCAAATGGTTGGTTTGCTAATTTATGTTAGGTTGTCTTTACTCATAACTGCCTTTTGGACTACTATGGTGTAACCAGATTTGGTTAGCTGGTTAGAATCGTGATGTCTACCCTGGATTGGTTTATCATCTATGACGCTTTAGACGGCGAATGTTCTGGTTACTTGAGTTACCCTTGTGGTTAAAGAGGTACATGTCAGGGTTCCAAATAGCATCCAAAACTAAATCAGAGTCCAAGGCAAAATATTCCTCAAAGTTCCAATTTATTGACAGAGCCATGTTGGCACATCTGGTTGAAACCCGAATCTGAAGTCTCTCGGGTTTCACCACCCAGTTGAAAGTTCAAGCCCTTGTCCCCACACCCCCAAATCCATCACATGGACCAATCTTCAACTGCCAGCCTGGCAGAATCCACCCATCTTCTTCAGTGCAGGTGCAGGAGTGCAAAGACAAAGGATGACCTTGACTATCTAAAAAGAATTTGTTATGGCTACATACCGACAGCCCTCATGCAATTCCCCCTCCCAATTTCCCACAGTAAAGAATACATATTAAAATAGTATAAAGTGTGGCAGGCCAAAGACCCCAACTAAAATGGCTTCGGCCTGACAGTACAAGTAGTGAATAGGAGAATTGCTTATGATTCTTAAATATTTTATCTACAATTGGACAGATGCAGGCTGACACCAAATGGAATGAATTTGTTAATTGAATTTGACTATCAATCAAATCAATTCTATATTACAGTCATAGATCAGCATAAGAAGTATGAAATACTAATAATTAATAATTTTAAACCCCCACACACATACACCCACAAATCTAAAAAAAACATCAAAGGAGTATTTGAATATGTGTTCTGGGGTGGCCAACATGTTCACCTCTGGCTATTGTTGACTACATTTCCCCAATCTCTAGTTATGGTGGCTGATGCTGCTGGGAGCTGTTGGAAGCTCTTATCCAACTTACTGGATTCATCAGTTCAGCTGTTCAAATCTCACCAGGCTCAAGGTTGACTCAGCCTTCCATCCTTCTGAGGTCGGTAAAATGAGGACCCAGATTGTTGGGGGCAATATGCTGAACTCTGTAAACCGCTTAGAGAGAGCTGTAAAGCACTATGAAGCAGTATATAAGTCTAAGTGCTATTGCTATTGCTATTGGATGTAACCTGGAAATTTGTTTACTTTTTATTAAAAAAAGAACCATCACTATGATGAGGAAGGAGGAGGGAGGGTGGCGAAGGAGGGGGAAGAGCCGGGAGGAGGTTGCCTGGGAAACAGCAGGGGAAGGACCATTGCTCTTGGAAAATGGAGGCTCTGTATTTGGGAAGAGACAATTGCTTGTCGTGGGAGGAAGTTTGGATGAAACTAAGCCAATGTAAAGTGGCAGGGTGGAAGAGACCATCTACTCTTTGGCGGGGGTGTCACAGAAAACGTGAGGCTAAATCATTCCAGGTGCGGGGGGGAGTAGCAATTACATTTAATGGGTTAAATGGGGGTTATTTTAATGGGGTTATTTTAATGGGTTAATGGGGGTTATTTTAATGGGGAGGAGAGAAGGAACTAAATTGGGGAGGGGGGAAGAACTGGGATAAAATGATGGGTTGAGGTTAGACAGCCACCTATCTGAAATAGTTTGAGCAGGGGGTTGGGCTAGATGACCTCCAAGGTCCCTTCCAACTCTTGTTATTCTGTATTTCTATCCCAGTTCCTAATTAGCTTATAACTAACGTGACACTTAAGGGAACCTTTACATGCATACGTAAGTGGTCCCATAAGTATTGGGTATGGTATGAATCAGATGGTTCAAAATAAGCATTATTACTTTTAGTGTGTATTTCTTACAATACTGGAATGCTAATTTCATGGTTTGGGTGGGTGGGGAAATCAAGGAAAGCAACTCAGAACTTCGCTCAGATGCTTTTGAGGCCTGGATGTGGTCAGACCTTATCTATGAAGAGGAAGAAGTAACAGACCCAACTCAATCAAAACTCTGAGGCCTGGGGTTTCCTCAAGTCATGGATTTATTAGGCATGTCATATTGGCACAGCTGCTGGAAGCCCAACTCTGAAAGACCTGAGGTTTTCCCCACCCAAATCAAAACCCAAAGTTCTTTCCCCCAGTCCACACGTCTGTCACATGGTCCAATCAGGTCACAGCCTCAACTCCAGTTGGCTTCAGTCCAAGCATCCCCAGCACCTCTATTCGCAACAGAATTCCTTATTCCACCAGACTTGAAATTTTAGGCTTAGACAACTTAGAGCTACGTCGCCTTCGATCTGATCTAAATGTAGTTCATAAAATCATCTGCCACAATGTCCTACCTGTCAATGAATAATTCAGCTTCAACCGCAACAATGCACGAGGACACAATAGATTCAAACTCAATGTAAATCGCTCGAAACTCAACTGCAGAAAATACGACTTCAGCAACAGAGTGATCAGTGCCTGGAATGCACTACCTGACTCTGTGGTTTCTTCCCCAAACCCCCAAAACTTTAACTTTAGACTGTCTACAGTTGACCACACCCCATTCCTAAGAGGTCTGTAAGGGGCGTGCATAAGCGCACCATTGTGCCTACCGTGTCCCTGTCCTACTGTCCTATTGTCTAAATTTACCTATACATACTTTGCTTTTGTTTATGTTTATATCATACCTGTTATCTTGTACACATTTTGACAAATAAATAAAAAAATAAATAAATAATAAATAAATAAATAAACCAGGTCACAGCATCAACTCCAGTTGGCTTCAGTCCAAGCGTCTCCAGCACCTGGTGGGAACATCCATGGTTCACAGGAGAAAGAATTTTATGTTGGCTACAAGTTCCCCAGCTATCTCTGTGGCCCCTCCCTTTCCCACAGCTCCAACTGGCCTCAATGTGGCACCCCTGAAGATGCTCCAATATGGCTTTAGGGCTGACAGAGATATTTATTTATCTTATTTATTTTATTTATTTATTTCGTCAGGCATGTATTAGATAACAGATATAAGTATAAACGTAATTATGAATACATGAAATGGATACAAATAAAAGGGAACATTAGGACAGGGACGGTAGGCACTTGGGTGCGCTTATGCACGCACCTTAAAGACCTCTTAGGAATGGGGTGAGGTCGACAGTAGACAGTCTAAGGTTAAAGTTTTGGGGGGTTTGGGGAAGAAACCACAGAGTCAGGTAGTGCATTCCAGGCATTAACGACTCTTTTACTGAAGTCGTATTTTCTGCAATCAAGTTTGGCGTGGTTTACCATAAGTTTGTATCTATTATGTGCTTGTGTATTGTTTTGGTTGAAGCTGAAGTAGTCATTGACAGGTATGACATTGTAGCAGATAATTTTATGTACTATGCTTAGGTTGGTGTTAGATACTAGGACTGAAGCACATAGGCTTCAGTTAGGTCCTCCATTTAGGCGGGAAGCCTACTGACTGCTGATTGGCTGAACTGTCTGACAGCTCCCTATAAAAGAGCTGGCTGTCAGACAGAGCCTTTGCTGGATTGTAAATAGTTGCCAAATGAAGAGCTGTTGTTTTGAAGCCACTTCTGTCTGCCTCATCCATTTATCCTATCTAACAGTTGGACTGAAGACGGCGAAGTTCTAAGCTGTCTAATCCCAAAATTTCAAGTCTGGTGGCACAAGGTATTCTGTTGCAAGCAGAGGAGTGGAGGACTCTTCTTGTGAAATATCTCTGGACTCGTTCAATTGTATTAATATCCGATATTTTATTTTATTTATTTTTATTTATTTATTTCATCAAGCATGTATTAGATAACAAATATGAGTATGAACATGATTATGAATACATGAAATGGATACGAATAAAAGGGAATATTAGGACAGGGATGGTAGGCACGCTGGTGTGATTATGCACACCCATTAAAGACCTCTTAGAAATGGGGTGATATGAAATTATATGCAGTGCGGGTTCCAGACAGATGAGCTGTCTTCAAGAATTGGTCTAGCAAAAGTTTTGTATGCCCTAGTTTGTAGTTCAATATTACTGGAGAAGAAGCTACGCAAGATTAGGTTAACAACTTTTAATGCCTGATATCACACTGTAATGTTCCTGTAGCACACACTCTTTATCTGTATTGCATAGAAGAAGTTGAATCAATCACATGTTCTTTTATAGTGTACATTTTATTTGAAAATGGACCAAATTTTTACTTTGCCTCTTCTAGCACCAATCTCTGACCATTTAAATGAATTCTGTGCTGATTTTTTTTTCTTGTAGAAAAGTTATCTACTGTATGTACCATGCAATGCATACAACATAGTAAAATCCTGCTTCTTAGCTTCAAGACTGAAGCAGGAAAGCCGCAGTGAAAAATAAGTCTGAATGCTATCTATGCTTATATGTTTCCCCCCTTTTCGCTCCTGGTCTTTGGTATATTCCAGTTAAAGGACAGAAAAAAAATGAAATTGAACATCAACTCTGTATTCACATTTTTAATATAAAAAGGTAGGCTGAAATTGCTATCAATTTGGGGAGATGAGAAAATTTGCTGTCACTCTTTCCTTGCTACTACCAATGGGCATGTACAGCTGCTTTTGTAATGAATGTTCAATCCCAATTTTATCCCATTATAACAAGAATAAGTAAAAGTAATATTCACTCTCCCTGGAAGTTCAAGAATTATGGCATGTCGCATCTGAATCTTGATTCTGAGTCATCAGCTAGTACTTGTTTGAGTGACATAGTCATTAGCATTCATTGAGGAGGTCATGTCTATAATATACAGTGCCATTTTGATGCATTCAATGTGTTTTTTTCCTAACACTTCAGCTACTTTTTAGAACAAACATATAGCAGCCTGTTCAGCATTGTTCACTCAACAGAATAACACTTAACAGAATAACAGAGGTACCTTGGAGGTCTTCTAGTCCAACCCACTGCTCAGGCAGGAACCCTATACCATTTCAGACAAAGGGTTTTCCAATCTCTTCTTAAAAACTTCCAATATTGGAGCACCCATAACTTCTGGAGGCAAATTATTCCTCTTAATTGTTCTGTCAGGAAATTTCACCTTACTTCTAGGTTGCTTCTCTCCTTGATTACTTTCCATCCATTGCTTCTTGTCCTTCAGGTGCTTTGGAGAATAGCTTGACGCCCTCTTCTTTATTGCAGTCTCTTAGTTAGTGGAACACTGCTATCTTGACACCCCTAGTCTTTCTTTTCATTAAACTAGACATACCCAATTCCTGCAACAATTCTTTATATATTTTAGCCTCTTGTCTCTCATGGGCAAGTCCCAAGTGGAAAAACAAAGCCAACTAGTTTCCATGACATGAATGTGAACATATAACAGTTAGTTCTCAAGTTACAACGGCAATGGAGCCTGCCCATTATGGTAGTTGATACTGGTATTTAACATATTGTAGAGCATGAATGGAGCATGCATGAGCATGCATATTCATTCATTAGCATGAATGTACATTACTTGGGTAAAACAGGGCTTTGGTTGGGTTTGTGGCATACTGCCCATATTATGATAAAACTAATTGTACTGATATTTTCTCCCTGTAATATTGGCACAATAGAAATAGCACTTAGACTTATATACCACTTCACAGTGCTTTACAGACCTCTCTAAGCAGTTTACAGAGTCAGCATATTGCCCCCAACAATCTGGGTCCTCATTTTATCCACCTCAGAAGGATGGAAGGCTGAGTCGACCTTGAGCTGGTCAGGATCGAACTGCCAAACTGCAGGCAGCCATCAGTCGTAGCCTGCAGTACTGCATTCTAACCACTGTGCCACCACGATACATGTGGCTTAGGAATGGCTAAGGTAGTAACCTAATCTGTACTTTTTCTATATTCATGAAATGAATTATGGGAAAGCCCTTATTAACCAAAGCTATGATGGTAAGAGGTCAGTATCTGTGGACCCATCTGATAAAAACATTGGAATATGGAAGATGGTAGCTTGGAAGAAGAAAATAGTTTTAAAAATGAATGAATGAATGAATGAATGAATGAATGAATGAATGAATGAATGAATGAATGAATGAATGAATGAATGAATGAATGAACATTAAAATAAATATGCTGTGTTCTGTGAAACTACGGAGTTTTAAAAATTACTTGAACACCTGAAGGTAGTGTATAGTTTTGCCCTTTTAGAATAGAATAGAATAGAATTTTTTTATTGGCCAAGTGTGATTGGACACACAAGGAATTTGTCTTGGTGCATATGCTCTCAGTGTACATAAAAGAAAAGATACGTTCATCAAGAATCATAACATACAACACTTAATGATAGTCCAGGTACAAATAAGCAATCAAATCATATTAGGAACCAGTCAATATAAATTGTAAGGATACAAGCAACAAAGTTACCATCATACAGTCATTAGTGGGAGGAGATGGGTGATGGGAACGATGAGAAGATTAATAGTAGTGCAGACTTAGTAAATAGTTTGACAGTGTTGAGGGAATTATTTGATTAGCAGAGTTATGGCGTTTAGGAAAAAACTGGTCTTGTGTCTAGTTGTTCTGATGTGCAGTGCTCTATAGCATCATTTTGAGGGTAGGAGTTGAAACAGTTTGTGTCCAGGATGTGAGGTGTCTGTAAATATTTTCACAGCCCTCTTTTTGACTCGTGCAGTATACAGGTCCTCAATGGAAGGCAGGTTGGTAGCAATTGTTTTTTCTGCAGTTTTGAGACTCATTAGATACACACAGCAATTACAGTTAACTCTGGCTTTTTGAAACCATTGGCCACCTTCTTCCAATCCATTACATATTCGGCATATAGGTTGTGAATAATAGGTTGAATATAATCTTGTCTAACTCCTTTGTTGACCTGGAATCAGTCTGTTTTACCATGTTCTGTCTCATGCTACAGGTTTCACATGAACCTAATGAAATATTCAGGAATTTCCATTTTCCTAAGCATATTCTACAGTTTGAATAGTCAACACACTCAGGATTGGTCATGTGACTGACCTGCTTTATGAATGTCATGAGCTACCACCAGGATGGGCAGGCTCCATTACCGTTGTAAAATGAGGACTACCTGTATTATATTCACATTCATATCATGGAAACTAGTTGGCATTGTTTTTCTACTTGGAACTTGCCCGTGAGTGATTCATAACCTGTTCTGTAATCAATCTTTGTTGTTGTAATTGAGGTTTTTAACTTTCTTATATCAATAATTAGTAGCTGGATACCCATGCTTCGCTATGAAAATGTGATCCGGACTGATAAATTGACAGTTAAAGCTTGAAAATTAATGAGTAGTTACGATCGGGCTTGATACATTGACACTTAAAACTTGAAAATGTATGTAGAATGTGTAACTCCTTAGCATAAGAGCGTGTTAATATAAGGCAACTGGCAGTTGGAACAGAGTTCTTTTCAGGTGGGGAAGGGGAGTAAAATGTCCCAGCCCATAGCCAGATGAGTCACGCGCTGGCCATGCCCATGCCCGGTTTAGTGAAGGAGTAGCATCAGAGCATGTTAAAATAAAGCAACTGGCAGTTGGAACAGAGTTCTTTTCAGATGGGAATTAGCATCAGAGCATGTTAATATAATACTGTATAAGAAATAGTAATGATCTGATGGTCATTTCGAAAAATCCTTTCTTAGCGAGCACCTAGAAGCCAAGAGGAACATACGTGCCATGTTTCAAGTTTGTAGTCTTTACAGTTCTGGAGTTTTCATGATGAGTGAGTGGTATTTGGCTTTTATATATATATATAGATACAATGATTTCTACGTATTCTATCATGTGATGTCCATGCATATACAGTACATGTGCCATTTCGGTTGTTGGAAGACTTTGCTAGTAATAAAAAAAAATTGGATTGCCGGAAGCAGCTACATTATTCTCCTGACTCATTTCTGTACTCTGGACAATCTAGTCCAACTAGGTTTACTATTTCCAATTTTTGGCATTCGGTCTCCAACCATAAAGAGCACACATTGCTTCCATGTCAATTTTAGATCGAGCATGACCACAAAGCTCATCCGTCTCCATTTCTTTTGCATCAGTGTTTGGAGCATAAACCTGGAAAACTGTCATATGACAGGGTTGTCCAAGAAATTGAATCGACTACATTCTATCTGAGTACTATCTATGCTGTAACCTTTGTTGACTATGAAAGCAATACCGTTCCTTCTGCGTTTCTCATGTGCCAAGGGATAAACTGTATGATGTGTCCAAAGTCAGTCTGTTTCAATTTACTGATGCGTAAGGTGTCAATGTGTAGTTGATTCGGTTCATTTTTCACTGGGTTGAGCTTTCTTATGATCAAGTTTCTTATGTATCCCATATTCCAATTATAATCCCATCTTTGCCACATCAGATTGCTTTTCCCGCATGGCAGCTTCAGCAACTCAAAGACTTTAATCTAGTTGGATCATAAATACCATTAGCACTCTGAAAGATTTTGAATTTTTTTTTCTCAATGTGCCATCTGACCTGAGGGGTCCATCTTGCCAACTTGACAGTACACCATCAATCACTTTATCTGGTCTAAAAAAAGAGCGGGTTTTCCACTGTCTTCTCCCACATAATATAAAATGATCCCTTTGCCCATTGTCACTAAAGTGATCATCCAGCTCCAGCATCTTCCTATACAGGTAGTGGGGTGTATGGGGTGCTCAGGGAGGGGTAGCATCTCTGGTGTAGGGGCATGTCATGTCCTTTTACGGCAGCTCACTTTAGGGCAGCTTTTAGGGCAGCTCATTCACCTTTGGTCCCCACCTGTCACTCAGCTTTCACCTGTGGCTCCTAGCAGCTGTAGCATGCGCAGCAGCCACACCCCAGGCAACAGCTTCGACAGGCTGGCCAAACCAGGTTGAGAGTAGCCATTGGGTCATCGACCTTCAGTGAGATAGGGACTTGTCTATCCTGAGCATGTGAAGACAGATTCCGGCGGACTGAGCCGATGAAACATACTAGAATAGGACAACGGTCATGAAGGCAGTCTCTGCAAGTGATGTGGTACGCTAAGAGCACCGCAAGACACGAAAGACGCTCTGCTCAACCACTGCGCCCAGCCCATCTCCAACTGTCTCGACTCTTGTCCTACTATTTGGAGCAAGATGGAATCTGGGAAGAGAGAGTGAGACTGACTATGCACACCTCTCTCTCTCACTTTAATCCAATTCACTCGCAAGTCTTGACACCCCCCCCCAATTGATAGATGTCAAGGTCCTCTTCGAATACGATGGACGAACATCATCATCATACAGGTAGTCCTTGACATTCAATCACAATTGAACTCAACATTTCTGTTGCTAAGCAAGACAGTTGTTAAGTGACAGTGTTAAGTAAAATGGACAGTTGCTCCGTTTTACGACCTTTCTTGCCACCGTTAAGTGAATCACTGCAGTTGTTAAGTTAGTACCACGGTTGTTAAGTGAACCTGACTTCCCCATTGCTTGCCAGAAGGTCGACTATTTTTCATACTTACGACCGTTGCACCATCCCTCTAGTCATGCGATCAAAATTTGGATGCTTGGCAACTGGTTGATATTTATGACGGTTCCAATGTCCCAGGATCATATGATCAGCTTTTGTAAATTTTTGACAAGCAATCTGGGGAAGCCAGATTCACTTAACAATCGTGTCGCTAACTTAACAACTGCAGCGATTCACTTAACAACGGTGGCAAGAAAGGTCATAAAATGGGGCAAAACTCACTTAACAAATACACGAGCACACAATAGATTCAAACTCAATGTAAACCGCTCAAAACTCGATTGCAGAAAATACGACTTCAGCAACAGAGTGATCAATGCCTGGAATGCACTACCTGACTCTGTGGTTTCTTCCCCAAACCCCCAAAACTTTAACCTTAGACTGTCTACAGTTGACCTCACCCCATTCCTAAGAGGTCTGTAAGGGGCGTGCATGCCTACCATCCCTGTCCTTCTGTCCTATTGTCTAAATTTACCTATACATACTTTGCTTTTGTTTATGTTTATATCATACCTGTTATCTTGTACATGTGTTGACAAAATAAATAAATAAAAAAATAAAATAAATTGTAGTCGTAAATTGAAGACTACCTGTATAAGAAGGAACAGTGAATGGACTGAGAAGGTGAAGAGTATGAAATCTGTGTTTGAGGGACCTGATGGAAGTCTGAAAAGTGAGAAGTGTCATGAATGATGTTGGCATAAATTAGACTTAGGTACATTGGCATGGTTGTGCTTATCTCTTGCTTTTTTGTCTGGAGAGATTCTCAGTCATCCAGGTCTATAGACTTTTAGCTATACAATTTGGGATGAACACTCTTTGAATGGTGTGGGAGTAGGAATGGATTTCCATAGGAAAAAATTGCAGACTACAGGAACCAGGAGCACTACTCAGGTGACCCTAAGGACACAAATAAACCTCCAAGTGCTTCAAAGACCCTCTAAAAGGATGCACATGACCAGCTGTCTGCAAGGAATATAAACCCTTTCATTCCTTACTATCCTGTCAGACCTGAAGAGGCTTCTTGGATGAGAAGCGAAACAAAGAAAAAAAATCAAGAAAGTCTAGTTGCTGGCTGAAAAAGCACCTTTGGCACTCTTCCTTTTATGCTTTCTTCCTTTCTTGATTGATTGATTTTATCCTGTCTTTTTTTCATATAAAACTGAGGATAGTGAATGTACATGATACTCCTTTCTTCTCCATTTTTTCCTATAACCGCAACTCTGTTGGGCTTAGGGAAAGTTGATTGGCCCAAGGTCACCCAATCAGCTTTCATGTCTAAGGCGTGACTGGAATTCACAGTCTCCTGGTGATTGGCCCAAAATGACCCAATCCGCTTTCATGCCTAAGGCAGGACTAGAACTCACAGTCTCCAGGTGACTGACACCCAGCCACCCAGCCAACTTTCAGGCCTAAGGTGGGACTATAACTCCCAATCTTCTGGTTTCTAGGCCAGCAGCTTAACCAGTACATCAAACTAGCTCTAAAAAGCCAAAAGTATGATAAATTATGGATATGTGGTTATGGCTTACTCTTTGTGCCAATGCAGCCTGTTTGGCTAATTGATGGTTCAGTGTATTGTATGAGGCACAAAGCAACCATAGAGACAAACGAATAATCAAGATTAAGTTGTCAATTCACCTTCTGAATGAGCGGCCCTTAAGGGAATTGTTTGCCACAGCAGTATGTCTAGTTAGTTAATTGAGATTTTTACCAACAAAGTATTGGTTGTTTCTGGATCCTGATAGCTTTAAAATTATCTCTAACATTTTCTTTAGAGGTGTATATATTTAGTGCAAAGTCTTCAGGTGATAGGATTGCATTCCAAATGAAAACGGTTATGTAAAAAAAGAATAATCCAACAGAAACCTTTAGTTTAACTTCAGTGTGCAAGATTTTAAGCCGTGGTGCTGAAGTAAGAATGGGGAAAAAAAAAGTTAATTGGCTGCAAGAATGACCTTAGTCCTTTCTGTTGCTACAGTGAAAATAGAAATGCACTGTTTAAACAATAAAGATCCAGGCCAGGGTTAAGATAACTTGACATCAAGTTCATTGGTGTGTCATTTGTAAATCGATTTTCCTATTCCTTATGGAGGCAAACACATCCAGCCCTCCCTTGATTAGTTTCACAAGTGAGGGCAACCTTCTAACTACAGCACTAGGGGGGAGAAAACAGAAAGGCAAAATCAGAATGAGGGTGTTGTTACAGCTGAAAAGCTAAGTGTGTATGTTTCTGTGTGCACCTATATAATGAAAGATGGAATGAAATGAATAAAATGAAGGAAGAGGAAGAGATGGTGGCAGTGGAGGAAAAGGGGGCCCAAAATCATGACATCATATTTAGGACAAAAGTACTTTCCCCAAATGTTTCTTTCCAATACGTAAGAGGAACATTACATTTGTATAGTACAGTGAGGACAATGGACCAGTGGAACAGCTTGCCTTCAGAAGTTGTGAGTGCTCCATCACTGGAGGGTTTTAAGAAGATACTAGACAGCCACCTATCTGAAATGGTATAGGATAAGGTGACCAGATTTTAATATTTGTAAAGTGGGACACCATTGATGGGGGGGGGGTTTCTAGGGGAGCAAGACGGGAGGGGTCCATCTCTCTTATCCTGCAGCTTTGTGCACCCCCCCAAACACCCCCTTCATCGCAGCCAGGGGTGGGTTCCTACCGGTGCGGTGTTGCCTGTTCGTCGCCGCAGAGCCGAAGAAGCTGGTGGTGTTCGCGGCGCGGGGCTTCTCCCGCCCGCTTTCCCCGGCCGCCGGGACGCCGCCATTTGCGTTCTTTTGCCCTCTGCGCATGCACAAAGCGTTCTGTTTGCGCAGAGGGCAAAAGAACGCAAATGGCAGCGTCCCGGCAGCCGGGGAAAGCGGGTGGGGGAAGCCCCACGCCATGAACGCCACCAGCTTCTTCGGCTCTGCGGCGACGAACAGGCAAGATCGCTGCTGCCCCTCTCACTGCCCTCCCTCCCCACCTGGCAGGAGGAGGCAGGCGAGGCAGGAGGCAGAGGGGTGTGCAGGGCAAATTCAAATTCAAAAAGCGGGACTTTTCTGAAATGCCGCGGGACGCGGGACAAATTCTTAAAAAGCGGGACTGTCCTGCCAAAAGCGGGATGTCTGGTCACCTTAGTATAGGATCTCCTGCTTGAGCAGGGGGTTGAATTAAAAGACCTCCAAGGTCCCTTCCAGCTCTATTCTGATTGATTGATTGAGCAGAGGTCAAAATTATGCATTTATGTATTTATGTATTTATGTATTTATGTATGTATGTATGTATGTATGTATGTATGTATGTATTTATTTATTTATTTATTTATTTATTTATTTATTTATTTATTTATTTGTCAAACATATACAGGATAGTAGTTGTTTGTATAAACATAAGTAAAAAGTACCGATAAAAGAGGACAATAGGACAGTAGGACAGGGATGGTAGGCACAGTGGTGCGCTTATGCACGCCCCTTACAGACCTCTTAGAAATGGGGAGAGGTCGACTGTAGACAGTCTAAGGTTAAAGTTTTTGGGGTTTGGGAAAGAAACCACAGAGTCAGGTAGTGCATTCCAGGCATTGATTACTCTGTTGCTGAAGTCGTATTTTCTGCAGTCGAGTTTGGAGTGGTTTACATGAAGTTTGAATCTATTGTGCGCTTGTGTATTGTTGCGGTTGAAGCTGAAGTAATCATTGAAGAAGAAAACCTTCATAATTTATAATAATAGAGGCTGTCACTCTATTGATCTGGCCATTTTCATTGTTGAACTACTGCACATAACTTTCCTGTTGTCCATGCAGGCTGCATTATTAAGTAGTCATGGTTTTCACACTTCTCTTTGGACACTCATCTAGGAGACACCAAAATCCTAATGTTGAGGCAGAAGTTCAGGCATTCCACATTTCCTGAACCTGGAGAAAACCTCTGAGCAGAAGCTATAATAGTTTAGTAGCATCTGTGGTAGGGTTTGGAACACCCTTAGACATATAATGTGAAGGTCCTGCTTCAGTTCATTTTTGCTACATACTTTTTTGGGGGGGAGGGGGAGGGTGGATAAAACTAAATAAAGATGTGGTCTCAAATCTTGGAGCCTGTCCCCATCCTTCTATTTGTTACAGGTGATGAGTGCAAAGTACCCTCTTCTGACATAGAATCTAGAGCCGGATGTATTAATATCATCTTGTTAAATGGGGGGTTTTGTTTCCCATTTCCCAATGACATAAATCTTGACAATAACCTGCCCCATTGTGCTTTTGTAGATGAGAAACTTATCATAAAGCCATTTGAAACTGGTTCGGAATCCGGACAGATAATTAGCATCATCTCCAGAATTGTGTATCTCTCAGCAAAGGCTAGGCTTTGTTGCTGAACATATTTTCATTGTGTGACTCATCTTTTAAGAGACCCTCATTCCACTTTGCAATGCATGTCAGGCAAAGGTTAATTAAGCCTAAAAGGTTTAAGCTAGATGTAATGACTTCATAAAAGATCATTAAGAGATATGCATGAAAATACTAAATAGCAAGGGCTAGAAAAATGGGGTTGGGAGTTGGGGAGAAGGGAGGGGAAAGGAATACAGGAAAATAACTAGCAAAGGAAATATTCGTGGAGAACTTTTGGTCATATCTTTCTCTGGCTGAAATCTGAACCTTTTTCAGTGCTTATGCCTCAGTCTGAGGAACTGACTCACCCCAATAGCCCATCCCACTTGGTCCAGCATAAAGGGCATGCTGAAGACCCCATCCGTCAAATAATTTGACTGGCAGGATCTAGGTGGTGAGCCTTTTCTGCTCTGGCTTCCAGTCTATGGAATATCGCTCCATTGAGGTGAGATCCTCTCTCACCCTTTTGGCCTTAAAGAAGAGTGTCAAAACCTGGCTCAGTCAGTTAGTCTGGGGTCTAATAGCCAATGCAATCCTAAATTGCATTGTCAGAGGGATTGAATCAAGATCATGTGAGGTACTAATACCACTCTATAAAGCCTTAGTAAGACCACACCTAGAATACTGCATCCAGTTTTGGTCACCACACTATAAAAAAGATGTTGAGACTCTAGAAAGAGTGCAGAGAAGAGCAACAAAGATGATTAGGGGCCTAGAGGCTAAAACATATGATGAACGGTTGCAGGATCTGGGCATGGCTAGTCTAGTGACAAAAGGACCAGAGGAGACATGATAGCAGTGTTCCAATATTTGAGGGGCTGCCACAGAGAGGAGGGGGACAATCTATTTTCTAAAGCACCCAAAGGCCAGACAAGGAACAATGAATGGAAACTGATCAAGGAGAGATTCAACCTGGAAATGAGGAGGAACTTTCTGACAATTAGAGCAATCAACCAATGGAACAGCTTGCCTTCAGATGTTATGCGTGCTTCATTACTGGAGACTTTCAAGAAGAGACTGGACAGACACTTGTCAGAAATGGTATAGGGTCTCCTGCATGAGCAGGGGTTTGGACTACAAGGTCCCTTCCAACTCTGTTTTTCTGCATTCTGTGTCTTGATGGGAGCACTCAACATTGGAGGTGGTTGATGACTTAATGGAGAAGAGGCTGTCCCTCTATTGATCTGGCCATTTTCGCTTCTTACCTTGGGATGTAATATTTTTAATATTTATGATTCTCATTGTAAGCCACCCAAAATCACTTTTCAGAATGAGATGGGCAACATATAAATTTAATCAATAAATAAACAAATAAATAAGATACAGGGAAGCATACAAGAGGCATGAATACCCTGGTTTTGGGATTGCGTGTTTTGGTCCTGTATTCCAAAGCGCCTGTCTCCAATAATGAGCAGAAGATCTGAAAAAGGTTTCTTTCTGCATTCGTTTGACTACAACACTGTAAGGGATTGGCAGCCGTAATAGAGCAGAGTTCCAACTTCCAGGTAGTTAATGGGTAGGGACAGCTAAGATGCCTTTGAGTAGGGAGAGCTAAGAGGACTTTGAACATTCCCTTCAGAGGATGTTCTCTGATAAATCTACACTGTAAGGATGTGGGGGAAAACCCCCCACAATTCAAGAACTGAAGCATTTGTTTCTCCACCAAACATGCTAAGTCTCTTCCACATCATGATGGTCTGAAAGCAATCCAGGTGCGTCCTGAAATAAATTTCTAAATTGGAAAAAGTTTGAGATGGTGTTTGGGCATATGGAATGCTAGGTCTGGGTTGCCTTGAATTCTCTGTTTGGAAATCAATTTCTAAAAAAAACCCCATTCTAATACCCTGGAATGGCATGATCCAGAGGAGGAATAGAATATTCCTGAATCTACCTTAATTTGTACATCCCTACTTTCCTTAAATCGAAAGAATGCGGATGGTTTATCCTGAGGCAGGAACAAGAAGAAATCAATGCTTACCTTTCGGTGATGCCTTAAGGAATAGAAGTGAAGATGAAAGAAGCTCAGCCTGCAATGAGATTCTGCAATTTATTTATTTATTTATTTATTTATTTATTTATTTATTTATTTATTTATTTATTTATTTATTTATTTATTTATTATTTATTTATTAATTTATTAATTTATTTATTTATTTATTTATTTATTTATTTATTTATTTATTTATTAAAATTTCTATGCCGCCCAACTCCCGAGGGACTCTGGGCGGCTCACAGCATGTATAGAAACATATAAAAGTAAAAACAATTTTATAAAAAACCATATTAAAATACTATGCATAATTTAAAAACTTTCATTCATACCCCGCCTGCCGGAAGAGCCAAGTTTTTATTGCTTTACGGAAGGCCAGCAGGGTGGGGATAATCCTGATCTCTGGAGGGAGTTGGTTCCAAAGGGAGGGGGCTCCCACAGAGAAGGCTCTCCCCCTCGGCCCCGCCAACCGACATTGCTTGGTCGATGGGACCTGGAGGAGACCCACTCTGTGGGACCTAACCGGTCGTAGGGAGGTATGCGGCAGGATGCGGTCCCGAAGGTAACCTGGCCCTGAGCCATGTAGGGCTTTAAAGGTAACGACCAACACCTTGAATTGGATCCGGAGACTAATGGGCAGCCAATGCAGATGGCGGAGAATCAGTGTTACGTGGGTGCATCTAGGTACACCCACCACAGCTCGCGCAGCTGCATTTTGCACCAATTGCAGTCGCCGGACACTCTTCAAGGGTAGCCCCATGTAGAGCGCATTGCAGTAATCCAGCCGTGAGGTGATAAGGGCATGAGTGACTGTGAGAAGTGCCTCCTTCTCCAAGTAGGGTCGCAATTGGTGCACAAGACGTACTTGTGCAAAGGTTCCCCTAGCCACAGCTGATGCCATGTTTATGTTCCTATCCCAAACAACCTCACACATATTTGCAGTGAGTGCATCCTTTTAGTGATACTTGGGGGAAAAAGTTCAGAGGTTTAGAGAAGGCGATTGGGCATAGTTCAACTCATAACAGAAGATGATTTATCAGATCAGACAAGAGAGACACTATAAAAGGAATTGACAGATGAAGCAGCTGTTCATAAGATAGGGATTCAAAAAGAAAAGAAAAGAAAAGGACAGGACAGGACAGGACAGGACAGGACAGGACAGGACAGGACAGGAAAGGAAAGGAAAGGAAAGGAAAGGAAAGGAAAGGAAAGGAAAGGAAAGGAAAGAAGGAAAGGAAAGGAAAGGAAAAAAGTTTAGTAGACAAGAAAGACTACCAGACACAAGAGATATAGAAAATTTTGAGAAAGTTGAAGAGCATGATGGTTCATTAAGTGTTTTTACTAAGTGTCTTAGTAATTCGTGGAAGATGAAAAGAGAAAGAAAGAAAGGAGAGAAAGAAAAAAGAGAGAAAGAAAGAAAGAAAGAAAGAAAAAAGAAAGAAAGAAAGAAAGAAAAGGAAAGAGCAAGCAAGCAAGCAGGAAGGAAGGAAGGAAGGAAGGAAGGAAGGAAGGAAGGAAGGAAGGAAGGAAGGAAGGAAGGAAGGAAGGAAGGAAGGAAGTGGCGTGATTTAGTTTCGGAGACTATTGGTGTGTGATTTCTAAATGAGGGATTATTAGCATGAGATAATTGCACCTACCCAGAATTGGGACAAATATGTATGACTAAAATTGTTGAACTTGATTAGGAGGATTTAAAATGAACCTGTGAAGTTGCAGGTGTAAGGTGGAAATAAGAATTTCAGTTGAAGATATATCCACTGTAAGAACGAGGAACCAAACCGGGCTCACTCTAGTCTATATATTAAAGCTCAGATTATAGACAATAAACAGGATGAGCTTGTTAAGAACTTTTGTGGATGACTTGGCTCTGGTTCTTTAAAGAGAATCAAACATTTAATGAATAAATTAAAGCTATTTGGGGCTTTCAAGGTTAATAAACAGAAGACATGTTAATAAAAATACAAAGGTACAAGATCAAACAGAACGGATGAATAAGTGGCTTTTAAGATTGAGAAGGTAAAATACTTGAGCAAAATTAAGACAAATATGAGTGGTATGTTATTTCAAAATAAATATGTTAAGATATGGAATGAGTCTAACATAAGCTACAATTGTCACTGTTGGGTGGGATTTCTGTGATTAAGATGAATGTTTTGCTTACAATGTTATTTTTGTTTAAAACAATACTTCTTTTGGCAACTGATGTACCATTTAAACAATGGCAGAAGGTCATAAATAAATTTGTATTACTGGGGAAAAAAACTATGAGATATTACAAGATGCAAAGAGGGAGATTGGATTTATCAGATTTAAAATTATATTTTGCAATCTATTTAATTTGGGGGACGTGGTGGCTCAGTGGCTAAAATGCTGAGCTTGTCAATCAGAAAGGTCAGCAGTTCGGCAGTTCGAATCCTTAGCGTCGTGTAACGGAGTGAGCTCCCGTTACTTGCCCCAGCTTCTGCCAACCTAGCAATTCGAAAGCATGTCAAAATGCAAGTAGAAAAATAGGGACCACCTTGGTGGGAAGGTAACAGCATTCCGTGCAACTTCGGCGTTTAGTCATGCGGGCCACATGACCATGGAATTGTCATCAAACAGCGCTGGCTCTTTGGCTTTGAAACTGAGATGATCACCGCCCCCTAGAGTTGGGAATGACTAGCACATATGTGCGAGAGGAACCTTTACCTTTATTTAATTTGGATGAAAGAATGGGGCTAATTAAGAAATAGGTTTGTTAGCTGCCACCTCATGCTTGTGCTGCAGTATCGCTTGGTGCCAGTCTGCCATGAGGAATGTATGGAAGGGGAGAGATTTCCCAGGTAATGAAAACTTCACTGTATCTTCCTCAGATTTGGCTTCAAAGTCAACGGGCTGGGAACAGAACACAGCTGCATACCTACCTACACCTGAAGTGGCCATTCTGAAAACATCTTCTTTGAATTTGATTGGACATGGGGGGAGGGACAATTTTTCAATTCTGGCTTTGCATTACTGTATTTCACTTGACTTCTAGTAAACTATACCTTTCTCACCCAATGGAGTCAAGGATAGTTGTTACTTAGAGGTTCAAGGCAAGGCAGGTCTGACAAGGTTATTGGAGTTAGGAGGACACAATCCTAGAATTGGGCAGGATAGAGCCAGGTGGCGCAGTGGTTAGAGTGCAGTACTGCAGGCTACTTCAGCAGACTGCTAGCTGCGGCAGTTCAAATCTCACCTGAGTCAAGGTTGACTCAGCCTTCCATCCTTCCGAGGTGGGTAAAATGAGGACCAAGATTGTTGGGGGCAATATGCTGACTCTGTAAACCGCTTAGAGAGGGCTGTAAAAGCACTATGAAGTGATCTGTAAGTCTAAGTGCTATTGCTATAGATATCTACTGTTAAGTTTAATGTAGATTTCAAAAACTTTTATGTCAGGTCAGTTTAGACTATAGAATAAATATAAATTTAGTTTTGCCTGAAAATATCTTTGTGTCTTTCAGCACAAGAAGCATTTTATAGACAAAAATGATAAGTAAACATAAATATTTAACTTACCATGATGTACTAGGATTTTCTCAAGTGGGCTGGAAATAAAATTCAAGAGAAGATTTGACAATAGAATGATATGCTTATCCTTGGTTTTCTTAGGTACAGTTACAAGATTGATTTAAAATGGATAAAAGATGTTACGGTTTTGAACAATGTCAGATTGAGTTATGTGCTAATGATAAACATGTCATTGCTAAAATATATAAACCTTTGTTAAAAGATGAGACACAAGGTAAAAGAACGTGAGATAAAATAGGCGAAACTCTTTGGTTATAATATACAAATGAACAATGGGAAAATATGTGGGTGAAAGGACTGAAATTTACATGGTGTTCTAACCTTAAAGAGGATTTATATAAAAAGATGTATTGTTGGTATTTGTCACCAGAGAAATTGTCTAGAATGTATAAAGATGCTTTGAAACTTTGCTGAAAATATGAACAAAATGGCATTTTATCATGTTTGGTGGTTATGTAAAAAGTTTAAAAAAATGGATACAAATAATAATTTAATTTAATTTAATTTAATTTAATTTAATTTAATTTAATTTAATTTAATTTAATTTAATTTAATTTAATTTAATTTAATTTAATTTAATTTAATTTAATTTAATTTAATTAAATTAAATTTAATTAAATTTAATTAAATTTAATTAAATTTAATTAAATTAAATTAAATTAAATTAAATTAAATTAAATTAAATTAAATTAAATTAAATTAAATTAAATTATTTAATTCAATTTAATTTAATTTAATTTAATTTAATTTAATTTAATTTAATTTAATTTAATTTAATTTAATTTAATTTAATTTAATTTAATTTAATTTAATTTAATTTAATTTAATTTAATTTAATTTAATTTAATTTAATTTAATGGATTTCTATGCGGCCCAACTCCCTGGGGACTCTAGGCGGCTCCCAACATGTTAGATTCCATTACAATATAAAATACAATAATTAAAA
Organism: Diadophis punctatus similis; assembly: GCA_023053685.1. Taxonomy (NCBI): domain Eukaryota; kingdom Metazoa; phylum Chordata; class Lepidosauria; order Squamata; family Dipsadidae; genus Diadophis; species Diadophis punctatus. The sequence goes on along the minus strand of JALIGW010000003.1, from coordinate 3,437,208 downwards.
AAATATAACAAATATCAAATACAATAATTAAAAAATACAAAAAATACAAAAGTTAAAAGAGTATCTCATTTCCATCATGGGGGGAGACCCATATTTAATCTAGTTGGTCTCACTTTCACCCCGCCTGCCAGAAGAGCCAAGTTTTTATTGCTTTTCGGAAGGCCAGTAGGGTCTATTAATTTAGATGAGTTTAAAGATTATAGTACAACTGAAACCAGAATCATTTCCTTTGGGACTAATGGACAGGAAGCTAGGAAAAAAGCCATGGAGTTTTATTTTTAATAAATGGCAACTGCACCAAGATATGCTCAAAAGTAGAAAGAATCGACACTGCCCACAATGGAGGAATGGATGGATGAAGATGAAACTTGTGAAGATGGCTAAATTAACCTCTTCAATTAGAAAAAAATAATACCTCCATTTATGACTGACTAGATATCCCTGACTTTTTGCATGAAACGAAAAAAAAATGCATTTATGATTGGTGGTTTTGATGATTAGGAAAAAGTGAGCTTTTGGCAATCATACAGGAAGAGATAATTTTGTAATCATACTTATATGTGTTGCAGAGGAGACCAGAAGTTTCTACTTTCTACTTCTTTTTAGCCCTTCTCACTGCACTTTTGTTCTTTTTTCTTTTCTCTTTCTGACTTTTTTTTTTTTAAAAAAAACCCTGGTAGTGCAGTGGTTAGAATGCAGTATTGCAGGCTAACTCTGCCTGCAGTCTGGAGTTCGATCCTGACTGGCTCAAGGTTGACTCAGCCTTCCATCCTTCTGAGGTCATTAAAATGAGGAGCCAGATTGTTGGGAGCAATATGCTGATGTTGTAAACTGTCCAGAGAGTGCTGTAAATCACTATGGGGTAGTATATAAGCCTAAGTGCTATTGCTATTTTGTATTGGTTTGTGTTGGTTTTTATGTTGTCTTTAAAACTTCTAATACCATTAATTGAAAGGAATTAAACAGGGTGTGCTTGATCTCTTACTACAACGAGAAACATAACTTTGATACTTTTTATTCTTTATTAAATCTATATGCCTCCCATGACATTATCAAGCAACTCCGGGTGGCTTACAGTATCATAGAGACAATATAGAAAATGTTAAAAGTTACAAATATTAAAACATTAACATTAAAACAAATAGCATTTAAGAGGGGTGGTGGCACAGTAGTTAGAATGCAGCACTGCAGGCTAAGTCATTACTCACTGCCAGGAGTTCAGTCCTGACCGGCTGGAAGGTTGACTCAGCCTTCCATCCTTCTGAGGTTTATTTATTTAGTTTGTCAAACATGTACGAGATAACAGGTATAAGTATAAACATGAATATGAACATAGGAAACGGGTACGAATAAATGGGGACAGTAGGACAGGGACGGTAGGCACTGTAAAATGAGTGTAATAGGTAAAATAGGTAAAATAAAAAAGGTGTTGATTATCATCTTTAAAGCCCTACATGGCTTAGGACAAGGTTATCTTCGAGATCGCATCCTACCTCATACATCCCTACGACCAGTTAGGTCCCACAAAGTCGGTCTCCTCCAGGTCCCTTCAACCAAACAATGTCAGTTGGCGGACCCTAGGGGGAGGGCCTTCTCTGTGGGAGCTCCGGCTCTCTGGAACCAACTCCCCCCAGAGATCCGAACCATTCCCACCTTGCTGGCCTTCCGGAAAGCCATTAAGACATGGCTCTTCCTGCAGGCGGGGTGATTGTGACTGTTGCTTGTGTTGTTTTTATCCTTTTACTCACTATCTTATTATTGTTGTTGTTTTTATAGTATTTTTATACTATACTGCTGTTCTTATATATGTTGTACGCTGCCCTGAGTCCCCAGGGAGTAGGGCGGCCTATAAGAATCGCAAATAAAAATAAAAAAAATAAAAAAATGAGGACCCAGATTGTCTGGGGCAAAATGCTGATTCTGTAAACCACTTAGAGAGGGCTGTAAAGCACTATGAAGCTGTATATAAGTCTAAGTCAGAGGTCTTCAAACTTGGCAACTTTAAGACTTGTGGACTTCAACTCCCAGAATTCTGGGAGTTGAAGTCCACAAGTCTTAAAAGTTGCCAAGTTTGAGGACCCCTGGTCTAAGTGCTATTGCTATTATTGGTGGGCTAATTCTCAGGATCAGAATATAATGATTGCAGGTTGCAATTTGTTGAACAGGAAGAAAGAGAAATGGAGGAGGAATTCCATTAAATGCTTAAAATATCCATCTCTGAGCAGACATCCAAGAGATAGTTACATTGATAAAAAATGTTTGAGTCAAAGTAAGTCAAAGTAAGTAAAATAAATGCAGGAACTTTATTGACATCAGCTTTGAGCTACCAAATGAAGAATAGAAAGTGAATGATACTTACCAAAAGTAAATTGCAAATAGGTTCTTTAAAAGTTAAAATAATAGCAGTAAGGAATTTTAATTACCTTGGGACATAAATCTGGCCAAGCATGATCCTTTCATGAAATTCCAATCTGTCTTGTTGATAACTTTATATTTATCCTTGGTTTGACTATAACCTCAAGGGTCTTCAACCTTGGCAACATGCTGGTTGAAGAATTCTGGGATTTGAAGTCCACAAGTCTTAAAATTGCCAAGGTTGGAGATCCCAGCTGTAACCTATACAGGAGACAACGGACCAGAGTTTCTCCACCTCAGTGACTTTTAACATGCGTGGACTTCAATGCCCAGAATTCCCTAGCCAGCCAAGCATAGTTGTATACGATGCACTGACTATCAATGAAGTCAATTGAGAGAGAAGGCAATGCTCTCTGAATTAGTTAAAATGGGACCCCAGCCAACCAGGAATCAAACTGAAATGACATTATTAAGGAAAGGCATTGCTATTGGGAGCAGCAATATTTCATCCACCCCAAAATCACAGGGATACACAGCAACAGGGTAATTGAAGCCCCATCCCTTTTTAACATGCTTCACATGCATTGTATGCAAACACAAAGGGGTGGGGCTTTGATCTCCCAGCTGGGTGGTTGCCACTTTCAAGCCAATGACTGTAGAGGCCTTTCAGGTGAAGTATTTTGTTGCTATTTGCAAATAGCAAGCCATTGAAATCTTAAAGAAATTGTTTGTAAAATTGCCCCTATTGTCATCTTTGGTCAGTTTGAATAGGGTTTTATATCAGGGGTAAATGTTTATCATTTTCTTCTTTTTGCTCCATGCCACAGGAATTTGACCTCAGTAAAAATGGGAAAATTAGTTTAAGTTTGAACAATCTAGTTATTTTTTTCTGCCTCTGCTCTTATGGGTCATCTGAAGCCTAATTAAGTTTTAATTGTTTGATCAATAGCTAAGGCCACACAGAGAGAAGTAAACATAAGTAGTCTTACTTCCTGCAGGGATTTTTTTTTTTTACTGAAAAGGCTGAATATATAAAGAGTAGAATCTTGCATTGAGGAAAAATGGGTTTTCTCTGTGTTTCATAAATATATAATGCATCTTTATATAAGTGAATCAAGAGAGCTGGTTTGATGCATAAAGTTAAGGCATCAGGATAGAAATTAGGAGATTGTGAGTTCTAATTTTGTTTTAGGCATAAAACTGGCTGGGTGACCTTGGACCAGTCACACACACACAGTCCTAAGAAGATGACAATGACAAGCCACTTTTAAAAACCTTGCCCCCCCAAAACTACAAAGAATACTCTGCAGGTATCTGGAGTCAAAACTGTCTTGAAGGTTCATACAAACAAACATCCATCTTTTTCTCAGTTCTCCTTTCATGTTCTAAAATTAGTTGACGTCTTCCACCCCTCCAGTTTAATTATTTTCACTTGTTAATTTGATTACAACTTTCCTTTGGTCATTGGCTCCAATTTGAAAATGTATTGATTTGGGGGAAACTGTTCTGCAAATCTAAGCAATCCTTTGAGGTGAAATCTTCTTAGCCCAGGGTAAAGCCGTACATTATTAAAAATGTGAGAGAAGGGGTTTAAAAAATGCATTCCTTGCTGCTTTAGACATGGTTTGTTTTAATCATGATTTGTTGAATAAGCCATATTAGACTCAGCTCACCCATGATGAGCCACACACTGTGGTTTGCAAATCAGTGTGTCTGGGCTCACAGACCATGCTAAGCCAAAACTTAACAGATTACAGTTTTGTTTGGTAAACTCTGCCACTGATGCCACAACAAATAGTACTGTAGCTACGATATATCTACCTGTAAAAGAAGATTGGGGGTAGGATTAAGAAAGTACTTATCTTCACTACATGCTCAGTCTGTGGTGAGGCTTACTTCCATTCTCTGTAGATAGTATTGCTAATCATTAACCAAATGCCGTCTGTAATGATCAAGGAAATACTCAATTAACTTGATTGCTTATATGCTCTGGAACTGACTTAAGGAAACGGGAATATTTTGACACAACAGATATAACCTAAAGGAAGAGATGTCACTAGAAAATGAATATATCTTAATACAATCTTAGGCTGCATTAATAGAGGGATAGAATCAAGATCTTGAGAAGTGATACTACCACTTTATAATACATTGGTAAGACCACAGTTGGAATCTGCACCCAATTTCGGTCATCACAATATAAAATAATGTTGAGACTGGAAAAAGTGCAGAGAAAATTGATAATGATTGTGGGGCTGAATAGTAGTGGGTTCTAAAACCTGTTTTTACCGGTTCGTGCATGTGCACGTGCTCGCACCTGCGCACGACACTTTTGCGCATGTGCAGAAGCGTCCCGGGTGGGTGGGAAGAGCCTCCTGCCCCTGCCGCTACTGGTTCACAGAACCTGGCCGAACTGGGAGCAACCCACTGCTGGGACTGAAGGCAAAAACATATGAAGAATGGTTGCAGAAATTGAGTATGTCTAGTCTAGTGAAAAAAGAACTGGGGTGACATGATAGTGTTTCAATATTTGAGGGGCTGCCAGAAAGAAGAGAGGGAGTCAACCAATTTCCCAAACCACCAGAAGTCAAGACAAGAAGCAATGAATGGAACAAAGAGAGAAGCAACCTAGAACTAAGGAGAATTTTCCTGACAGTGAGAACAATCAACCAGTGGAACAACTTGCCTTCAGAAGTTGTGGGTGCTCCAACAATGGAGGCTTTTAAGAAGAGACTAGACAGCCATTTGTCTAAAATAGTATAGGGTCTCCTGCTTGAACAGGGGTTTGGACTAGAAGACCTCCAAGTTCCCTTCCAACTCTGTTATTCTGTATATTATACCTATGAGTTGAGGTGGCACAGTGGTTAAAGTGCATTACTGCAGGCTACTTCTGCTGCCTGCTGGCTGCCTGCAATTTGGCAGTTCAAATCTCACCAAGCTCAAGGTTGACTCAGCCTACCATCCTTCCGAGGTTGGGTAAAATGAGGACCCAAATTGTTGGGGGCAATATGCTGACTCTGTAAACTGCTTAGAGAGGGCTATAAAGCACTGTAAAGTGGTATATAAGTCTGAGTGCTATTGCTATGAAGAAGATTGCATAGCAAGAGAGTGGCCAGATCTACTAACTGGATAGGAAGTTTCTATGTGGAATTTACTTTCATTTTGTAGAAATAATATTCAAATCCACATTCCAGGTATCCAGGACTTATGGCCAAGAAAGAAAGTGTTACTGCCACTGGTCAGGGAAAAGACTTCTTGATATGTCATCAAGGGTGAAAGAAATTGGCAAGATGGAAACCCACAATTCCTAGGGTGAAAGCAACTATGTTTATATACATCAGCTGCAACTATCTGCCATGGCTTCAAAAGAGAGATAGAATATCACGGCTGACTCACGGCTGACTCAAAAAGAAAAGATCTAGGATTTAAACCTTGGAATGTAGACACATTTATAAGCTTTAATTGCTATGAACTGCAGTAGACAGATCTATTAAGTATGGCTTCACTATAGGAGGCAGTCAAATAATTCAGCCTGTCAAGTTTGGGCCTATGAACCTTCTGCAGAAGAAGCCAAGTCCTTCATAAAGAGTTCAATCTGGAGAGCCTTGATTTACAGCCAGGGTAGGAAGCCTGTTTTTGCCATTCAAAGTGCTGATTGTGACCTTCAAAGACTTCAGCTGGTTTGGGACCAAAGTACTTTGGTTCTTTGATCTCAAAAGAGCCTGTCTTAATTTGGTTTGATATAAGATGGGGCCAAGAGAAGCTCTGAGTGGTTTTCAAGATTGATGTCAGCCCTTTGAGGGAGACCAGGTCGGGGAAACAATTGCCACAAGGATTCAGAAAAATGTGCTGCTATTGCAGGTTATAAAAACAGAATTTTGAAAATCTTTAGCAAAGCTGGATTACCACATTGCTGTACCTACAAGTATTCTAGTTCAGCAACCCTTTGTAACTTTTCTTGAAATTTCACTTGTCCAACCTGCTCATAGAAAAATTGCAGGATGTTAAGTGATAGAGAAATGAATATATCGAGGTGTCAATTTTGATAGAAAGGGCACCACATTCAAACATGGGAGCCTGAATTCAATAGCTCTGAACAAGGACAGAGATAATCCTATAAAATGACATGAATTTCTGCAGGGCAGAACAAGAGAGAACTAATTGTGACAAACTACCATATTTTTCAGAGTATAAGACGCACCTTTTTACCCCAAAAAAGAGGGTGAAAACTTGGGTGTGTCTTATACACCGAATGTAGCCTCACCCACCCAGCCACCCCCACCCTTTGGCCTCTGTCTTCCAGCAATTTACCTGTTTGCAGCAAAGAGGGAAGAGCCTGTAAAGCCAAGCAAGTCACTAGCAGCTTTCCAATGTACAGCTGATTTGCCACGTGGAAAAATGAAAGTGAAACTGCAAAGAGGCAAATAGCTGGAAGAGACATGCAGATTTTTATTTTCTGCTGAACTGGATGGAAGGGGGTAAGTGAATAACTATAAATGTCTGTAGAATGTTCAAATTATTAGACTTATTTTTTAAAGACTGCTTTATTATTGTTCTAGAGCCAGGGGTCTCCAACTTTGGCAATTTAAAGACTTGTGGACTTCAACTCCCAGAATTCCACAGCCAGCTTTGTTAGCTTTGCTGGCTGTGGGATTCTGGGAGTTGAAGTCCACAAGTCTTAAAGTTGCAAAGTTTGGAGATCCCTGTAAATCTAGACAACTTAACAAAATAAAGAAGCTTTTTAAAATAAATGCTTGCTCTGAAGAGGCCCAGTGCTATTGTATCTTCTTTTAAATAATAGAGAATAATGTATACTTTCAGAAATTTTTATTAATTTTAACAGCTCTATATAAGTATAGTCTGAAATGTAACAGTGTCCTGTTTAGTATTAGAGTTCAGTTACCTTGGAGTAGATCTATTTAAATAATTGGGAACAGTTAGTGTGACTACATTTAAGAAAACTTTCTGGCATAATGTACATTTCTCCAATTTTTTGCTATTTCTATGGGTCAGGAACACATGCACAGAAATACACAGCAAACAGTGTATATCATCTGTGCTGTTTGTTGTTTGGCAAATTGCTTGGAGGCAGAGGCCTTTTTTCCTTGTTTTCCTCCCCCAAAACTAAGGTGTGTCTTATACTTCGGTGCATCTTATACTCCGAAAAATATGGTATGTAATTTCCATCAGTCATATAACACAAATTCCATAATGCACATTCATTATTCCCCATTTACAAAATGTTGACACATACCAGAGTTTTAACTGTGAAGGACAATGATTACATACCTCTGTAAAGACTCTAAGCTGAGATACTGAATCTGACTTATTTCTTCCTTTTTTCTTCATCCAAGTTCTTTTACAGGTTAAACAGATACAAAGATCTGTCAGAATATTATCCCACAGAACGCATATCCAATGAGACCATCTTGATCTTGACCCCACCCTACTGTGCCATCATATTTCAATCCTGCTGTAGCTACTGAGTCATTCCAAGTAACAAATGTTTTATTTAGTGCATTCTGGCACCATTCTGAGCCAACCTGGTTTGGAATGGTACCAGAAAGCATAAACTAAATCCAGAAATGAATCCAAAATCCAGTTTTATTACTGGGCATTAAAAAAATAGAGAAATGTGGGGAAGTTGTTTAATCTATGTGAGGTTCTTTGAGTTTCAGAAAGGCATATTTAATTGGAACTATTTTTCATATTCTTTTCAAGCTGCGAAACACTAACACTTTGAGGGCAAATGTCCTCTTAGTCTTAGCCTTCATCACAGATTGTTAGAAACCTATACCTATACCTATACACCCCAGAACTTTTTCTACTTGGAATTATAAAAAAGCAACATCCCATGAATATACAATATTTGATACTACATATTATTACAGTGGCAAGAATTGTATATGCGCAATATTGGAAGAACAGCCAAATACCTCTGGAGAATATATTATTGGACAAAATTTACAAATGTGCAGAAATGGACAGATTAACTATTGAACTCAAAGACCAAAATAACTCGGACTACTATGAAGTATGGTCAAAATGGTACAAATGGGTCAGGAAAGACAAAGGACTAAGAAATAAGGTTGGATGAAGAAGAAGATGTAAGATTGTAAATATGTGGAAATATTGTATAAGTTTTGTATAAGCAAAAATAATAGATGTGAATAGGTGTAGATCTGTGTTATGATATTATGATGCTTAAAGTTGAAAAACAATAAAAAATATTAAAAAAAAGAAACCTATACCCAGTGGTGGGATTCATCCAGTTCGCACCGGTTTGGGTGAACTGGTTGTTAAATTGCACTCCCCTGCTATCAAAGTGGATCCTGGGTGCTGCGCTGTGAAAACAGGCCATGTGGAGTACTGCAGAGTGCTTCTGGGGACCTGGGAGGGCGAAAATCCGACATGCAGAGGCCAAAAACTATTTTTTTCTTGTTTTCCTCCTGTAAATTTAGGTACGTCTTATAGTCCAGTGCATCTTATAGTCTGAAAAATGTGGTATTTGTATTATACAAATGTTTTATACATACAGAGCCAATTTGGCCTAGTGGTTAAGGCCTAGAAACCAGGGGACTGTGAATTCTAGTCCTGCCTTAGGTATGAAAGCTGGCTGGGTGACTTTGGGCCAATTACCTTCTTCCAGCCCAATCCACCTCACTGTTGTTGTGGAGAAAATAGGAGAAGGGAGGATATGTTCTTCCTAGGTATGTTCCTCACCTTGAGTTATGTATAAAGTAATAGAGGTGGGATTAAAAATTAAATAAATAAATGCATTTGGAATTTTAAGAGCATTTTTAAAATTTACATGCCACCCATCAAAACTATTTTTTCCCAGGGTAGCTTACAAAATTGTAGCATAAATTCAAAAATATAAAGAGAGAGTATTCTCACAAAATAGTAGCCATATGACACGGTGTGTTCCTGAATAGATATCATGGTAGCTTTAGCCAATCACTGAACACCAATATCTCAGAAGGTAAACTGGTGAAGTTTTCCCACAGTACTTTCTGTGGCCTCCCAAAAATGTTCTAGAAAGCTCAGTTTTATATTTAGGAGTGTGTGTGTGTGTCTGTGTATGGGGGGGAGAGAGACAGGTGAGGATCTTCCCAAATATCATTGTCCCACACTCGTCCATTATTTCATTTTAAAATATTGTCCAAATACGTAAATACTGTATATAAGTGCAGGAAAGAAGGAGATATTGGAAGTGACATTTTGGGTTCCAATGTGCCAATAATGTCTCTTTTTTTAAAAAAAAAAGTCATAAAAAATCAGATTCAAAGAGCAGATGGCAAAGTCAGAATTGGCAAGCGCCTTGGTAGCTATGGGAAACACATTGTCTGTTCCTACTTTAATTGCATTGTATCTGGGTGACTGCAATGAATTCTCTCTGAGGTTGCTTTTAATAAAAAGCTTAGAAACTTCAGTTGACAACTAAGATTTTAACAGGTTCTCTTTACTGGGGACATGTAACCCATTAGGTAAAATACCAATTCTGGTTTCTAATTTGTTTCTGAGCCTAGTAGAATGGACTTGTATTGAACTGTATAGCTTAGTTTGAGGAGCTGTTAAAGTTTTTTTCCTCTTTTATGAATGTATTCACTTGCTTTGTTGTTTGTCAACGCTTTCGTGTTTGTTTAAAGCTGTCTGGATAATATTAACAGCACCGAGAGGTCTGCTGCATATTACTAGCTGGATTCTGGAATATTGTCCTGGGATTTTCTTAATCTGGTCATTTCAAGGCTGTGGTCAGTCAGCATAATAAATGTTGCATGAAATTTAAGTTGCACGAACTAGAATTGCTTGGGTCATTCAACCTATTATGCCATTATGCCATGCTTCAGTAACCATAACAGTTGAATTCATGCATTCTACTAAGCGGTAATGTGGTTTGCTCGGTTTTGGTTTAATGTTTTGTGTGACTCCACTCATAACTTTTAGATTTACAGTGAACGGGAGCCATAACGGCGCAGTGTTGCAGGCTAATTCTGCCCCCAGCCAGGAGTTCGATCCTGACTGGCTCAAGGTTAACTCAGCTTTCCATCCTTCTGAGGTTGGTAAAATGAGGATCCAGATTGTTGGAGGCAGAATGCTGACTCTGTAAACCACTTAGAGAGGGCTGTAAAGTATTATGAAGTGGTATATAAGCCTAAGTGCTATTTGTAGACAGTGAGAACAATCAACCAATGGAACAGCTTGCCTCCAGAAGTTGTGGATGCTCCATCGCTGGAAGCTTTTAAAAAGAGACTGGACAGCCACTTGTCTGAAATGGTATAGGGTCTCCTGCTTGAGTAGGGGGTTGGACTAGAAGACCTCCAAGATCCCTTCCAGATGATGATGATGATAGATGAGTAGTTGGGAGTCAGACATCCACATCATCATCAACTCGATAACCCTGTGTCAGGGTTCCAAATGGCATTCAAGCATAAATCAGAGTCCAAGGCAAAGTATTCCTCAAAGTTCCAATTTATTGCTGAAGCCATGTTGGCACATCCAAGGGAAACCTAAATCTGACTTCCCCCAGCTTCCCACCCTGTAGGAAGTTAGCACCCTTGTCCCACACCCCCAACTAGGTCACGTTGCCCACTCATCTTCTGCCTGCATGGCCGTTCCTCCTCCCAGTTTCCGGACAGGTGCTGGACAAAGGATGACCTTGAAGATCTAGTAAGAATGTGTTATGTCTACATTTACTCCCTCATGCAATCCCCCCTCCCAGATTCCCATAGTCAGCGGCCTTCTAAGAAATAGTGTGGCGAGAGATGCCCTAAGTCCAGCATCGCTCGACATCCTAATGTTTTATTGTCTTGGCTTAATAAGGAGGTGGTTATGATCACAAAAGGAGAATGGAATCCTCCATTAGATGTGTGTTATGGAAACAAATGATTCCAGTATTTAGTCTGGAGCCTTTTCATGGAGGCTGCATGAGGGGAGAGATCAGGAAGAGATAGTCCACGAAATGGACTTTCCAGCCAGTGTCTGGGAAATGTCTAGGCATGTCCTCATCGGTAATTGCAAAGCCTGAAAATAATGAGAATGTTTTCTGCTGTTTTTGCAGTGATTGCGCCAGTGGTGGGTTGGTACTGGTTCGCACCGGTTCGGGTGAACTGGTAGCGGCGGCGGTGGGAGGCTCCGCCCACCCATTTGGATGTCATCAAAAATGCTCTGCACGCGCGCACTCCCATTCCCGAACCGGTAGCAAAGGTAAGTGAAACCCATTACTGGATTGCACCAAATGCACTTCTGATTTCTGCAGTCTTATTTTGACAATACTGGATTAATAGGCATTGAATGTAATCGATGTATATGGTTACATTTCACTATTAATGTAGTTGCTATTATTCTAATAGTTGGGATTATTGAAGGGTTTGTTACCTTATGTGGATCTTCTTTTGCATGTGAACTACATTTAGATCAGATCGAAGGCGACGTAGCTCTAAGTTATCTAAGCCCAAAATTTCAAGTCTGGTGGAATAAGGAATTCTGTTGCGAGCAGAGGAGTGGAGGACTCTTCTTGTGAAATATTTCTGGACTCTCTCAATTGTATTAATGTCCGATATGCAGTGCAGGTTAAAAACCTCCAGTGACAAAGCACCCACAACTTCTGAAGGCAAGCTGTTAATGGTTTATTATTCTCACTGTTAGGAAGTTTCTTCTCAATTCCAGGTTGCTTCTCTCCTTGATTAGTTTCCATCCATTGTTTCTTGTCCTGCTATCTGGTGCTTTGGAAAATAAGTTGACCCTCTCTTCTTTGTGGCAGCAAAGTACTTTGTGTATTTTGTTGAGTAGGTTTCTATACAAGGCCTTTGACTTTTGCTTTCTGATGTCTGCTTCACAGACTTCCAGTCACTAGCCATCCGTCATTTTGCTGCTATTCCGGAACTTAATACTTTTCTCGAAAACCAGAAGACTGGGGGTTGGCCTCACCTCTGTGGATAGGATGTTCCAAAGTGCACGGAATGAACAGTGAGGCCAGCAATGTTCCATAGCCCATTCCACCTTTCCTTTGATCTCCTAGTCCTAAGTCCAAGAGTCCTTTCAGGCTTTCCGTGGTGAGGTGGTGACCTGGGCAGGCTGCAAAATTAGCACCGCTGACCTTCACAAACACTTTCCATCCTTTTTTTTTACCCCCTCTTTGATTGCCTCTGCAGCTCAAAATGACTTCAAGAATGTGAAGTTTTGTCTGGCTGAATGGGCTTCTTGACTGGAAGCAGTGCTGCCAAAAGAGAACAGGACTTAAAAAGGAAGTGGCGAACGTGCTGTGGCCTGACCCCTGAGGCTTATTTAAAAGCGGAGAGCATAATTAGAGATGATAATGATGGAAACGCAGGGTTTGCACAAGCTTTCTGGCATTCATTCCTTAATTCTCATGTCAGGCTGGTGCTTTTGTGAAGATGATTTTGGATCAATTTGGATCAATTAGGCTGGAGCCTCCCCCGCTGCCTCCGTTATCAAAGAGCATTTCTGAGAGCCTTTTTACCGCCCTGATCACAAGAACAATCGTGTGCCAGCCTCAGATTCCAAATCAGCAGGAACCTGGAATGCTTTTGAGAAGTGAAACATGGCCTCTGTATTCAAACTTTTGGAACTTTCATGATAAGGACAGCAAAAAAATAAAAGAGGAAGCATTGAAATGAGTGGGGTTATTATTATTTTTTAAAAAAAGGCCCCATTTCTAAGCAAGATGCTGAGTTTTAATGTCCAGAAAAAGAACCAGATGAAGGTGTGCAATTTAAAGCCTGCCATCTCCCATGAATGATACATTCAGTTAGGGATGGAAAAAACTTGCAGTCAATGCTTTTGATAGCTGGGTAACATTGCTTTTGTAGCCGCGGCTTGTATTGTCCCTTCTGACCCTTTCTCTTTGCTTTACCACTTTGGCTGTAACTTTACCAACGGAGAGACACAAATGACCAGGTTCAAATTATACATAAAGCAAAGACCAAGCTCTCTGGAAAATACTCAGTGCTAATGGAAGGAAGGAAACTTAGAGGACTGGAGACTATTTATTTATTTATTTATTTATTTATTTATTTATTTATTTATTTATTTATTTATTTATTTATTTATTTATTTATTTATTTATTTATTTATTTATTTATTTATTTATTTATTTATTTATTTTATTTGTCAAAACATGTACAAGATAGCAGGTATGGTTAAGGTGACCAGACGTCCCGCTTTTGGCAGGACAGTCCCGCTTTTTAATAATTTGTCCTGCGTCCCGCGGTGTTTCAAAAAAGTCCCGCTTTTTGAATTTGAATTTGCCCTGCACACCCCTCTGCCTCCTGCCTCGCCTGCCTCCTCCTGCCAGGCACAGAGGGCAAAAGAACGCAAATGGCAGCATCCCAGCGGCCGGGGAAAGCGGGCGGGGGAAGCCCCGCGCCGCGAACGCCACCAGCTTCTTCGGCTCTGCGGTGACGAACAGGCAAGACCGCATCGGTAGGAACCCACCCCTGGCTGCGATGAAGGGGGGGGGTGTTTGGGGGGAGGTGCACAAAGCTGCAGGATAAGAGAGACGGACCCCTCCCATCTTGCTCCCCTAGAAACCCGCCCCCGTCAATGGTGTCCCACTTTACAAATATTAAAATCTGGTCACCTTAGGTATGGTATAAACATAAACAATAGCAAAGTAGGTATAGGTAAATTTGGACAATAGGACAGTAGGACAGGGACAGTAGGCACAGTGGTGCACTTATGCACGCCCCTTACAGACCTCTTAGGAATGGGGTGAGGTCAACTGTAGACAGTCTAAGGTTAAAGGTCCCTTCCAACTCTAATAATAAATCTAAATCTAAATCTAAATCTAAAGTTTTTGGGGTTTAGGGAAGAAACCACAGAGTCAGGTAGTGCATTCCAGGCATTGAACACTCTGCTGCTGAAGTCGTATTTTCTGCAGTTGAGTTTCGAGAGGTTTACATTGAGTTTGAATCTATTGTGTGCTCATGTGTTGTTGCGGTTGAAGCTGAAGTATTCATTGACAGGTAGGACATTGTGGCAGATGATTTTATGAACTACGTTTAGATCAGATCGAAGGCGACGTAGCTCTAAGTTATCTAAGCCCAAAATTTCAAGTCTGGTGGAATAAGGTATTCTGTTGCAAGCAGAGGAGTGGAGGACTCTTCTTGTGAAGTATTTCTGGACTCTCTGAATTGCATTAATGTCCGATATGCAGTGCGGGTTCCAGACAGGTGAGCTGTATTCTAGGATTGGTCTGGCAAATGTTTTGTATGCTCTGGTTAGCAGTGTAATATTGCCAGAGAAGAAGCTACGAAAGATTAGGTTAACAACTCTTAGTGCCTTTTTGGCAATGTTGTGACAATGGGCTCTGGCACTTAGGTCATTAGATATGAGTACTCCAAGGTCCTTAACAGAGTGAGGTTCGTCTCATATGAACATATGAAGAACGGTTACAGGAACTGCGCACGGCTAGTCTAGTGATGAGAAGGACCAGGGGAGACATAATAGCAGTGTTCCAATATTTGAGGGGCTACCACAGAGAGGAGGGGGTCAGGCTGTTTTCCAGGGCACCAGAAGGCCAGACAAGGAATAATGGATGGAAACTGACCAAGGAGAGATTCAAGCTGGAAATAAGGAGGAACTTTCTGACAGTGAGAACAATCAACCAATGGAACAGCTTTGCCTTCGGAAGTTGTGGGAGCTTCATCACTGGAGGCCTTCAAGAAGAGATTGGACTGCCATTTGACAGAAATGGTGTAGGGTCTCCTGCTTGGGCAGGGGGTGGACTAGAAAACCTCCAAGGTCCTTTCCAACTCTGTTAATCTGTTTATCTGTTAACTGAAAAGGGGAAGAAGACAACCAAGGTGGAGATATTCAGTCATAATGGTAATAAGTGCACCTTTGGATGAGCTGGAAGACCAGGTTAAGAAAGGTCATCATGGGAAAAGCCAAAAGTCCTTTTTTCAAAAGGCAACTGAACTTTCTTTGTTTTTCCTTGAAGATGTTTTGCTTCTCATCCAAGAAGCTTCTTCAGTTCTGAGAAAATGATGGATAATGGAAGTATTTATATTCCTTGCATGCACCCAACCACACCCACATGCATGCACATGCGTGCGCCCGCACACACAAACACACACACGGAATATAAATACTTTGCACTTGATCTGTCCAGGGGTGAAATGCTCCCAGTTCAGGCGGGCCAAATGCTTTGCGCATGCGCAGAGGGTAAAGGAACCCAAATGGCGGTGTCCGGGCAGGTGGGCTAAGTCTCATGTTCCCGTTGCTACCGGCTCTTTGACCACCGCCAGGCATGCCCGAACCGGGAGCATTTCACCCCGGATCTGTCAAATCACTGAATAGTGACAAGCAAGTAGTTATCAAAATTTATTAGTGACATTTATTAGTGACATTTATATACCGCCTCACAGTGCAAGCACTCTCTAAGCGGTTTACACCAGTAAGCAATGTATATTTACATTAACTTAAATAACTTAAACATCGGAACCTTTTGTAGCATAACTATAATTTGAGGCACGGTGCCTTGCCACTTGATAGCCCCTGGCTAGCTTTGCCTAGCTTTGGAAGCTAAGCCTGTTTGGGCCTGGTTAATGCTTGGCTAGAAAGCCACTAAGGAACCCGCAATTTGGAGGCTAGACTGTGAAAGAGAAACATATCTTTAAAAAAAGCAACATCAAAATATTGTGTTGTTGCTAACAAAATTGCATGGATGTCCACAATCTACTTACCTTCCCTACCTGTTCGGAAGCGCGCTCCCCCATCGTACACACTTTTTCACCCTCTGCGCATGGGCAGAAGGCTTTGCGCATGCGCAGAGGGTTAAAAAAAGAAAATGGCAACATCTGGGCAGGTGGGCGGAGCCTCATGTGGCCGCTGCTACCGGTTCTCCGAACCACCGGCGGCCGCTGCTACCGGTACGCCCAAACCAGGCTGAACTGGTAGCATTTCACCCCTGGATGCCCATATGACCACGAAGCCACAGGAATCTAGTTTAGCCAGAGGATATTTTTATCTTTTGGAGAGAGAAAAAAATCTCCATGTGAGTTCACCCACTCTGGTTTAGAGGATTACCTAATGCTGCAAGACTCAATTAAAACGAAGTTAAGACTAGCTGTCCAAACCACTTTGAAATAACATCATAATTCGATACTGTTGATTCGACATCTAACCTTGCTAAGGGTTGGGCAAGCAGGTGAGCAGAAGGTGGAGTGAGCTGCCAAGTTTTGGATTCTAAAAATAAGACTTGTTAGGATGCTGGAAAAACAGCCACCTGCCAATTAAATGAAAGAGGCCTTCCATTAGGCTGGGTTGGAGTGGCAGATCGAGGCACTTAACTTTGGTAGATAAATGCCTTAATGTCCCCCTTCTATTCTGCCATGCACCGGAGAGGATCGACATGACGTAGAATATCCATTAAAATCAGGTTAAACTTTCAGGATGAATGTCAAGAGCCCTAGTCTTCCTTGATCCTTTCTGGTGAGAGAGCTCCCTCTTTGCACATTGGTACAGATTATCCATACAATTATGTAAATTGGAATTGTGCGAGTTTTTTGACATCCGTCATTACTGGCTGAACTGAAACTATCAATTTCCTTTCAAGTTCCATTTAATGATTTTTGAGGCTTTTGTGGCAAATACATTCAGTTCTCTCAATACTGTTCTTCAAGAACAGAAGTCATTTCTTTTTAAATCACAGCAAAGTAGGACATAATTTAACACGAGGAGAATCATACTCCAAAAAGGAGTCAAGGCCGGGACAAAAAAAAACCCTAATTGAAATGCACATGAAATTATTAAAGTACAATCAATATTGTCATTGTTGGTGCTGTGATTTAATCGCCACAAGTGTGCTTCCTGCAACATCCACAGCAAACTGCAATGACCCACAAATGCTCACCTTATGTTCTTGCATCCTGACATCTTCGTAAGTATTTAAATAACTTTTTGATATTTCAAAAAGTCCTCAAGGCCTGGTTATGTGGTCAGTCCTGGAGCTAACAGGCAACCAGAGTCTTACTCAGATGGCTTCATTGTCTCCCTCTTCCTCTTTGCTGTTTATGATATTTATCAATATGGGTTTTTATGTGTAAGGTCCCAAAATGTACTTGAGTCATCAGAATGCCAAAGAGAGAGAGACCCAAGAAGAGGCTTGGAAAAAATATCAGCTTTTATTTGTACAAAGAAGAACTGGGTAGACCATTCCACAACATACAGACAAAGGGCATGCAGTGAAAGGCCACACCATGGGGAAGGTATGGCGTCCTTTTATACCTTCAGAGCAGGGGTGGGTTCTAACTTACCTTGCCACCAGTTCGCTTCCTCCAGTGCCAAGTGGCTGCGTTGTGTGGACATGCACATGCTTTGCACGTGTGCGCATGCGTAGTGCCGAAAATTAAAAAAAAAATTTAAAAAGCTGAAAACAAGATGGTGGTGTGAGAAACTGCGCATGTGCAGAAGAAAAAAAATCAGAAAAAAATTCCCCCACCAAATTCCCCCCCCCAAACCCTCCTCCCCCAAAAAGATGCCAGCGTCCATGGACTGGCACCGACAGAACAGGGTCCGTGATGTCACCAGCGGTTTGCTACTGGTTCTATAGAACCGGTGTGAACCAGGAGGAACCAACCTCTGCTTCAGAGGCATCAGCTTAGTACCCAATTCTGGCCCCCCTGGCCGATGCCTTCCTTTGGCAGTGCAGCAAGGAACAGGGGGATTGAGTGCTTAGCAACAGAGGGTCTGGGTGCTTAGCAACATAGGTATTTGCCCAATGTAACCCTGCCAAACCATGACATACCCTGCTTCTTGAGATATCCACCAGGCATGGAGTTGTACAAAAAGCCAAGATAACAGAAGTTAGATCACTGGTAGAAGCAAATGGCAGAGGCAATTCCAATTCTTAGCAAAGCAATTCTTACAGAAGCAAAACAGCAAGTCAAACCGATTCTACTGACTCTACTATTATTATGTCCCTTCATACTGTATGTATTGTATTTTTGTTTTTATCTTATTGTTATGTGCCACCCAGGATTGCTTTGGGTGAACTGGGAAGCTATATAAATTGGATCCATAAATAAATAAAATAAATCATACATTTTGTGTAAGGATGTCATCACACACCTCTTGCCATTGTCGTCTACCCCTTGTTACTACACTACAGAAACCCATGGATGTTTCAGAGCAGAAGTCCCCAAACTTGGCAACTTTAAGACTTGTGGATTTCAACTCCCAGAGTTCTCCAGCCACCATAGCTGGTTGGAGAATTCTGGGAGTTGAAGTCCACAAGTCTTAAAGTTGCCAAGTTTGAAGACCTTTGCTTCAGAGCATGCAGGAGTATGAACATAGCACCTCTCTACACCTTGAGGGAACCAGTTTGGTCTAATGGTTAAGGCACCAGGCTAGAAACCAAGAGACTGTGAGTTCTAGTTCCACCTTAGGCATGAAAGCCACCATTGTTAGTTTGGGCCAATCATCAGGAGCCAGCAGGAATTCTGGGAGTTGTAGTCCACAGGTCATAAGGGGGCCATAATTCTCTGCCCCTTCAAGTTTATTCCAACAAACCTGAAAGATGTTGGCAGAGAGAAAGAGAATGGAGTTTCCATGGCTGAGACTTAACTTGAACCTGGATCTTGCAAACTTGGTCAGAAACCTTAACTACCATACCACATTATATGAGGGGGTTTTTTTGGTTTTTTTTTTTAAAGTTGAATGGAGAGGGTTAGGTAGAGGATAACTATCTAAAAATTAAGTTTCAGCAACTCTGAATAATACTTGTGTGAAGTAACACAGTGTTTTGACAGCTTTTGATTTGGCTGGGGTTGCAGAGAGGTGTGTACGTGTGCTTTGCATTTTTACCTCTAATGTATGCATGCAATTTAAATATCAGTAGCATTTAAATATGCTGAAAGGAGCCCGTCTCTTTAACCTTTTCTTATGTTTAAAAGTAGAATATTCCTTACATTGGTGCTAATGTTGTTGTTGTTGTTGTTAGTTGCGAAGTTGTGTCCGACCCATTGCGACCCCATGGACAACATTCCTCCAGGCCTTCCTGCCCTCTACCATCCTCTGGAGTCCATTTAAGCTCACGCCAACTGCTTCAGTGACTCCATCCAGCCACCTCATTCTCTGCCGTCCTCTTCTTCTTTTGCCCTCAATCGTTCCCAGCATTAGGCTCTTCTCCAGTGAGTCCTTCCTTCTCATTAGGTGGCCAAAGTATTTGAGTTTCATCTTCAGGATCTGGCCTTCTAAAGAGCAGTCAGGGTTGATCTCCTCTAGGACTGACCAGTTTGGTCGCCTTGCAGTCCAAGGGACTCGCAGGAGTCTTCTCCAGCACCATAGTTCAAAGGCCTCAATTCTTTGGCGCTCAGCCTTCCTTATGGTCCAATTTTCACAGCCATACATTGCAACTGGGAAAACCATAGCCTCGACTATACACACTTTTGTTGGCTCTGCTTTTTAGTATGCTGTCTAGATTTGTCATAGCTTTCCTCCCCAGGAGCAAGTGTCTTTTAATTTCTTGGCTGCAGTCCCCATCTGCGGTGATCTTGGAGCCGAGGAAAATAAAATCTGTCATACTTCCAATTCTTCCCCATCTATTTGCCAGGAATTGAGAGGGCTGGATGCCATGATCTTAGTTTTCTTAATATTGAGTTTCAAGCCAACTTTTGCACTCTCCTTTTCACCCACATCAAGAGGCTCTTTAGTTCCTCTTCACTTTCTGCCATTAGAGTGGTATCATCTGCATATCTGAAGTTGTTGATATTTCTCCCGGCAATCTTAATTCCAATTTGTGATTCATCTAACCCCACCTTTCTCATGATGTGCTCTTCATATAACTTAAATAGGCAGGGCGACAATATACAGGCTTGCCGGACTCCTTTCCCAATTTTGAACCAATCAGTGGTTCTGTGTCCAGTTCTCACTGTTGCTTCTTGACCTGCGTATAGGTTTCTCAAGAGACAAATAAGATGGTCTGGTATTCCCATCTCTTTAAGAACTTGCCACAATTTGTTGTGATCCACACAATCAAAGGCTTTAGCATAGTCAATGAAGCAGAAGTAGATGTTTTTCTGGAACTCCCTAGCTTTCTCCATGATCCAGCGTATGTTGGCAATTTGACCTCTAGTTCCTCTGCCTCTTCAAAATCCTGCCGGTACTTCTGGTAGTTCTCAATCCACATACTACTGGAGCCTAGCTTGTAGGATTTTGAGCATAACTTTACTAGCATGTGAAATGAGTACAATGATGCAGTAGTTTGAACATTCTTTGGCATTGCCTTTCTTTGGAATTGGAATGTAAACTGACCTTTTCCAATCCTGTGGCCACTGTTGAGTTTTCCAAATTTGCTGGCAAATTGAGTGTAGCACTTTTACTGCATTGTCTTTTAAGATTTTGAATAGCTCAGCTGGAATACTGTCACCTCCACTAGCTTCGTTGGTGCTAATATATGCACGGGTAATTTTAACTTCCTGTTGGAGAAATGCAGCGAATGTATGCTTCCACAACTTTTAATTAAAAAAATATATATGTTGGAAAAAATCATCCTAAATGTTTAGTATCAATTATTATTATTATTTGTTGATGGTAACAATCACTGACCCAACAGGGTTATGTCTGGAAATCTGTTTGTTTAAAGTACAGATAGTACTTGACTTCCAACTACAGATGGGACCAGAATTTCTGTTCTAAGCAAGGCAGTTGTTCAGTAGACTGTGCTCTATTTTATGACTTTTTTTGCCATGGTTGTTAAGCGAATCACTGCAGATGTTAAGTGAATCATATGGTTGTTAAACTAACCCGGCTTCCCCATTGACTTTGCTTGTCAGACAATGGCTGGGAAGGTCACAAATGGCAATCCCATGACTTTTGGGATGCTACAACCATCACAGATACATGTTTGTTGCCAAGTGCCTGGATTTTGATCACAGGATGGTTACAACGGTCATAAGTGTGAGAACTGGTGGCAAGTAACTTTTTTCAGTGCTGTTGTAACTTTGAATGATCACTAAATGAATGGTTGTAAGGCAAGCACTAACTGTATAGGGCAGATAGCAATAGCAATAGCACTTAGACTTATATACCGCTTCACTTAAATTAAATTACTTTATTATTGTCATTGTATGTATATACACAGTGTACCCATACAACGAAATTCACATGACTCCTAAAGACCAGTCCCCAACAAACATAACAATCACTAAAACATGCCCCACCCACCACAAATTCCCCACCCTGAACCACCCAAACATCCATACAACAGACCAAGTAATACTGTCCAACAGTTCACTGATGGTGACAGTGCTTTTACAGCCCTTTCTAAGCGGTTTACAGAGTCAGCCTCTTGCCTCCAACAATCTGGGTCCCCATTTTACCCACCTCGGAAGGATGGAAGTCTGAGTCAACCTTGAGACTGGTGAGATTCGAACTGCCAAATTGCAGTCAGACGGCAGTCAGCAGAAGTAGCCTGCAGTACTGCATTCTAACCACTGCGCCACTGCGGCTTTTCTCCGAGAGCTAGGAAGTTGATATGCTAAGACAATCCCTCCCAAATGCTCTGATTATGAAATGTCACTAGTGAAGAAGATATTTCCTGCCTGCTATATGACAGTTGGAAGAGCTAAAATTCAAGGACGGTGGGGGATGGTCTAAAATACAGCCTCAGCTGGAAAAGAAATTGAGGAAGAGAATTTTCCCCTCTAAATCTCTTGAGTGGCTGACTTCATTTTGACAGGACTGCTGCAATCCTCAAGTTAGCTAAGCATAACTCAGGGCAGTTTGTTAAAAAAAAAAAAGAAGTAGAACTGTGGCCTATGACCCGAAGATCTCTAGCAAAGCTGAGCCTTAAGATAAGTCTTTCACCATAAAGTCCAAACTAGACAACCATTTGACTGGGATGGTTTAAGGCAGAGTCTTCATCACTGTCCAACCTTGGCAACTTTAAGACTTGGGGACTTCAACTCCCAGAACTCCCCAGTCAGTAAGTCCACAAGTCTTAAAGTTGCTAAGAGTGGACCCTCCTGGTATAAGGTTGAAGATCTGAGGCTACTGAAGAAAATCTCAGGGGGCAACCTCCAAAAGAAGGGAAAAGTGCCAAGGTAAAAATGAAATTGGATTTGATTTAATTTAATGTAAATGCAATCTCTTAATGACTACAATGGAGAGAGGTGGGATTGTTGGCATTGAGCAAGGCAACCCCGTCTGTGCGTTGCTTAATGACCAGAATGTCTTACGATGAAAATTCGAGGTTCAGATGTGGACCTGCTCTATATAATCAATGAAAGGCACTTACACACCAACAGTTACATACACACTATACCCTATTTTAATGCAGTGCACTTTGTAGTCAACAGTTTCTTCCCTGATGAATTGGAACCAGCCATTGACTGGTGGTAATCTGACAGCTCTCAATGGAAGCTTACAGCTAATGCTCATTAAGCAAATTACCGAAATCTTATTTGTTCAATACCTATTGTGCATTGTAGGCATGCAGATAAAGTACTTCTATTCAATTCCCAACACATAGTGCTTGTACGCCGCAAAAACCAATGTCAAGTAAGCCCCATACGTATAACCCTACTAAGCCAGCTATGTTTGCATTATTTTAATGACAAAATTCTATGATCTGATTAACCTCTTAAGGGCACTAAACAACCCCCAAATGATTTTTATTTTATTTCTTTGGTTCTGTGTTGCCAGATGTTGCAGCATTTCTTATTCCGAATGGTTTGGCTTCGTATCAGGCCATTATAGACTGCAGAACATTTCTTATTACAGAATCTGACTTGTCACCATCCCTTAACCATGATGTTCCTTTCTGACAGAGTTACAGTTTGGGAGATTAGACTTCAAGTTGCAGAGGAAGATTAATGGGAGTGATCATGTTTTCTTTCAAGCCAACCGGCACATTTTCACTGATAATTTCGTGAAAACTTCTGATAAGCTTTCAAGAGACTTCAGGATTTTTCAAAACACGCTTTGAAAGCCACCAAGTTAACACAGTCATGTCAAGACCCTTTTGTCACATGATGTCTCTCCACAATAAGGTTTCACTGGAATTTCACATATTCCTGTATTCTTGTAGGCATTCAGACAAGCTCTGACCTACCTCTACGTGTATTAAGGAATTGGAGATAGAAAATCATTTCATCTATCATTTCAGGTAGAATGCACTACCTGACTCGGTGGTTTCGTCCCCAAAGCCCAAAAACTTTAACCTTAGACTGTCTACAGTCAACCTCACCCCATTCCTAAGAGGTCTGTAAGGGGCGTGCATAAGCGCACCATTGTGCCTACCATCCCTGTCTTACTGTCCTATTGTCCAAATTTACCTGTACCTACTTTGCTTTTATTTATGTTTATACCATACCTGCTATCTTGTACATGTTTTGACAAATAAAATAAATAAATAAAAATAATAATAATAAAATAAACTTATACTAATGCTCTATTATGGTGCTCAGAAGAGAAGATAGGGTCAATATACAGGTAGTTCTCAACGTACAACCACAATTGAGCCCCCAAATTTCTGCTTCTAAGTGAAGCACTTGTTTAGTGAATTTTGCCCCATTTTATGACCTTTCTTGTCATAGTTGTTAAGTGAATCATTCCAGTTCAGTTAGCAACACGGTTATTAAGTGCATCTGGCTTCTCCATTGACTTTGCCTGTCAGAAGGTACCAAAAGGGAAACATATGACCCCTGGACATTGCAACCGTCATAAATATGAGTCATTTGCCCAGCATCTGAATTTTGATCATATGACCACAGGGATGATTCAATAGTCGTAAGTGTGAAAAACAGTCATAAGTCAGTTTTTTCAGTGCTGTTGTAACTTCAAAGAGTCACTAAATGAACTGAACTACCTGATTGGATCACCCAGCTGCTGTGGCCTAGAGGTGGAGCTCTTGCCTCACAATCAGGAGGTTGTGAGTTCGATCCTAGGTAGAGGCAGATGTAAGGGTCTCCTGCTTAGGCAGGGGGTTGGACTAGATGACCTGCAAGGTCCCTTCCGACTCTGTTAATCTGTTAACCCCTTTCTCTATCATGTCTGCTTTTTGATAAAGAAATCAAAAGACCCTCATATTTTATGTCTTGCCTCTTATATTTAACCTGAGTAGATGAAAACCAACCCAGACAAAGTTCTGAGCCACCTCTTAAAAAGAGCAGAAAATACAAGAGGCAAATGGATAATTTCTTTATATATTTTTTTATATAAGTTAAAAGAGGCCTATGAATTTCTTAGCATTTCAAACTTTACAGCTTTGGGCCTTGAGAATTGAAATTATAATCACACAAAATTGAAAATTGCATTAAGTTGATGTAACATTCAGTTAAATTAACATGTCTCTTTGACAGCATATCAAATTTCTGAGCTAATATTTCCCCTTCTTTAATAAGTGTAAGCTGAGATCTCAATTAACTGATTACCTGGAGAACTTTTCGGAACAGCCGTAAAATGGCATCCTATAAACTCTATATTCATTAAAGGTACATCTGAGAATCAAACTAAACGTGATAATGGCTTCTCTCAGTATTTAAACATGGCATTTTCCCAATTATTTTGTAAGAAATGTAAAAAATATCTGATTTTTTTTTTAAAGAACAAACACCAAATTGGCTATATAAGTGAAAAACTTACCCTATGTTTACAGTTTGCTCTCATTATCCCTCCTCCCTTTGGGTCCCACCAGATGACCCTGTTTTATGGATGGGACTCCATAAGTTAAATTTCATAAATTTCTTAAAGTTTAGGAAAATTTATTTCTAAAATAAATAAATAAAATAAATAAGTTAATATGGAAAGAGCAGAGATTATCGGAGATAGGCGGTCTCACAAATCACTTGGCCTGTTCTATGAATGCAGTTATATGCCATAACCTGCACCTTGAATTGCATCCAGAAACCTACTGGGACCAAATCACTTGTGGAAGAATGGCATTACATAGGCATAGCACGGGGTGCCCATAACTATCCATATTGCTGTACCCTGGACCAGCTGTATTAAAGTTTGTTGCAAAATCAAAAACCAGAAGCACACACAGTGACTGATTCAGCTGAATTCAATAACTTCTTTATAAACATAATATATATATATATATTTACAATACCATTAGCAGAGTTCTTCTTCAAGCAGTTACAGACAGCAGAGAACAGTTAGTTTCATTTCAGCAGAGTTCAGAGTGGAAGAGTTCAGAGTGGAAGAGTACAGAGTAGAGACTGGAGCCACACCCAGCCTTAAGCTTAAGAATTCAGTTTCGATTCTCTGCACAGACTCAGAAGTGGTTAGCTCCTATTGGCTGATTCAGTTGCTATGCCTGTTCATTGGCTAACCTTGTTAACATGGCTCTCCCGGTTCATGAATATCTTAACAAGTTGTAGTTTCTGGATGTCCCAAAGGTTGCTTTTTTTCAAGAGGCAGCTGGACCAGAAAGTCCAGTTGCCTCTTGAAAAAAAGCACCTTTGGGACAATCATGACATGGATGACTGAGAGTCTCCATAGACCTTTGATGGAATTAGAGACACATCATGGCAGGATGTGAAGATGTCTGACTGCCTTCGCAGTGTTTATTGCTTATATACAGTTTTCCAAGCAGCAAAAGGCAGGAAAGAGCAACAGCATTTTCATTGGTGAATTTCCCCCCACAATCTTCCCCCACCCACCTTCTCTATGAGCATCTTGTTGTTGCAACCTAGATGAGATCACATACCAGCCAGGGAAGGTATCTTAAATCATTCTGGCCGTGTGAACTGAGTGAGATCATAGGAGCAAGAGGCCCATTTAGGGTAGGGAGTTTTCTGCACACACACCCTTTCACAGGGCCCCCATCCCTACAGACATTTTCTTTTCTTCTTTCAGTCGGTCTTTTAGCATATGACATTTTTTAAATAAATAGAAATAAAACCTCCCAAATCTTGTGGTTGTGAGCATTTTACACGTAGAAACATCAATGTATCATTTTTGGGTCTGAGGACCTGGCGGTGTCTCTTTCTCTCCACCTAGCCATTTTGCAATCAGTTGAAGATCTGGATTCTGGATGTTATAATATTATAATGTATAATAGTACTATAATGTTATAATATTATAACACTATAATACAGGGCTGTCAAACAAAGGGGGAAAAGTCACAATATGTCACATGACACTGCCATGACGACGCAAGTTTGTCACCCCTGCTATAATATTATACGATTATAGTGTTATAATATTGAGTAGTGGCCTAGAGGTGGAGCTCTCGCCTCACAATCAGGAGACTGTGAGTTCGATCCTAGGTAGCAGCAGATATCTCTCTCTCTGGGCACAATGAGTAATTATCTGCTGCGAACTCTGCATTGGCGACAGCAAGGGCATCCGGCCAGTTAACACTCAGCTCCTTTCAGTTGCCCCGACTCCACCCCGATGTAAGGGATTATGGGGTCATTAAAAGACCAAAAAAAATAGTGTTATAATATTTCTTTAAAGACAATAACCATTATTGATGGAAGCTTCTTTTTAGAAAATGAGTCACATATATAAAGACAGGGAAAGGGCTAGGGAAGGAAGAGCTGTAAGGAACTCAGATTAAAATATCAAAAAAGCTGCAAAAAACGAGTGATGGAAAAGAGATATCAAAGCGGTACAAATGTCAGGAAAACTACAAGTGAACTGGAGGGGGAAAAAACATGCAAGTGATGGAAGGAAAAGAAAGCAAAGAAAAGGGCTGTAAAGCCAAACAATAAAATACTCTGAACATCTCAGCTTGGGAATATATGTTTGTTTACTTTTCAAACCTTTCTTGGGAGCTAGCCAAGAGAAGGCAGAACTGCCGAGCTTCAGAGAAAACTTGGCCGTTCATGACCATAGCATAAAAATGGCAGTGAGCCCAGATGTAGGACGGAGGCCTTAGAGCAATGGGAAAACAAACCTGTATTTCTTGCCTTTGTATCCTGCTGTTCTCTGAAACTTGGGATAACATCTATAGGGCTTCCAAACAGTCTTTTCTGCATGGGAAATCTACAATAACTTTTTCTTGATATTGGAATGCTTTAACATGCATGTAGTACCATATTTTTCGGTGTATAAGACGCACCGGAGTATAAGACTCACCTTAGTTTTTGGGGAGGAAAATAGGGGGGGAAATCTGCCTACCAGGTATTCATCTGGCTAGCTTCCTTAGTCTGGTCAGCTTCAGCACATTATTTTATCCCCTGGTTAGGACTTAAAAAAACCTTCTTCGGAGAGAGTAGCAATGAAAGAGCCTGCAAGCCGGTAAGAGCTGGGAAGATCCTTAGCACCTGGTTAGGGCTTGAAAAAAACTTATTCTGAGCAAGTAGAGCAATGAAAAAAAACCCTGCAAAGACTTAGGGCTGGAAAAACATTCTTCAGAGAGAGTAACAATGAAAGAGCCTGCAAGCCGGTAAGAGCTGGGAAGATAGTTAGCACCTCATTAGGGTTGAAAAAAAAGCTTCGAAAAAGCTACATTCAGAGTATAAGACGGACCCAAATTTTCAGCCTCTTTTAGGGAGGAAAAAGGTGCATCCTATACTCCGAAAAAGATGGTATATAATATGCTTCTAAGACTGATAACCTGGTACTACTTCTCAATAAAAGTGTTTTCAAATCAGGGGTGGGTTTCACTTACCTTTGCCACCGGTTCGCATCACGATGTTTTGCACGTGCCCCCTCACACAATTTGGCTTCCACGCATGCTCAGAAGGTGGATTCAGCCCGAAACACAGCTGAGGAGCTCATCAGCTGTGCTTCGGGTGAAGAAATAAAGGTCAGAATTAACCCGGGGGTGGGCGAGAGGGCTTTTTTCAAAGCACAGAATGCTGTGAAGCCATCCAAACACAGGAAAATCGGCCAAAAATTCAGAAAAAAAGATGGCGGCGAGCACGGACCAGCACAGACAGAACCGGATCCGTGACGCCAAAATTATGTCACCAGCGGGTTGCTAACGGTTCGGGCAATCTGGTCCAAACCGGGAGGAATCCACCCCTGTTTCAAATGTATGGGATTCATTTTGAAACTCTGGGTCGTTGTGGTGGAATGTGGTCTAGATTCCCAGAAGGGAGGGGCTGCATTCCAGAGGACCAAGAGACAGCAAAGTTCAGATAGTTTGGTTGGGATAGACAGAGTCAAGACATCTACCTGTCCTCTAGAAGTTCTCAGACTTTATGAGAACTATGATGCAAATTGTTTGCTTTAGTTTGGCAAAATCTCTGTCTGTACTATGGGTGAGGAGCAAACTGCTTTGAAGTAACTCAGCATATCTTTCTTGGTTATTCGAGCCTGAAAGTTGCCCTAAATTTCTTCTCTTTAGAAAAATTTGATGGTTAATGGCCTTTGTTTTTTATGCTGAACCCCACTTTCAAAGTGGATTTTCTCAAGTTATAATTTAGAATTAAAACCAACCAACCAACCAACCAACCAAACTGTCAACCCTGAAGCTGACTTGACCGAGGCCATTTTGACGCTTTAGTGTTGCCACACTGGAGCTTGGGGATAGGGAGGGGGGAATAGAGATAGTTGGGGTTTGTAGCCAAAACAAAATACTTTCTTCTGGGAACCAAGGACATTCCCACAGTGGTCAAAGAGGGGAGGAGTGAAGTTACCAGGCAACCGGATGACACCTTGATTGGACCATGTGACTGATTGCTTGGGGGAGGGAGAAAACTTTTACTTTGAATTAGGTGAAAACCGCAGGAATATTCAGAGTCGGTTTTCACCAGCCTGTGCCAATATGATATATCCAAATAAAACTATTCTTTGAGGAATCTACCTGCCTCAGAGTTCTGTTCGTTATGGGTGTATTACTCAGAACCCTGACACAATCAACAACAAAATGAATCATTCCACACTGTGTTAAATATTTAGAATTGTAACCATTTTCCCAGAAATGACTTAAAGCATCTTCTAGATCAGTGGCCGCCAACCTTGGCAACTTTAAGACTTGTGGACTTCAACTCCTAGAATTCCTCAGCCAGCTGGCTGAGGAATTCTGGGAGTTGAAGTCCACAAGTCTTAAAGTTGCCAAGGTTGGAGACCACTGTTCTAGATTGCTCAGGCACTGCAAAGGAAGTAGAAAACCTATCCTTATGACTGTTATATGGGTGCCACAAATCTTGAAGGTAATATAGTATATAATACTGCTAGATCTGGTCTAACAAGCTCCAGATATGGTAGCCCCACATAAGTCAATATATAGCCTTAATATACAGATTAGTTCTAATAATGGAGGATCCAGAAAACTCTGACAATTATTCATTTCTTCCAGGTGGTTAACAGCAGAGAACCTGGCCTCATAAAACTGAAACAGACACATGCTATCTTGTAAGGAACTTCAGGGGGAAAAAAGAAAGTACTGTTTTATGTACATTTATCTATTGTTACTACAAACTCTATTCCAGTTGAAAAGGAACAGAATTATAAATGTCTCTTCTGAACAGGACATAAAATATAAGTTAAAGAGAAGGTGTACACAAAAGAGATGCACCTTTGTAGTTTAAAGAATTCTACAAAGAGATTTGTAGGCCTTTGGAATAATGTCTACATAGAAATCCGTTGGTTTGAGTTAAGGGTTAGTTCAGGATTAGACAAATACAGACATTCCTTTAGAGTTCCTTTTTATTTTCAGAATAGGATTATTTTGGCTCCTGGCTACAATATTACAACAAAGGATGTCGGGGAGGAAAAGGGACCTTTGGGGACCATTTCCTTTGGTGAAAGGGCCAACCTTTGCCTCTTTCAAAACACAGCCACGTAATACAATCAATAGCTGCCAGTCCCTTATATTTCAATCTGTACAAACCCTTTCCAAGCCGTGGATTGGAACCATTTGTGGCAGCGTACAGGTCGCCCTCAACTTAAGACGACAACCGAGCCCCAAATGTATGTTGTTAAGTGAGAAATTTGTTAAGCGAGTTTGCTCCATTTTACGATTTTTCTCGCCACATTTGTTTAGTGAATTAATGCAGTTGTTAAATTCGTGACACGGTTGTTTAAGTGAACTGGGCTTCCCTGTTGACTTTCCTTTTCAGAAGGTCACAAAAGAGGATCACAGGACTTTGGGACACTGCAACCGTCATAAATGTGAGTCCGTTGGCAAGCATCCAAATGTAAATCACATGGCCATGGGGATGCTGCAACGGTCATAAGTGTGAAAAGCGGTCATGTCACTTTTTTCAGTGCGGTTGTAACTTTCAATGGTCACTAAATGAACTGTTGTAAGTCAAAAGACTACCGTATTTTTGGGAGTATAAGACGCACCTTTTTCCTCCCTAAAAGAGGCTGAAAATTTGGGTGTGTCTTATACTTCGAATGTAGCTTTTTTGAAGCTTTTTTCCCCAGACCTAACGAGGTGCTAATGATCTTCCCGGCTTCCTATTCCCTCCGAAGAAGGTTTTTTCCAGCCCTAAGTCTTTGCAGGCTTGTTTTCATTCCTACTCCCTCTGAAAAAGCGGTGCTAACGATCTTCCTGGCTTGCTGCATTTATTTTTATTCCTACTCCCTTCGAAGCAGTTTTTCCTGCCCTAAGTCTTTGCAGGCTTGTTTTCATTCCTACTCCCTTCTAAGAAGATATTTTTTCATTCCTAACCAGGGGATAAAATAATGTGCTGAAGCTGAACACACTAAGGATGCTAGCCAGATGAATACCTGGTAGGTAGATTCCCCCCCTTTTTTTCCTCCCCCAAAACTAAGGTGTGTCTTATACTCCGGTGCAACTTATACTCCGAAAAATATGGTACCTGTATTTCCTTCCACAACAACACCAGGAAACAGGGTATGTGTTGCATCAAGTAACAGGGCATCTGGAGAATGGCTAACAACAACAACAACAACAACAACAACAACAACAACAACAACAACAGATGGTAACCTCAACTGAAGGACCATCCCTATTTTATATGTGTTGCACTCTTGATCAGGCACTATTTAGCAGAATAGGTCAAAGTTCATTGGGTGGGATAACCTTTCTTATTTTATTTTTTTGTTTTATTTTTCATATTCAGAGGCTGTCCATTTCCCTCATGGAGTGTACAAATACAGTGGTATCTAAGTACTCATCATTAATTGGTTCTGGGAGTCATGAAGAATACTAGAAATGATGAGTGCCAAACAAACTTACCACGTGACCCTTTGTTTCATCCAAGAAGGACGTCTTGTCTCTACCTTTTCTATGTCAGCGCCCTTCCCAACATGCCCATTCCCCTGCAGCCATCTTCCTTTTCTTATCACAGCACATCGAGTATTGAACAAACAATGAGTACCAGGACAACATTTTAACATCAAAATGCGTCAAGTACCAAATTCAATTAGTTTTGAAGCAATTAAATACCAAGGTACCACTGTAGACATAAAAGCATAAAATCTTATATAAATATTATAATAAAAACAGTTTAAAACTTTTGAAGGAAAAGTTACCATGGCGTCTGAACCCAAATTGTGATTTGAGATATTTTCCTGCTAAAAATTTGCTTCACTCTTTCTACCTCAGTTTTCCATATACAGTTCTCTGGGGACAAATTGCCTCTAGGAAAGTAATATTTTCCCTACTACAATGTTCTCCCCTGTCACCATTTCTCCTGGCAACATCCCATTGCTTTTCACCACTTCTGCCTTTGGTTCTTGTCACTTCACCAAAAGACTTCTCGCCTGATGAAATTCTTACCATCCTAAGCCAATTTCAGTTCGGATCAGGGAAATCAGTAGGCGTAGAATAAACTCTCGAGTCCCCCATTTGCCTTAAACAAATGTTTAATTAATAGGAGCAACGGCTCCTTTCTTTGCATGTGTAATGGTTTTAAACACAAGGGTAACATAGATTGTCAAGTCACATTACTTTGCAGCTTCTGAACGATGCTGTGCAACAGGCTGTAGTTTAATAGGCTGTGTCAGAAAATGTGAGAGGAGACGGTGCTTCTCTTTTTTACATTTGGGAAGAGACTGGATTTTTGCTGAGAAGGTGATGAATATTCAAAATGGCTTACGTATTACTGATTTAGTAATCATCCATTTCTCCAAGACAAATGCATCTAGGTCAGGGGTGGGTTCTAACTTACCTCACTGCCGGTTTGCTTCTTCCCGCGCCGCATGGCCGCATCTCATGGGCGTGCACGCGCTTCACGCACATGCATATGCATTGCAAAAAAATCCAAAAAAATCCCACCCCTAACAGCCAAAAACAAGATGGTGACACATGCACAGTGCCCGAAACTTGGCTTCTGTGCATGCGCAAAAGAAAAAAAAAACCTGGAAAGAAATCCCCCCCAAAAAAATTTCAATTTTTTTAAAAAATTTCAATTTTTTTTTAAAAAAATAAAAATAAAAAAGATAGCAGCGCCCACGGACCGGCACCGACTGATCTGGTTCTGTGACATCATTATGATGTCACCAGCAGTTTGCTATCAGTTTGGCCGAACCGGTCTGAACCAGGAGGAACCCACTTCTGATCTAGGTTCTCCTGCTTTACTGAGCTGCATTTCAGCATTCTTATAATGCCAGCCAACAGACACAAGCTCTTTTACTTGGGTTAGTCATAGCTGTGTCTTAGAGTTACCACTTAGAGGCAGAAGCTCAAATCCAGACAATAGATGAAGGTAAGGAAGAACATACCTGTGATAATTTTTCTGGGGGATATGTTGCTTTGGAGTGTTGGCAGTGCCTTTGTTTAGGTTATCCCACATGCAATGTGACCTGAAGCAAGTTCACACAGAGACACATCTTAAACTGAACTTAATAGGATGTAACCATCATTATGTACAAAGACGTATGAATATCAAGTCCTTAGAGGGCACTTGAGGGAGGTATGAGTTCCATAGAACATAGAATCATAGGGTTGGAAAGGACCTCAGAGCTCTTCAAGTACAACCCCCTGCTCAAAGTTGAAGACTGGTCAGATGTCTGTCCAGTCTATTTTTGAAAACCTCCAGTGATGGAGCACCCACATTGCTTTGATTAATTGTGCTCACTGTCAGAAAATTTATCCTTACTTCTAGGTTGGGTCTCACTTTAACAAGCTTGCACCAGTTATGTCTTGTTGTGCCATCTATGCTCTACTCTGCGACAGCCCCTCAAGTACTATAAGACAGTTATCATGCTCCCAAATCCTTCTCTTTGATAGGCTAGACATACCTAGCTCTCTCATTCATCATAGGTTTTAGCCTCCAGATCCTTCATCACCTTTGTTGCTCTTCTCTGCACTCTTTCTAGGGTTTCAGCATTTTTTTTTGTATTGTGGTGACCAGAACTGGATGCAGCATTCCATGTGTGGCCTCACTAGTGTAATATAAAGTGGTATTATCACTTTTTGTGATATTGATGCTATCCCTCTGTTGGTGCAGCCTAGGACTCAGTGGTGGGTTGCTGCCGGTTCGGACCGGTTCTTTAGAACCATTAGTGGAAATTTACCGCCACTCACGAAACTGGTCCATGCTCCCAAACTGGTCCTCCAGTTGCTATGGCTTGAAAAAAAACCTCTGCGCATGTGCAGAGGGTCAATTCCGGGTGTTTTGCACAACGTGACGGGGGTTCCATCACGATGAGAACTGATAGGGAAGGTAAGTGGAACTCATCCCTGCTAGGACTGCACTGATTGTTTTGGCAGCTGCAGCACATTGATGGCTCTTATTAAGCGGTGGTCCACTAGGACCACCCAGATCTGTCTCACAGTTAATACTGTTGAGCCAGGTACCCCCTATTTTGTATTTATGCATTTGGTCTTTCTTGCCTAAATACAGGTCCTTACTATTTTCACCATTGAACTGCATCTTGTTGGATAGTAGATAGATCTAAGTCTTTGAAGGTCAAGTCTGTCAAGATCAAGAACATTGCTACCATCTTATCCTATGCCAGTTTTACTCTAATCTTTTCTTGTTGCTCAGAGTTCCTGACTTTGGAAGAATTCTTAATAAACTAGGATCCCAAGCACACAGGATTTTATGCTTGGAAAAGTGAATACAGATCTATCAGATTAACAGAGTTGGAAGGGTCCTTGCAGGTCATCTAGTCGAACTCCATGCCCAAGCAGGACACCCTACATCTGCAATTATTTATTTATTTATCTGTCTGTCTGTCTGTCTGTCTGTCTATCTATCTATCTATCTATCTATCTATCTATCTATCTATCTATCTATCTATCTATCTATCTATCTATCTATCTATCTATCTATTCTGCCCTGCTCCCTGGGCATCCTCTACCTAGGATCGAACTCACAACCTCCTGATTGTGAGGCAAGAGCTCCACCTCTAGGCCATAGCAGGATTGTTCTTCCACCTTTCATCTTAAAGTGGGAAAGTTGGAGTGGTTTTGAAGGATTGGGATATTGGGGATGGAACAGTATGGTCCCGTAGACCTTTTGTATATATGCATATTATTTGAACGCATCAATTTAAAACTTTTTAAAGTATCTAAGCTGCAAATTTCTAGTGTTGGGTCAGGAGTTCTCAACATTGCCTTGAATCTTGTGGGTTGAGAAATGATGGAGTAGGACAGAATTTTCAAGGGAACAGCTCAAATCTGTAACATATCCCAATAGTCACCCTAAATCTTAAAGAATATATGCTATGAAATGTTTTGAGTTTCTTGGGAAAAGGACAGACTAATGCCACATTGATATATCACACAACTCCAAAGATCTGGAGTACCATGAAGAACATCAATCAACATCAATCAACATCACTCTGCCTGCCAAGATTTGGTGGGTATAAAATAAAGAGCCAGAACATTGAAAAGTTGCGTAGAAACTTTATTCTAAAGAGTCCTACACTGTAACATTATATACAACAGTTTGGAATCTATTAATTATACAGTATTATTAGTATAATATGACACGCATACATAATGTATCTTTTATACAACTTGATATTTGAACAAGGTGCTTAAAACCTGAAGGAGGAAAATGCTTTTGAGATAAAGTCCATCGGTTTAAAGAAACGTGAGTGCAAATTGAAAAATAATGTTGTAATGAAATGAGTATGGAACCCAGGCACTTCATAGATGTACTGAATTTTACATGATAAGAGAGTTAATTCATCATAGAGATACTTTAATGACAAAAGTTGAGCTTCTTCTCATAAATAAAAACCAGAAGGCATCATTGTATTTACACTTGAGATTTATCCTTGTATCTCTATAAATAAAACACATTGCTTAAGAGATACTTCATCATATATTAGAATCTGCTTGGAACGATCTTGCTCATTATTTTCATAATTTCAGCACAGGAATAGACTGCATCTCCTCATGGAAAATACCATAATGTTCAGATTTCAATATATTGTATATAGCCAACTTTTGAGGACAATGAATATCTGGAAATTTTATACCACTATCCCTCAAATCAGTTGACTGAATTTCAGCAATTGATTGAATTTCCCAGTTGTGAATTCTGCTAGACTTAGGTTCTACAAGTCAGTGGCACCCAACCTTTCAGGCACCAGGGACCAGTACCATGGAGGGTGGTTTTTCCATGGACCGGGGTGTGTGTGGAGGGCAATCGCAGCATTCAAATTACAGCAATTCTAAGGCAGCCCCGGTAAGTAGAACAGCGGAGGGGCGGAAATCAGCTGTGCCGCGTGAATCAGCTGAGCCAGAAAGAAGGAAATATAGGACAGGATAGCGCAGGGGCGGGTGGGCGGGGCCAGCTGATTGTTGGAACTACCGGTTCGCTTGAACCGGTCCGAACCGGCAGCAGCCCAACACTGTGCATGGATGCTATCAACCTCTCTCCTTAACACAATCTTGCCTAGGTTATTCAGCATCTGAACCAGCTGGAGTTTGCTTTCCACCAGCAACAGTCCAGGGTTGTCTTATTTCCATTCTGTTGGCTCTTTGGTTTCAGCTGCCTGAGGCACCTTCCTGGTTCTTCTTCCTGGCGGTGAATCCTCTGGCTCTCCTAGCTGTGGCCTCTTTTGCTGTACAGTACATACAAAACGCTTCTCATTCCAGCAGCATCTGCTGCCAAAGTAGAAGAAACCTCTCCTGTCTACCTCCTTTGGCTTCTTTCATACTTATTTCTCTTGAAACCTACATGCCAGTTTGTAAGCAATTCTAGTTTAAATGCCTTGACCCTTTCACTTCAACTGCCTGTGTACTGTTGGAAGAAAAATCCATCCGGTTCAGTTCCAAGCTGGGAGAAAGACACTGGAAACATGGAGGCTGATTGGAAAGAAGGTTTCATAATGAACAGAACCACCAGAGTTTGTGGTTCTGGGGCAGCTGTCCAATTGGTTTGATGAGTATATGGATTTTTAGAAGTTTCAGAGATGCTGCTAGAAGGGTTGTGCAATGTCTGAAATGCCATTACTAGATTGTGCAATGTAGTGAGCTCTGTGTCTTCTGCTAAATGGTAGTGGGTTAATCCTATTAAGTCCTGAAGGATCATGTCCTGTTCTTCTTAATCCCATCATCCTGGAGTTGAAGGTCTTTTGTTTTGTAGATAGGCTGGCCCAGTCTTTCTTAATGGGCACAAAATATCCCCTGGGGGCTATTAAGAAAGACTGAGTCTGCTTCATGCCTCTAAAAAACCATGTTTCTCCATTTCTCATTTAGGGAAATATAATATTCTGCCTTTTTTAATATTCCTCAAAATATTTCATTCTTCGGGTTGGGGGGGGCTTCCCACAGTACCAAAGACCTGCTCCAGACGGACTATAGTAGGAAAACCCTCCACAAACTTTGACCTTGACAATGGCACATAATTTTCCTGTGCAAAGGCAGTTCATCCTTTCACATCCATGGATTATAATTTACTAGTAAGAACAAATTCTCTCTCTTTCTCCCTCCCCCCTCCGCCCTCATAAACACACATACATTCTCTCTCTTACTTATTTTTTTCTCTCTTATTCTCTCCCTCTCTCTCTCTCTCTCTCCCTCCCTCCCTCTCCCCTCTCTCATTCTTTCAGTCACACAGACAGACAGACAGACAGACAGACAGACAGACAGACAGACACACACACACACACACACACACACACACCAGTGGTGGGATTCTTTTTTTTACTACCGGTTCTGTGGGGTGGCTTGGTGGGCATGGCCTGGCTTGGTGGGTGTGGCTTGGTGGGCATGTCAGGAGAAGTAAAATCTCCATTCCCACCCCATTCCAGAGGAAGGATACTGCAAAATCCCCATTTCCTCCCGATCAGCTGGGACTCAGGAGGCAGAGAATGCTGTAGATGGGGGCGGGGCCAGTCAGAGGTGGTATTTACCGGTTCTCCAAACTACTCAAAATTTCTGCTACCGGTTCTCCAGAACTGGTCAGAACCTGCTGAATATCAACTCTGGCACACACACACACACACACACACACACACACACACACACACACACACACACACACACACACACACACACAAGGTTGAAACAGAACAGACCAATTTCCTACCCACCCCCATAATTTGCTTTGGTGTTCCCACCCCCAAAGTTCCTTGAATCCAACAATTACCTTCCAAGACATTTCTTGATATGAAACGGCAATTAGCAAGTCACCACAGACATTATTTTTAAAAAGATTCTTCAGGTCAAAAAAACTCTAATTAACCTTATTCGTTGTGAGAGCCTTAGTAATAATTGGAAGCAAATCTTGAAGGCCTGTGTTGAATTTTTTTTCAAGGGAAAATGACCAATGGTTTCTTCATACAGAGTATTAGTAAAATTATCGAGGTATATAAAATAAGGAGGAAGAAGCGAGGACAAAAAACAACTGTTTTTGGTTTTGTGGTAAAATGCTATGTGCAGTACAATATTTATTTGCTTAGTGGATACTATAACATGGTGTCAGGCATGAAAGATCAGGGCCACGTATAAAGTTCCAATGAAACTGATTTATTACTACTCATGCCTATGCATAAGAATCTATTCAACTAAGTGGTTGCTATTTTGCCTCTAGATAATGGCTCGTGGAATTCAAGAGGGGTTGGATATAATCCGTTTGTGGCCAGGTACAGATTCTAGGTTGAGTCCTCTTTTGACTCCACCTCCAGGTTCTGCTGCTTCTTTTCCTACACATGAACTCAAAAACACCATTCTCTTATTACCATTAATATTGACTGTCAGCATTTACATTAATAACACAGAATGTCAATACTATGAATTCTCTAACACTGGAAGTTTTTAAGAAGAGATTGGACAACCATTTTTCTGCTAGAGGGTTTCCTGCTTGAGCAGGGGGTTGGACTAGAAGATCTCCGAGGTCCCTTCCAATACTGTTATTCTGATTAAAATATTTTTATATATATTTACAATCTCTACTTTGATTTCAAAAATTAAATAGTTTCAAAATCATGATTTATTCTCTGAAATTTCCTAGATTTATCATGTTTGTCTATTTTATGATTTATACTAACTTTATTCTAACTTCCTCTCTGGTTTTTTTTTTACTCTACTGGCATACCATAGCATCTGTGGATTGATTAATATCATATTAAAATAATTTAAATATTATTTCACTATGAGAGAGAGAGAGAGAGAGAGAGAGAGAGAGAGAGAGAGAGAGAGAGAGAGAGAGAGAGAGAGGAGAGGAGAGGAGAGGAGAGGAGAGGAATGGAATGGAATGGAATGGAATGGAATGGAATGGAATGGAATGGAATGGAATGGAATGGAATAGAATAGAATAGAATAGAATAGAATAGAATAGAATAGAATAGAATAGAATAGAATTATTTATTGGCCAAGTGTGATTGGACACACAAGGAATTTATCTTTGGTGCATATGCTCTCAGGGGACATAAAAAGACAAGATACATTCATCAAGAATCATAAGGTACAACAATAGTCACAGGGTGCAAATAAGCAATCAAATCATACTAGGAAACAATCAATATAAATTGTAAGGATACAAACAACAAAGTTACAGTCATGCAGTCATAAGTCATAAGTGGGAGGAGATGGGTGATAGGAATGATGAGAAGATTAATAGTAATAGTAATGCAGACTTGGTGAATAGTTTGACAGTGTTGAGGGAATTATTTGTTTAGCAGAGTGATGGCGTTTGGGGAAAAACTGTTCTTGTGTCTAGTTGTTTTGGTGTGCAGTGCTCTATAGTGTCATTTTGAGGGTAGGAGTTGAAACAATTTATGTCCAGGATGCGAGGGGTCAGTAAATATTTTCACAGCCCTCTTTTTGACTCGTGCAGTATACAGGTCTCAATGGAAGGCAGGTTGGCAGCAATTGTTTTTTCTGAAGTTCTGATTATCCTCTGAAGTCTGTGTCTGTCTTGTTGGGTTGCAGAACCGAACCAGACAGTTATAGAGGTGCAGATGACAGACTCAATAATTCCTCTGTAGAACTGTATCAGCAGCTCCTTGGGCAGTTTGAGCTTCCTGAGTTGGCGCAGAAAGAACGTTCTTTGTTGTGCTTTTTTTAATGACATTTTTGATGTTAGGTGTCCATTTTAGGTCTTGAGATATGATAGAACCTAAAAATTTGAAGGTCTCTACTCTTGATACTGTGTTGTCTAGTATTGTAAGAGGTGGTAGTATGGGAGTCTACCACCATTTCTACGGTTTTGAGTGTGTTCAGTTCCAGATTGTTCCGGTCGCACCATGAGGCTAGTTGTTCAACCTCCCATCTGTATGTGGATTCATCGTTGTCTCAAATGAGACCAATCACTGTTGTATCATCTGCAAACTTCAGTAGTTTAACAGATGGATCGTTTGAGATGCAGTCATTGGTATATATAGAGAAGATGTCACTAATAAATAAATAAGAGAAATGGAGAGAGCACACCGCCTTAGGGGGCCCCGTGCTAATTGTACAGGTATTTGATGTGATTCTGCTTAGCTTCACCTTCTGCTTCCTATTTGTTAGCAAGCTTATAATCCACTTACAAGTGTGTTACTAGCTGATTTAGTTTAGTTAGAAGAATGTCTGGAATGATGGTATTGAATGCTGAACTAAAGTCTACAAAGGGGACCTTTGCATAGGTCTTTGGAGATTCAAGATGTTGTAGGATGTAGTGCAGAGCCATATTAGGGGCCTGAGATAGCGCAGTGGTTAAAAGCAGCATTGCGACCTTCAGCTGATTGCTAGTTCAGCTGTTCAAATCTCACCAGGCTCAAGGTTGACTCAGCCTTCCATCCTTCCGAGGTGGGTAAAATGAGGACCCAGATTGTTGGGGGCAATATGCTGAACTCTGTAAACCGCTTAGAGAGTGCTGTAAAGCACTATGAAGCGGTATATAAGTAAAGTGCTATTGCTATATTGCTATATTAACAGAATTATCTGTCGATATATTTGCTCGGTATGCAAATTGCAGGGGGTCTAACAGCGGATCCGTGGTGGTTTTTAGGTGGGACATCACTAGCCTTTTAAAGGTTTTCATAACTACAGATGTTAGAGAAACTGGCCTGTAGTAATTCAGTTCCTTGATGGAGGGCTTCTTTGCCACTGGGATGATAGTGGAGCGTTTGAAGCAAGAAGGAACATAGCACATCTCTAGTGATTTATTGAAGATTCTGAAGAAGAAGATTCTGAAGAAGAAGAAGAAGAAGATTCTGAAGAAGAAGATTCTGAAGAAGAAGAAGAAGAAGAAGAAGAAGAAGAAGAGAGAGAGAGAGAGAGAGAGAGAGAGAGAGAGAGAGAGAGAGAGAGAGAGAGAGAGAGAGAGAGAGAGAGAGAGAGAACACGAACTTCATTGAAACTTCTGTGGAATCATGTCAAGGACTGAATTCCTATCTGTTTAAAAGGCTAAGTGGAAAATCCTGATTAATGTTAAAGCTGATTATTTCACTCTCTGTAATTTCTTCTTCAGAAGTTCTGCAAAAGTTCTTTTTAAAGTATTATTATTTTTACATTCCCCTTGCAAGTAGCAGCTAATGCACAGTGGAAACATGAATGCATTCAGATATTTATTGCAGTGTGATGTTTGAAAGACATTCGCAGAACCATTCTTGTGGGAAATTTGACTCCAACCAAGGAGATACAATGTCATAGATATCTCATCATGTCAGTTTGCATAATGCTGTAATTCATACAGCTTCACTGGAGATCCATGAATTGCACAGATTTGTTTTTAAAAAAACATTGCAATTTCTAATTTAAAATTATAGTCTTCTGTTTTGACTTTGAAGCTATTGTCTCAGAAGGTGGCAGCACCTGTCTGGACTTGGAGCCTGTTAGCTGGTCTTGATTATAACTTCCCTCAGGGAATCCTGGGACTATAAATTAATTTGGGAAGTTAAAAAAAATCCTCAAAGAGGATAATAAGAAATAGGTTTCACACTGCTTTCAAGAAAACTGCATGGATTCAGCCATAAAAGTGACCTAGCGGTTGAGATGCTGGGCTTATTGACCAGAAGGTTGGCAGTTTGACACTCAAGTACTACATGATGGGGAGAGCACTTGTTCTTGTCTCTGCTCCTGCCCTTATTCTTAACACTGGTACACCACAGGGTTGCATGTTGAGTCCCTTACTTTTTATGTACATGACTACATTCCCATTCATGCCAGAATTACTATTATTAAATTTTCAGATGATACAACAGTGGTGGGACTCATCTCCGGGGGGGGGGGAT
Organism: Diadophis punctatus similis; assembly: GCA_023053685.1. Taxonomy (NCBI): domain Eukaryota; kingdom Metazoa; phylum Chordata; class Lepidosauria; order Squamata; family Dipsadidae; genus Diadophis; species Diadophis punctatus. Next base: position 3,395,391 of record JALIGW010000003.1, on the reverse strand, counting down.
GAGTCTGCCTATCGAGATGAGGTGGACTGGTTGCTTTCGTGGTGTGGAGACAATAACTTGGTCCTTAACACCAATAAGACCAAGGAGCTTATAGAGGACTATAGAAGGAATAGATCAGACACCCAGCCCTAGGTTATCAAGGGAGACCAAGTGGAGCAAGTGGCTAGTTTTAGGTTTCTGGGTGTTATCATAAAAGAGGACCTGACCTGAGGAACTCACATTGCAGCACTGGTCAAAAGGGCCCAGCAGAGATTATACTATCTGAGACTTCTCAGGAAACAACAACTGAATGAAAAACTGCTGGTGACCTTCTACCGCTGCACCATAGAGAGTACAGTGGTACCTCGAGATATGAGTTTAATTCGTTCCATAACCTTGCTCGTATGTCAATTTGCTCGTATCTCAAAGCAATTTTCCCCATTGAAATTAATTGAAATGCCATTAATCCGTTCCAGCCCCCAGGCTGGCTGGCTGGGCTGGCTGGCTGGCTGCTAGGGGTCTGTGTGTGTGTGTGTGTGTGTGTGTGTGTGTGTGTGTGTGTGTGTGAGAGAGAGAGAGAGAGAGAGAGAGAGAGAGAGAGAGAGAGAGAGAGAGAGAGAGAGAGTTTTCTGCCTGCTCACTCTAGGAAACCCACGCAAGTCCAAGCGCTCTCTCGGCTAGGCTGGGGGGGGGAAGGAAAATCGGTTGCCCCCCCTTTCTGGTAACTCCTCGCCTTCCTTCAGCTCCTTGCCAGCCTTCCAAAGAAAGAATTCTTTGATATTCAAATCTGGCTGAAGGTTTCCTCCCTTTCAGAATGTTGCGGAAATGAGTGGGTCGTGTTCAGCTGGCCGTTCCTCGTATCTCAAATGTTGCTCGTATTTCAAAGCAAAACTTCGCTCGCTCGACAGCTCGTATCTCAAATATCTCATATGTTAGGGCACTCGTATCTCGAGGTACCACTGTATTTTAACTTACTGCACCTGTGTATGGTTTGCCAATTGCACAGTGGCAGATAGGACAGCGCTCCAGAGGGTTAACATCATTGCCCAGAGGATCATTGGTTGCCCTCTCCCCTCTTTGGAAGAGCTTTATAGCTCCCGCTGCCTTAAGAAAGTTCAAAACATTCTTAAAGATCCATCTCATCTTGGGCACCCTTTCTTTTTTGAACTAGTACCATCTGGCAGATGGTACAGGACAATAAAAACAAGGACGAATAGGCTGAAGAACAGCTTCTATCCCAGAGCTGTAACTATATTGAATTCAACTGTATAGTGCAATATTAATGCAATATCAGGGGTTTTCAATTCAATTGTATAGAATGAGAAGGATGTGTGTTTTGTTTTATGCATAATGTACACTGAAGATGGCATTTAATTTCATTGTACAAGGGGCAATGACAATACAGTTAAGTAAGTAAGTAAGTAAGTAAGTAAGTAAGTAAGTAAGTAAGTAAGTAAGTAAGTAAGTAAGTAAGTAAGTAAGTAAGTACCACCCTAGCAGTTTGGAAGCATGTACATGCAAGTAGGTAAATAGGTACCACTTTGGTGGGAAGGTAAAGTGTCCTGTGAATCTTCAGCATATGGTCATGCTGGTCACATGACCACAGAACGATCTTCAGACAAAGCTGATTTCATTGCACAGCAAACAGAGATGAGCACCAACCCTTACAGTTGGATATGACTAGACAGGGGAAACCTTTACCTTTCTAAGTTACAAAATGTCTGTACATCCCAAAGATGCTTCCCCCCCCCCAAGAGGCAACTGGACTTTCTGTTTTTTCTTTGATGATGTTTCGCTTCTCCTCCAAGAAGCTTCTTCAGCTCTGTTTATGAGCTGAAGAAGCTTCTTGGAGGAGAAGCGAAATATCTTCAAAGAAAAAACAGAAAGTCCAGTTGCCACTTGAAGAAAAATAAGCACCTGTGGGACAACCATGACCTGAATCAGGGGTCTCCAGCCTTGGCCACTTTAAGACTTGTGGACTTCAACTCCCAGAGTTCCTCAGCCAGCTTTGCTGGCTGAGGAACTCTGGGAGATGAAGTCCACAAGTCTTAAAGTGGCCAAGGTTGGAGACCCCTGACCTGGATGACTGAGAATCTCCATAGACCAGGGGTGTCAAACTCGCAGTGTCACGTTGTCCTCACGTGATGTCTCATGACTTTTCCCCCCTTCGCTAAACTGGGGTGGGCGTGGCCAGCGCGTGACGCATCCGGCCTGTGGGCCGCAAGTTTGACACCCCTCACATAGACAATGTCTATGCCTGTTTTTTCTTTGACACTACAATAATCTCTTCACTGCTCTGTAGCTTCCCTGGATGCCCATCTTATGAGGTTTCTTCAGATCAGGAAATGTGGCTACTGAGGAAAATTCCAAACGATTGAATGGTTGATTGAAAGAGTAGGAATAACAATTCTTAGTAACCTCCAACAATAAACCAGGGGTGGGTTCCTCCCAGTTCGGACTGGATCGCCCAAACCGGTAGCGACCCGCAGGTGACATCACGGATCCAATTTGGTCGGCGCCGGTCCGTGGGCGCTGCCATCTTTTTTTGAATTTTTTTGTGAATTTTTCCCTGTTTGGATGGCTTCTCCTCTTCCGCTGCTTGAAAAAGGGCCCTCCCGCCTGCCCCCGGGTTAATACTGACCTTTATTTCTTCGCCCGAAGCACAGCTGATCAGCTCCTCAGCTGTGTTTCGGGCTGATTCCTGCTAGTGAGCATGCGCAGAAGCCAAATTGCACGAGGGGATGTGCGCAAAACGTCGCGATGCGAACCGGTGGCGAAGGTAAGTGGAACCCACCCCTGCAATAAACCCACCAAAAACAATCTGATGTGAATTTTCAAGGCCAAACGCAGCATCTATACAACAAGACGAAGTTCCTATAGACTGCAGCCTTTCCACCTTCCTATTCTCTCATCTTAACCTGAGCAGGTGGTGTGGAAGAGATGGACCAGTCCCGCTTCTCTGATCCAGGTTTTCATTACACCTGAATATCAGCAGCCACATCTAGGAATAAATCCTGCATAACAGAAATTACCAGGGACCAACCTGACACTGAAGAGCAGGACTTTTACATTATTAATTAATTTGACAATAATACCATCGCAAGATTCATATGACCCAACCTCATCAGTTTTAGAACAAAGAAAAATAAATCACATTTAATGAGAAGCAATAATATTTGCAGTTTGTGTAGCTCATTCTACCTTGCACTGCATGAATTATCTAATTAGGAATGACTAAAAGAAAATGCTTTTAACTCCCTGAAGACAAATGAAAAGAAGTGCTATCCTTTATATTGCCAACCATTAGATTCCCCCTTATCCTTCACAAATAGACTTTCTGAACTGAAAACACAAGAGTCATGTCTATTCTCTTCAAACCTTTAAAAAAAAGATTTCTCTTTTTTTCACAGCTTGAGTAGTTGCAGAGAAAAAGAATAAAAAGAGGAGTAGCAGAGAAGAAAACCAACACATTTAATATAAAACCAGTTTTACCCCTGACATTCAGAGGTCTTGAAAAGCAGTTTATAACAGATCTGGTGGACATTTGGATATTTAATTAAATGTCAAGCACATATTTGCTGTAGGAACAAAGATGAAGATTTCATTCATTCATGATCTGTTTGTTATGCGATTACTCAGACCTAAAATATATCAGCTGCTAGTACCTCCTCAAAGGCACTTACATATTTCAGGGGTCAAAAATCTAATTAACCCTAACTACTGCGTTTAGAATGTTGAATAATGTCAAATGAGTTCACACTGACAACCTAAGAACTATTTTTTGTTCAGGGATTTATATACAACTCTTTCCACACCAGTTCTGTCTCCAATGTCCTTTAATGTTATTTTTCAAAAAGATCAAAGGAGGAGGGCTAGCAAAGGGCCCCGTGGGAATTGGTTGTCGAGCTATTACTGTCCATGTTAATTAATGCATCAATATGTTATAACTGTTAAACTATAACAGTAATGTTCACAATTGTTGGATTATATTTTTATTACCTGTAAACTATTTAGAGCCCCTCCAGATTGACGCAGGGATAAATCACATAAATAAGAATAAAAATAAATTAACCAGATGACTTTGATATACAACACCTTTGATTCCAGTGTGGACTCCAAACTGGGTATCCTTGGACCAGAATGGGACAACTTGCCCAAGCCAACTCGCAGTGGGTCAACTTGCATCAGGACAATTCAACAAGCGCAAAAGTTAAATTAATTTCAACAGAACCGTGGCCAATAATAATAAAATAAAGTCAATCCAGAACTACAAGAGTTACAATAATTTTGATGAAAACGTGGTCACCAATAATAAAAGTAACTGGCCATCCAGATGCATCAGAAACAAGAGACAAAAACTTACCCCTTTTCCACTGTTTTTTTGCAACTGGTAGGAGACACACTGCCTCCAAAATTAAGATTAATACTCCTTTATTGACATATTCTTCATGAATTTATCTAAACAATTTTGAATGCCATCCAGATTACTGACCATAGCTACTCCTCATCCAGGTTATTTATGCACTGTGAGAGAATATGCTTTCATGAAGTAGGACTACAGCAGGGGTGGGTTCCTCCCAGTTCAGACCGGTTTGCCCGAACCGGTAGCAGCCCGCTGGTGACATGATGATGATGTCACCGACCCGGTTTGGTCAGTGCCGGTCTGTGGGAGCCGCCACCTTTTTAAAAAAAAATCAAATTTTTTTGAATATTTTTTCTTCTGCACATGTGCAGAAGCTGAGTTTCCAGCACTGTGCATGTAGTTGCCATCTTGTTTTTGGCATTTTAATTTTTTTTAAAAAAATTGGGGGGGTTTTGTACTGCGCATGCACGTGCACGGCCACGAGGCGTGGCCACGCAACACAGGAGGAAGTGAAGCGGCAGCAAGGTAAGTTGGAATCCACCCCTGGACTACAGTAAATCAAAACTGAAAGAAAAAGAGAGATCTCTTGAGTGGAAAGGACTTATTTCCTCATGTACTCTAAGAATGCAAGAACGAACTTCAAATTCTTTCCTTTCCTAAGGAAACATTTATGAGAAAACAACCAAGCTCAGAGACCACCAAGGATCCCACGGTCTTTCTTTTCTGCTGTGAATCTATAGAACAAGAATGAGCAATATAGTGCTCTTTAAGATGTTTGGAGCTACAACTTTAACACAACCAGTTATCCCTGCCCAATGGTTAGCGTATGGGAGCTGTAGTCCAAATAGCTGAAGGGCACCAAGTCGTCTACTCTGATGAAGAACTTCCATATCAAGTTTGGTTCAAAAAAGGATTGCATTCTATTACATAAACTAGTAAAGGAAATACATACCATCCTTATCTAAGAAGTTGTAAAATAATAATCTCACCCCTTTAGGTTGTATATTGAAGCTATCCAAGCTAAGACTCATAGGCTGCATAACTTTTTCTGACAACAAAAAAGCATGTTTTCAGCAAAGTGATTTCATATTCTTCTTTTTCCTCCTCCTCCTCCTCCTCTTCCTCTGCTTCTTTAAAATATGCAAAATACATGCATTTCGGCTATATAAATCTTTAATCGATTGTTTCACACTTTGGAAAAATCCTATAACTCACCCACAAAATAATAAAAGTTGGATTATTTTAGTCCACCCCTCCAATGGGATTTTTCCATGTATTTTACCTGGAAAGGTAGAAAAGTTGGACTGAAAAAGTCAGTGCCATACTAAGCAAATCAATGCTCTGTGAATTCATTGGTGGCTTCCATTTTGGTCTACAGCAGTGGTTCCCAACCTTCCTAATGCCGCGACCCCCGCCCCTGCCCCCTCACCCCCACCGTGACCCACCCCGCCACCGCCATTTGGGTTCTTTTACCCTCTGCGCATGCGCAAAGCGTGCTGTGCATGCGCAGACAGTAAAATAACCCAAATGGCAGCAGTGGGGTGGAGCACGGTGGGGGCGCGGGTTGTTGGGCGTGTTATTGCCAGGCTTGTGGCAGTGGGGGGGGAGCTGAGGATGCCGGGGTGACCCCTGGGAAATGATTGTTCGACCCCCAAAGGGGTCCCGACCCCCAGGTTGGGAACCGCTGGTCTACAGGTTCATGGGGATGTAACCCTAACCCTAAGTGGCTTTACACTCCAATTGGATTTTTCCATATCTTTTACTGAAAAGGTAGAAAAGTGTACTGAAAAAATAAGCACCCTCCTAATGATGCCGATGTACTGTGAATTCATTGGTGACATCCATTTTACTCCACAAGTTCATGGAGACCTAACCCTAACCGTAAGTGGATTTACCCTCCATTGGCATTTTTCAATATATTTTACAAGGAAAGGTTGAAAAATGGACTGAAAACATAAGCGCCCTCAGAGTCATGCTGGTTCTCTGCAAATTCATTGGTGACATCCATTTTGCTCTATCGATTCATGGGGACATAACCCGCAAATTCCTTTGGAGGGTAAACACACTTAGGGTTAGGGTTATAGAGCGAAATGGATGCCACCAATGAATTCCCAATGCATCGATATGGTTAGGAGGGTCCAGCTTCTCTACCTTTCCATGGAAAATACTTGAAATAATCCCATTGGAGGGAAAACACACTAAGAGTTAGAGTCAGAGGTGGGTTCCTGCCGGAGCTGTCCAGTACGCAGCTCCGGTAGGGAGCGGCGGATTTTGCAAACCGCTCCGGAGCCCTCTCTGCTGGTACACCCGGCACGTCGCCATTTTTTCCCTGTGATTTTCGGGCGATTTTGCTTCTGCGCATGCGCGGAAGCAAAATTGCGCAGAAATCTCACGAGCGGACACGCGCACATGGGAGATTTCGGTGAGATTTTGCCTTTGCGCATGCGAGGAAGCAAAATCGCGCTGAAATCTCGTGCACGCGTGCCCCCTCGCAAGATTTTGGTGCAATTTTGCTTCTGCGTATGCGCAGAAGCAAAATTGTGTGAGGGGGCATGCGCGTGTAGCAAGCGAGCGCACCCGCGAAGCATGGAGATGTGCGCGCATGGCTCCGGCAGCAAGGTAAGTGAGAAACCCGCCCCTGGTTAGAGTTATGTCCCCATGAAATCATGGAGCGAAATGGATGTCGCCAATGTATTCACAAAGCATCGGTTTGGTTAGGAGGGCTCTGACTTTCAGTCCATCTTTTCTACCTTTCCAGGTAAAATACATGGAAAAATCCGATTTGTGGGTAAACCCACTTAAGGTTGGGCTTAGGTTCCCATGAACTCTTAGTGCAAAATGGATGTTGCCAATGAATTAGCTGAGGATTGGTATGGATGGAAGGGTGCTGAGTTTTATAGTCCATCTTTTCTACACTTCCAGGTAAAATACATGGGAAAATTCCATTGGAGATAAAACCCACTTAGGGTTACGGTTGGGTACACATGAACTGATACAACGAAATGGATATCACCAATGAATTTGCGGCACATAGGTATGGTTAGTGGGGTTCTGACTTTTTCAATCCAGCTTTTCTACCTTTCCAGGTAAAATAAATAGAAAACTCCTATTGGAGTATAAACACATTTTGGGTTAGGGTTGGATCACCAGGAACTCATAGAGAAAACTTGATGTTGCCAATGAATTTGCAGAGCATCAGTATGGTTAGGAGGATGCTGAACTTTCCAATCCACATTTTCTCCCCTTCCAGGTAAAATACATGGGAAAATCCCATTTGAGTGTAAACCCATTTAGGATTAGGGATGGCTCACTATGAACTCATAGAGCACCAATGAATTCACAGAGCATTGGTTTGGTTAGTATGGCACTGACTTTTTCAGTCCACCTTTTCTACCTTTCCAGGTAAAATACATGGAAAAATCTGATTTGTGGGTAAACCCACTTAGGGTTATGGTTAGGCCCACATCAACTTGTAGCGCAAAAATGGATATCGCCAATGAATTCGCAGAGTATCGGTATGGTTAGGAGGACTCTGAGTTTTATAGTCCACCTTTACTACATTTCCAGGTAAAATACATGGGAAAATCCCATTGGAGTGAAAACCCACTAAGGGTTAGTGTTGGATCCACACGAACTTGTAGAGCAAAATGGATTTTGCCAATGAGTTTGCGGAGCATCGCAATGCTTAGGGTGCTTACTTTTTCAATCCATCTTTTCTACCTTTCCAAGTAAAATAAATGGATAAGTCATATTGGAGGGAAAACCAACTTACGCAGATATGGCTCTGCGTGCCACCTGTGGCACGCGTGCCATAGGTTCGCCATCACTGGTCTAGATGGTCTCCAGGTTATGTTTGGATGTCATTCTATGACTAACAGCCTATTTTTCTAGAGCATGTTCCCGCACAAAGTATAACCATTTGCAACCTGCCACTAAAGATTACCTAAATCACGACTTATATAACCCAGGCATTTTCTCCATACAGTTCTGCTATTTAGGACTGCTTCTCAGCCACAGAATTCCAAAGTAGTTATTAGGTTCTCAGCTTTTGCAATGTTGAAGCTTGAAGACATTTTCTTTTCCCTCCAACACCTTCATATTCAACTATTCCTTTTCTGTCTTTCAGTTTTGAACACTGCCTGCTGCTTCGGGAATATTGCTTCTGAAACATTTTAAGCACAACTGAAGTTCTCGGTTCAGAAAGCATTCCCATTTGCTTTGTAAAATTTTAAGATCCTCTTCCAAATCCATTGACGCCCAGTATGGAATTTCTTCTGTTTAGAAATTGCTGTAAAATCTACAGAGATTATTGACAGTTGTTTTGAACTGTTTCTCATCAATTATTGTATTCTAGAAACATTTTTTTGGGGATGGAAAGCTAAAATGGAGGGAAGGAAGGGACGGGGGAGGGAGGAAGGAAGGAAGGGGGAAAGAATGGGAAGGAAGGGAAGGGAAGGAGAGAGGGGAAGAGAAGGGATGGAGGGGAAGGAAAGGGAAGGGAAGGAGGCAGAGGAAGGGAAGAGAAGGCAGGGAAGGAGGAAGGATGGAAGGGGAAAGAAGTTAAAGGGAAGGGAAGGAAAAAGGAAGAGTAGGGTAGGGTAGCTAGAGAAGGGAAGGGAAGGGAAGGGAAGGAGGCAGGATAAGAGAAGAGAAAGGAGAGAAAGGAAAGAAGGAAAGGAAAGGAAAGGAAAGGAAAGGAAAGGAAAGGAAAGGAAAGGAAAGGAAAGGAAAGGAAAGGAAAGGAAAGGAAAGGAAAGGAAGTTAGAGTAGTGTAATGTAGGAAAGGGTAGGGTAGGGAAGGGTTGGGTATTGAAGGAGAGAGGGAGGGAGGGAGGGAGGAAGGGAGGGAGGGAGGGAGGAAGCAAGGAAGGGTGGGTAACGTTTTTCTTCCACTTTCGGTAATTTATTCTTGCTATTCTGTATTTATTTTATTTCCCATGCTAGGTCAGACAGTTGATCCACCTGATTCAACATTGAAAAAAAACCCATTAGCAGTTCTCAGTGGCCTTCAAAGCCCTGCTGCCTAGGAAACCAGCCGATCCTGGTGCCATTTGGTCCTTAGGAAAAGAAAAGGTGGTTCAGAAGTAGGTGATTTAGAGCAGAGCAGCAGGGGGGAGGGGGGGACAAGCGTGATTTGTTCATAAGTCCATACAAATTACAACTACTGCAAAAATAACACGCGTACCGCAGATGTATGGCACACGTGCCACAGAGTTTGTGCTGGATGCCTAAAGTCAAGAAGTCAAAGTTAGCTCTTGAATACTGATATTATAAATACAAGTGTATCATTGTACGTTTGTATATTATTGCTGAGCAATTTACAAAAAGAATGTGGAGTATATTAGGGGTTAGCAGGACATAAGTACTTGCAACATCCTTAAATTACGTGTGCAATTTTACACAGACATATTCATACATACAACAGTCAAAATCTCACAGTCATATCTCATAAGGCAGTAATATCTTGAACGTTATCTTGGAGTGTATACAGATGCTGATAAGATTTTACTTACGTTTCATCTTTTTCTTCACATTTTAGCTAGTGTTTTTCATCCTACTTCTTTTTCAAGATCATTTTAATTTTTCTTTACATTTTTAATTTTATGTTTTATTTGGGCATATGCCACATCAGGTAAAATTATGCAGTGGTTCCTGCCCCCCTAAGACGGTTGCTGACTCCTTTAGTGTGCCAATTCCTTCTCAGTGGATGTTTGTGGAGATCTCAGTCATCCAGGTCACGGTTTCCCCAAAGGTGCTTATTCAAAAGGCAACTGGACTTTCTTTGTTTTTCCTTGAAGACATTTTGCTTCTCATTCAAGAAGCTTCTTCAGTTCTGACTGAATGGTGGAGAATAGAAGGGTTTATATTCAGTGGTGGGATTCAATTTTTTTAACAACCGGTTCTGTGGGCATGGCTTATTTGGGGGTGTGTGGTTTGGTGGTCATGTGACTGGGTGGGCGTGGCTAGCTGGTCATGTGGCCGGGTGGGCATGGCTAGCTGGTCATGTGACCGTGCATAGGAACTACTCAGAGGGCTCAATAAAGTGAATTATGACCGGTCCTTGCACTTACCACCGTCCTCACATTTATGCCCGTTGCAGGATTCTTAACAACCGTGTCACTCATTTCACAACTGCAGTGCTTCTCTTCACCACAGTGACAAGATAGGGCGCAAAAAGTAAAATGTAAGGACAGTTGTAAGTGCGAGGACCAGTCAAAAATAACTTTTTCAACCCTCTGAGTAATCCCTATGTGCACCCGGCATGGCCAGTTGGTCATGTGACTGGGTGGGTGTAGCCAACTCGACGTCACTCATGTCGAGGGGCGCTTCTCCTCGCCTGGCCTCTCGTGACCGTGGGGATGCTGCAATGGTCATAAGTGTGAAAAACAATCATAAGTCATTTTTTTCAGGGCCATTGTAACTTTGAATGGTCACTAAATGAACTGTTGTAAGTCAAGGATTACCTGTACAAAAAAAACCCCAAAAAACTTCTTTTCTTGCAAAAAGCTGCTCTGAATACCAATCATTAGATTAGAAATACCTGCAAGCTAGAGTTACAAATCAGGCAGGGTGCCAGAGCACCTTGAGGAATTAAAATAGTTAAAATGCAATGATAACTATCAGCAGCCAACTCTTGCTCATAAAGTGAAACTCTTTAGCAGAGAGGTCATTTAAGCTCTCCAGAAAGAGCACACCCAGGAGGAGCAATCCTTAGATCCATTTGCACCACTTAAAGATACCAGCTGGTCTCACTCACCTCATAAGATAAGGTGCTTCTGCGCATGCGTAGATCGTCCATGATGACGATCGTGATGACCGCCACCGCCACTATCGGTTCTCCCGATCCAGGGCGAACCGGTAGCAACCCACCACAGATCTAGTTCAATCCTCTGTTCAATGCAAAATCCAGTAATGTATTTTAGGTTGATTATCTAAATTGGTGATTTACTATATGTTTGAGCACCTCCAGTGAAGAGAAGATGCCACTTCATCAAGTAACTTATTGGTTGACAGCTCTTATCAGCTCTTATCATCAGAAAATTGCTCTGATATCTAACTTGAATCTATATCTTTGAGGTTTCAATCCATTGGTTCTTATCCTGTCCTCTGGGTTAAGAAGAATAATTATTAAAGAATAATTGTCGAATAATCGAGCCGGGATTATTCCTCCGTCTGTATGCCCTAACAATGGAAACAGCGGACCCAGAAAACATATCCAGGAAGCAGGCGATCAAGATGATGTGGACCACATTAAAAAGCAGAAGTTCTCCGAAGAACCCCCAATAGAAAAAGATAATTCCGATCAGGAAGCGAAAGCCGGCCTGGTGCAGCCAATAAGCCCTCTGGTCGAAGAATCCGAAGGATATGTAATTTTGAACGAAGAAAATCCAGTCCGAGAAGAGGAAGAAGAATTGGTAGAAAGCAATGGGGAACGTGAACCGGATAAATGTGCAGATCTGATGAAACACGGCTTGATGGAGCAGGATGTGGGCATCCAAAAATTTGCTAGTTCACAAAAGGGCTTCCATTTAAAGGGCTTCCATTTAAAGGACAACCATTTAAATATGAGCCAGCAGTGTGCAGCAGCTGCCAAAAAAGCCAACACAGTTCTAGGCTGCATTAACAGAGGGATAGAATCAAGATCACGCGGTGTTAATACCACTTTATAATGCCTTGGTAAGGCCACACTTGGAATACTGCATTCAGTTTTGGTCACCACGATGTAAAAAGGATGTCGATACTCTAGAAAGAGTGCAGAGAGAAGCAACAACGATGATTAGGGGACTGGAGGCTAAAACATATGAAGAACGGTTGCAGGAACTGGGTATGTCTAGTTTAAAGAAAAGAAGGATCAGGGGAGACATGATAGCAGTGTTCCAATATCTCAGGGGTTGCCACAAAGAAGAGGGAGTCAAGCTATTCTCCAAAGCACCTGAGGGTGGAACAAGAAGCAATGGATATAAACTAATCAAGGAGAGAAGCAACTTAGAACTAAGGAGTTTCCTGACAGTTAGAACAATTAATCAGTGGACCAGCTTGCCTCCAGAAGTTGTGAATGCTCCAACACTGGAATTTTTAAAAGAAGATATTGGATAACCATTTCTCTGAAGTAGTGTAGGGTTTCCTGCTTAAGCAGGGAGTTGGACTAGAAGATCTCCAAGGTCCCTTCCAACTCTGTTGTTGTTGTTGTTGTTGTTGTTGTTGTTGTTGTTGTTGTTGCTGTGATGATGATGATGATGATGATGATGATGATGATGATGATGATGATGAAACAAGTCCCCTCCTCTGAGGAGGAGAACAAATCCAGTTCAGATAATTTTCAGATGTCTGAAGATGCTACCAAAGCTCCCTCACTATTCTGCAGGCTAAAAAATACTCCACATATTTATCACATTTTTATAGCTGCCCATCTCCATACAAAACCATTGCATAGTAATTCGCTAACAATTAAAAAAATAGTGTAAAAACAGCAAACCAATACAATAAATAAAACAGTGTAAAGACTACAAACCAATAAATAAATAAAACAGTGTAAAAACAAGAAACCAGTGCAATAAATAAAACAGTTTAAGGGATTATATAAAACTATGTAATATCATAAAGCAAAATTCATAGCTGCGGTAATCACCTCCACATTTTATAGTCAATATAGCCACTGCACTGGCTCTACCATACTCCCAGGTCCCCATGTCAGAACCATGTTTCCCAGGCCTTAACCATTTCTCATTATACTTAATTTCAGTACCCCAGTCCTCCCTCCCTCCCTCCCCCTCCCCCTCCCTTCATTTCTTCCTCCCTCCCCCTCCCCTCCTCCCCCTCCCCTTTCCCCTCCCCTTCCCCCTTCCCTTCCCTTCCCTTCACTTCTTTCCTCTTCCTCCCTTCCTCCTCCCTGTCTTGCTCCCTCGCTCCCCTCCCGTTTCATTCCTTTCCCTGCATTTCACTTCTTTCCCCTCCCCTCCCTCCCTCCCTTCCTTCCCCTCCCCCTCACCTTTCCCCTCCTCTTCCCCCTCCCTCTCACTTCACTTCACTTCCTTTCCCTGCATTTCACTTCTTTCCCCTCCCTAGAAAGCTAAAACTAAAAGAAAGAATTATTTGCTCAACCACGAGATGGAAAATAAAGGAAAGGTAGGCTTTGGGCATCTCTTAATTGGATGAGATTTCTCAATTTATATGATATGAAAATCATATGAAAAGCCTGACATATCAATCCAATAATATAAACTAAATTTTCATGTTTCTGTTAATGAAAATGCTGCCAGCTAACTTGTCCTAGTGAAATAGCTTTTTTTGCAAAAAAGAAAAAAGAAAAAAAGCATACTATGATACTTTTTTTCTTTAATTTTTTATTCTTTAGAGATTTTGGTATGAGAAAACTTCAGTGTTCTCATCTTCATGAATCTGACATCTCTGATCTAATCCTGCTCAGTTATCATATGTCTTTTTTAAATATACCATGAGTGCATTTTACTTCTATAATGCAGCATTTTTAGCTCTGTTCCCAAAATCACATATAACTAGGAATCTATACACCTGTTGTCAGTGATAGATTTTTAACTCTTAGATAAACGTATACATAAATTGAACAAACAAAAGCAAACAAATATATTTTTCTGTAACAGCTGAAAAAAAATATCTGAAATTTTGAGAGACCCCCTTCAGGCATTGAGGTCCTAACCTGTAGCTTGCTTAACTTAATGCCCGAATTCAGCTCTGAGGTCTCTCTTTCTACTTCAGATTATTATCAATAGTTGAATGTTTTGAGACTGTGAACCTGGCAAAGCAGTGTACTTACCTGTTCTTATCAGCTGGGTAGAGATGATAATAAAATTCTTGGAGGGCAATTGAGCCGTGAAAGCAAGATACAGAAAATGGGATTAGGTGGATCTTAAAGGACAAAAAGGAAAAAGAGAGCAAGAATTAGCGATTGGGCAGACACTGAATTTCTCCACAGAAAGAATAAAGCACAAAATTATGTTGGAGGCTCAGGTATTCAAATCATAGTTTGAGACTTTCCATAAGTTAATTACAGTAGAGTCAACATGGATTTTTGTGTATAGTATGGTAAACATATATTGCAGTGGTTCTCAACCTTTTCTTCACCACGGAGCTCCTTTAAATGCCTTTTGTGACCACACACCATGGCAATGGACCCCCAAGACTTAATTCAACATTTAAAACATAACATTTCTTCAAGTCTTCGTGGACCTCCTGTGACAACATCATGCCCCTCAGGCAGGGGTGAAATTCAGCAGGTTCTGACAGGGAATGGAGATTTTGCAGTATCCTTCCCCTGCCACACCCACCAAGCCACGCCCACAGAACTGGTAGGGAAAATTTTTGAATTTCACCCCTGCCCCCAGGGGTCCCTGGACCACAAGTTGAGAACCGCTGGTCTAGCACATTCCAAGTAAAAAAATGTCTAACTTGTGACTTGCAGGGCTATAAATTTTCAGAAGCAAAATATGAAGGCTCTAACAGATTTAAAACACTTATTTTACTTACATCTGCAAAGTTCTCAAAACTCCCTCAGAATTGGTTTAAATTGTTGGTTCTGATTCCTGTTAGGAAACCAGCTCCTCCCGTTCAGAACAAGAAGAGGGAATTAATAACTGTTCTGTCAGAATGCTTTGAGAATTCTCAAAGTAAGAGTAAAATTTATCCTCTTTAATCCACAAGTAACATTTATCTATTTATTTATCCATTCAATGTGTACCCCTTCTTTCTACTCACGTGGAACAATCCTCAAGGCGACTGACATAAAATGCAGATTTGTTTCTCTCTCTCTCTCTTTTTAAAGAAACCAGTGATTAAAACCAATATTAAAGTGATTTACTATGAAAGGCTTGGGGGAAAAGATGCATCTTGGTTGTCAGTGATGGAATGGAGATCAAATGTGCAACTCCTTAGGGGAGACATACTGATAAGTTAAGAAAAATGTCAAAAAAAAGTCCTTCTCCTTATGTCTGTTAAATATCCCTCAGAAAGGAAAAGCGTTGCTTATTTATGCTCAGTATTCACAATATTTTTCAGGAAGAGGAGAAAAGAAGCACCGAGTGCTTCTGTGTTGAAAGGAGTAGCTGGTGACATCACTGTTGCGGTTGGGGTCGGGGAGGGGGCTCTTTTCATGTCCCTGGCAGGAGCTGGAGTGAAGGACAAGAACTCAACCCTGCCCCACAGCAGCTCCTGGGTCTCAAACCTGGACTTGCAACCTCTTGCCCAGCGTTCCAACCACTGGAGTCACTGTGATCCTTCAATTACAATATTACAACACTACATTATAGTATAATAGTTATATAATATACATTATACATTAATCATATTAATCATATTGAAGAGCCAAGGTGGCGCAGTGGTTAGAGTGCAGCACTGCAGCCTACTTCAGCTGACTGCTAGCTGCAGTTCGGCAGTTCTAATCTCACCGGCTCAAGGTTGACTCAGCCTTCCATCCTTCTGAGGTGGGGAGTCCCTCGGGAGTTGGGCGGCATACAAATCTATTAAATTAAATTAAATTAAATTAAATTAAATTAAATTAAATTAAATGGGTAAAATGAGCACCCAGATTGTTGGGGGCAATATGTTGACTCTGTAAACCACTTAGAGAGGGCTGTAAATGCACTATGAAGCGGTATATAAGTCTAAGTGCTATTGCTATAATATATAGTATCACATATTATATGGTACACAGCAGGGTTGAAATCCAGCAGGTTCTGACAGGTTCTGGAGAACCGGTAGCGGAAATTTTGAGTAGTTCGGAGAACCGGTAGTGGAAATTTTGAGTAGTTCAGAGAAATGGCAAATACCATCTCTGGCTGGCCCCAGAGTGGGGAGGGAATGGATATTTTGCAATATCCTTCCCCTGCCACATCCACCAAGCCACGCTTACCAAGCCACACCACGCCCACCAAGCCACGCCCACAGAACCGGTAGTAAAAAAAATTGGATTTCACCACTGGCACAGTATATTAATTAATATTTAAATATTCACTATCCTTCATGTCTTGGCTTGGAACATTTTGTTCTGTTTACACTTTTGCACAATCATTATTTTCATACTGCAGATTCCTGGGAGAGCAGCTTTTCAGCCCTTGATATTTGCCCATTAACTCATTCTGTAACATCCACCATTCTAGGAAGTAGTATTCTACTGCTCAATAGCATTCACAGTTAGGAAATTTTGAGCTTGGCTCTCATTGTCAAGTTTCCACCCATTTGGCTTGTCTCTTACCTTTGTGCACTATGGAAAATAAATCTACACCATTTCCCCTGTGATAGGCCTTCATGTATTTGAGGAACTACTACGGTGTTAGGACTCCCCTTCATTTTCCCTTTTTCGTAGGATATAGCCTCCAAGTCTCTCACCATCTTTAGTGCTTTTTGCATTCTCTTCAGTTCTTCAGCATCACAATCAGGAGGTTGTGAGTTCGATCCTAGGTAGAGGCAGATTAGGGTCTCCTGCTTGGGCAGGGGGTTGGACTAGATGACCTGCAAGGTCCCTTCCAACTCTGTTAATCTGTTATCTGTTATCCTTTTTGTACTGTTTTTTTTCCATTAATAACCAAAAACTGCTTTAACAAACAAAAAAAAAACCTGAAATACAAGAAAGTGACAAAACCATACTATGGTAAATCATCCAACAGTAAGAAGTACATTCTATACATACTTATCTATTACAAATGTCATTCAAGTACATACCGTATATTTTTCTAAAGCACCTGTATAACTATCATATTATTAACCTACTGTATTTTGGATAAATGAGTCCCATATTTTACTGTACTTGTCCATACAAAGTCTATTTCTATAGCAATCCACTCACAGGTGGCAAGTGCAGTCTTCAATCCACTGAGTGAAAAGAGCCGTACATGTATCTTTCCAGTGCTGCAATATCAGTCTTTTCATCATTTACATTGTTCAATTGTCAAATTACAAATAGTATGTAGTTCAAAAAGAGTATTATCCTCTGAAAATTGTAGTCTTTGTTCTTCTTCTACTGTCATGATTCAACAGGACACAATATTCTCACCAGTGCAACTTTTGATTGGCCCTTTCAGTTCCTTTGACTTCACATTATACTTTTGTTGAGTGCTGCCCAAGTTTGCATTGACACTTTTAACAGCTGCAGCATACTGCTGCCTCATGTTTAATCTGTGGTCTACCAGGATACTTAGATTCTTCTCAGAAGTACTGCTGCTGAACCAAGGACCACCTATTTTGCATTTGTACATCTGACGTCGAACTGCATTTTGTAAGAAAAGCTCAATGTTCAAGTCAATCAACATCTTTTTGACCCTTGAGCTTGTCTTTGGAGGTGATAGCAATTCTCCCAGCTTGTGTCTTCTGCACATTTGCTGAGCATTTCTTCTATCCCCTGATTTAAGTAATGTATAAGGAATACTGGGCACTAGACTGCATTGGCCTCTCTCCATATAGACATAAATCCATTTAGGACCGTGTGTAGACTACGACTGCAATCAACCAATGGAATAGCTTGCCTTCAGAAGTTGTGGGTGCTCCATCACTGGAGGATTTCAAAAAGAGAACAACCATTTGAAATGGTATGTGGTCTCCAACTGGAGCAGGGAGTTGAACTAAAAGACTTCTGAGGTTCCTTCCAAGTCTATTATTCTATGTTCTATATTCAACCAACTGGGAATCCAGTTGGCAGTTAAACCATCCAACTCATATTGTTCCATTTTATCAAAATGGACATTAGGGTCAACTTAAGCAAGTTGCTTACATGGTTTCCATTTTCATTGGGAGGCTTTGAACTGAGCCTTGGTGCATGGTTTGATTATGGCTTTTACAATATATTTTATCAAACTTGCCAACTGAATAGACAACTGTCAATTGGGATGAAAATATGAGAAAGCAATAAATGAATTGATAACAGTCTTTAGCAATTGGATTTTAGATTTATTATTAGAGTTGGAAGGGACCTTGTAGGTCATCTAGTCCAACTCCCTGCTCAAGCAGGAGTTCCTACACCATTTGAGACAGATGGCAGTCCAGTCTCTCCTTGAAGGTTGCAAGTGTTGGGGCTCTCACAACCTCCGCTGGCAAGCTGTTTCACTGGTTGATCGCTCTCACCGCCAGAAAGTTTCTCCTCACTTCCAGGTTGAATCTCTCCTTGGTCAGCTTCCATCCATTATTCCTTGTTTGGCTGTCTGGTGCCATAGAGAACAGCCTGACCCCCTCCTCTCTGTTGCATCCCCTCAAGCAGTGGTGGGTTCCTACTGGTGCGGTCTACTCTATAGCACCAGTAGCAGCCAGCTGGTGACGTCACAGTACCGGTGTGGTCGGTTGCCGGTGCCTGGGCACCGCCATTTTTTTAAAAAAAAAATTAATTTTTTTTTAAATTTTTCTTCTGCGCATGCCCAGAAGCCGAGCTTCCAACACTGCGCATGCGCTGCCTTTCTACCGCACAGTGAGTCCAAGCAGGGGAGGATGGCTGAGGGAGCGCGTGAGACGCTGAAAGAACGGGCGGTAGGAGCTATCTCCATTCCCCTCCCTTCAGCAGTCCGAGAAGCCATGAATGTGCGGTGATGATCCTAGGCATTTTTGCATGTTCGAGGCTTCTCGAGCTGCTGAGCGGAGGGGGAATGGGCAGCAGGCCCTATCTCAGTTCCCCTCCCTTCAGCAGTCTGAGAAGCCATGAATGCGCAGTGATGATCCCAGGCATTTTCGCTGCCTGGGATCATCAAGGCTCAAGGTTCAAGGCTTCTTGAGCTGCTGAGGGGAGGAGGAACGGGTGGCAGGAGCCTAGGATCATCAAATGGGGAGAAGCATTCAGGCTGGATGGAGCCTCCTAGAAGAACCGCTGCCATGGTCTTGCAGCTCCCGCTGCGGGGGGCTGCGTTGCAGGTGGGCAATGCCCCCCTGCTTCTCTGGCCGCTGCCAAGCTCCCAAGGCCCACGCCCACCCGATCACATGGCTGGCAAGCCACACCCACAAAATAAGCCACACCCACAGAGTGGCAGTAAAAAATTAGGAACCCGCCCCTGCCCTCAAGTATTACTTGGTTCAAGATAACCCTTCTGTCTCTGCATCTAAGGAAATGGAGCCAGCTGTGACTCTAATGGATTTCTTGATGGGCAAGAACTTGGCAACTTTAAGACTTGTGGACTTCAACTCCCAGAATTCTGGGAGTTGAAGTCCACAAGTCTTAAAGTTGCCCAGTTTGAAGACCTCTGGGCAAGATGATGAGTATTGTCAGAAAGCCTATCAAGGACTATTCTTCATGACTTGGAGGACAATTCCAGTGATGTCATGTGAACAAGGGGATTATTATCAGATGCCAAGCATTTAAAGTGGAGAGCTGCAAAACTGGGAACAGAGCCCAAAGATACTTGGAAATAATTAAAAAGAGCAAAACATTCTTAATACCTCCGAGATCACCAAGGCCCTTGGTTATTTTGCTTTTAAATGTTAGAGTCTTAGTGAATCTCATTTAAGCTTCTGCTCTAATGCTGTCATAATTCTAATTATTTCCCCCTTGCGCTTATCACTCTTCCGTTTTACTACGATCAGAGGTATTTCATTTCCCCACCACCACTAAATCTCCCATTAATTCCTTATCCTATCTATATGTACCACCATAACCTAACCTGAAGTTAGCAAAAGTGATGGTTAATACCCCGGGGTTGAAGAAAGGCCATCTGAACATGCTGTGACATGTGTTTATTTCTTTTGATAAAAAAATTGCATTACATTGGAAAATATTCTGGGGAAACAAAAAAAAAGAAAGATTACTTTATGGATTTTACCTACGCTGGATATGAGAATACTGGATGGTTTAAAGAAAATCTTGTTAAATTTGTCACCAAGTATTAGCTCAAGATTTGCAACATAAGAAGGGCTTTCTTTACAAGCTTTGTACAAGGCACAATATTTGCTGAAAACCCAATGCCTTGCATAAAGCAAGGATGAACAATCTTTTTCCAGCAGGGTGGAAGAGCCAGTTTAGTGTGGTGGTTAAGGTGCTGGTCTAGAAACCAGGAGACTGTAAATTCCAGTCCTGCTTTAGGCATGAAAGCCAACTGGGTAACTTTGGGCTAATCCTGAAGAGGCTATGAGTTATATTCCCACCTTAGTGTCTATGGAGATTCTCAGTCATCCAGGTCATGGTTGTCCCAAAGGTGCCTTTTCAAGAGGCAATTGGACTTTCTGGTTTTTCTTTGAAGACGTTTTGCTTCTCATCCAAGAAGCTTCTTCAGCTCCTCACCATCCAGTCAGAGCTGAAGAAGTTTCTTGGATGAGAAGCGAAATGTCTTCAAAGAAAAACCAGAAAATCCAGTTGCCTCTTGAAAAAGCACCTTTGGGATTCCTACCTTAGGCAAGTTGGCTGAGTGACTTTGGACCAGTCTCTCTCCCCCCTCCTCTCTCTCTCCTCCCCCCCAACCTACCTCACAGGGTTGTTGTTGTGGGGAAATAGGGAAATGGAAGGCGTATTATGTATGCTTACCACTCGAGTTACAGTACTTACAAAGTAATAATAGTGAGATAAAATTAGAAAGAAAGAAAGAAAGAAAGAAAGAAAGAGAAGGAAGGAAGGAAGGAAGGAAGGAAGGAAGGAAGGAAGGAAGGAAGGAAGGAAGGAAGGAAGGAAGGACAGGCCATGGGTATATATCTCTGTGTTTTGAAATATATAAGGGCATTGTCTGCTTTTTTCAGAAAATTGAACTGCAACTTTTACATTTTTTTTTTTTAGAAAGTCAAATAATAAAAAAACAGATGCCCTCTGGTTCATGTATTGATTCAGGAAGTATGCATGTTCTCAACAAAGTATGGTGCAAAAATCCCTTCCACATCTCTTTGCACATTTGCTTTATTTCTTCGGAAAACTGAGCTGCAACTTTTATTTTAAAAAAAAGTCAAATAATAAAAAATAGATTCACTCTGGTTCGTGTATTGATTCAGGAAGTGAGGGTATTCTCACAAAAGTTTGAACTTTGCAAAGTTTCCTTCCAACCCTCATTGCAGCTCCACGAGATGCAAAAAATGGCTTATGTTTGTGTTTAGAGGCGCAGCGTGTGATTTGAAATGAAAAGATCATTGAGAGGGGAAAATGCGAGTTCCAGGCATAGTTACAGATAAAGAAGCGATAGCCATCACGATCTCCGGAACGTTTTAAATTTTATTTAAAACTACTATTAAAATTGCTAAGCTTTCGTCAACCCCTGTTGACTTCGTCAGAGTGTAAAATCCCCATGAAAGAGATGCTTGCTTTTATGAAATGCCTATCAATTTATGTAATGCCTATCAATTTAGACTTTGCACGTGTGACTTAATTGTTTCTGCCTTAGTCATGCTGACAGATGACGATGCGATTTCTATTGCCTCTTTCCCCATTGTGTATTGCCTCTTTCTCTCCCTGGGAGGTAAAGCAGGGCTATCAGACATTGCTTTGAAGGTGTTTCTCCTGACTTCCTCCCCCTCGTTGTTATTCCTCTCCCATTTAGGCACACACGTTGCCTCCTCTAAATTCATCTGTTTTGCCCATGATCTTGTGATGGGTCTGCGTTGTTCTTCTTCACCCCCCTATCTTTCTCATTCTGCTGCTCCTCTACTGTACTCTCTTGCGCGCAGTTAGGAGTTGTCATACCTTGATTGTGGCAATCTCTATGCCTAAAGGGGGTAATTTGCCCCATATCTCCATTCAAGCATAGTGATCGATCCCCCTTAAGTCGTTCCTGGTGTCTTAATGCCTGGTATGCGGGTAGTATGTCAATGTGTCTATTGAGAGAGTTGTTGTTAGAGAACCAGGCTTCTTTCAAGAGGCGTCCTCCTTTTGTTTCACTGTAGGCAACTCCTGGAAGTTGAACTCATGACCATGCTCCTCCATATGCATCCAAATCTGGGAGCGCTGTTCCTTGCGACGGACCGCTAGTTTGTGTTCATGCACCCTAGTTCCTAGTCGTTTTGCTGTTTCTCCTACATAATGACCTGCACAATTGCTGCAGTTAATGCGGTAGATTATTGAGGAAGTCTCCTCCTTGGGTAGAGCTTCTTTTGGGTGTATTACTCTCTTCCTCAACGTTTGGTCAGGTTTGTGCGCCACTTTGACCCCATGCAGTGCAAGAATGCATGCAGCAGTTTCGGACACCCCCTGTATGTATGGGAGTACCCTCCACGTTGATGTTCCAGTTGTGCCCTCAATGGGCTGCCGGGCCCTGGGTGTGATACATCGTTGGATGAAATCCATCGAGTAGCCATTGAGCATGCAGATTCTGTAAAGGTGTGCATGCTCTTTTGCTTTGGCCACCCGTATGCTACATTGGGTACCTATCCTGCCAAACAATGTCCAAATGCAGCTGACTTTGTGTGCATTAGGGTGATTGCTCTCGTTGTGCAATATGCGATCCATGCTTGTGGTCTTTTGGTACACCTCTGTGTCGATGCTCCCATCTGGGTTACGGCTGATTTGCACATCCAGGAAGGCCAGTTTGTTATTAGTCTCCTCCTCCATTGTAAATTGGATATCCGGGTATATGGAATTGAGGATTCCCATAAACCTGTTTTTATCCTGTTGTTTAATGATGGTGAATGTGTCATCGACATAGCGTGCCCAAAACTTGGGTTTGTAGGTTTTCATCGCTTCCTGCTCTAACCACTGGAGGACTGCCTCTGCAATCACCCCCGAGATTGGTGATCCCATCTGCGTGCCCTTCGTTTGTTCATATATTTGGCTGTTGAACGTAAAGTATGTTTTGAGGCAAAATTTTAAAAGATGGATGAGGTCCTCCATGCTAGGGGTTTTGGGGTTTCTTGGTTCTGTTTCTGACAGTAGATCTTTGATGGTCTGGATTGCTAGCCCCTGGGGGATAGATGTGAACAGTGAAATGACATCAAATGACACCATTATCTCATCCTCCCCCACCACCACTCCTTTGAGCCGTTGTAAAAAGTCCATAGAGGATTTTATGATGGTGGTGGTCTCTTCAACCAGGCATTGCAATTGGCCATATAGCCACTTGGCTAGGCCAAATGTGGGGATGCCGCGGAGGGAGACAATGGGGCGTAGGGGTACCTCCGCCTTATGGATCTTTGGCAACCCATAAAATCATGCCATGGCTGAATCTCTTGGCCGGATCGTTCTTAGCCCCTCTTCATCCATTTTCCCTTGTTTCTTGACTTAATCAACCACCTTATTAATTTGATTTTTGAATGACACCATAGGGTCTTTATCCAGGAGTTCATAAGCACTCCTGTCGCTAAGGAGGTCATGGGCTTTGCTATTGTAATCCATCATATCCATGACTACCGTTGCCCTGCCCTTATCTGCTGGTAGCACTACAATAGAATTGTCCTTTCTCAATTCCTGGAGGGCCAATGTTTCAGATTTTGATAGCGTCTTACTTTGCCTATGGCTGGTGAGGAGCCCTACCAGACATTGTCTGATGGAGTTTTTTACTTCCTCAGTGGTCTCAAGCTGATGGATAGTTGACGCCAGGGCTGCAGCAAATTTTTTTGGGAAGCATGCTGAGAGGATAATGTTGCTTTCATTATTGGAAGACAAGTCCTGCCCTTGTGCAAAGCACCCCTTTGAATACTCACTGTATGCGATGGAGTTTAGTCAGTGTTTTAAAGCAATTGAAGAAAAATGGAGCATGGATCTAGCAATCTTTTCATGATTATTCAATGAAACGTGTAGTTTCTTAGATAATGAGTGGAGAGAGAGAGAGAGAGAGAGAGAGAGAGAGAGGGAGAGAGAGAGAGAGAGAAAGAAGAAGAAGAAGAAGAAGAAGAAGAAGAAGAAGAAGAAGAAGAAGAAGGAGGAGGAGGAGGAGGAGGAGGAGGAGGAGGAGGAGGAGGAGGAGGAGGAGGAGGAGGAGGAGGAGGAGGAGGAGGAGGAGGAGGAGGAGGAGGAGGAGGAGGAGGAGGAGGAGGAGGAGCAGGAGCAGGAGGAGCAGGAGCAGGAGCAGGAGCAGGAGGAGGAGGAGGAGGAACAGGAGGAGGAGGAGGAGGAACAGGAGGAGGAGGAGGAGGAGGAGGAGGAGGAGGAGGAACAGGAGGAGGAGGAGGAGGAGGAGGAACAGGAGGAGGAGGAGGAGGAACAGGAACAGGAACAGGAGGAGGAGGAGGAAGAAGAAGAAGAAGAAGAAGAAGAAGAAGAAGAAGAAGAAGAAGAAGAAGAAGAAGAAGAAGAAGAAGAGGAGGAGGAGGAGGAGGAGGAGGAGGAGGAGGAGGAGGAGGAGGAGAAGAAGAAGAAGAAGAAGAAGAAGAAGAAGAAGAAGAAGAAGAAGAAGAAGAAGAAGAGGAGGAGGAGGAGGAGGAGGAGGAGGAGGAGGAGGAGGAGGAGGAGGAGGAGGAGGAGGAGGAGAAGAAGAAGAAGAAGAAGAAGAAGAAGAAGAAGAGGAGGAGGAGGAGGAGGAGGAGGAGGAGGAGGAGGAGGAGGACCCATAGGCGAAATCTGCAGAACTTCTCTTCTTGAAGCTACGTCTGATCTTTTTATCAGGCATAATAGAACAAAGATCTTAAAAAGTAGGTGGACCCTAGAGAAAGGTAAGATTGGAACTAAGTTAAAATTACATTTGATTAAACTTAGTATAATCAAAAAGCAACAACTTAGTAAGAGTAAGCCAATGGATTTCATAATTTTTGCCTTCTGTCATAGGATAAAAAATTATTGTGTTCTGAAATTGGAATCGATGGCTATCTTGTGAAAGATACCTGTAATTTCTGCTTGTGCAGACAAGGAATTAGTTGAGAACTAGCTAGAAAAGAGTTAACCTCCAGAGAAAGGGAGAACGGAAATTAGAACTGGTGATCATCAAGCAAAAGCTAGAAGAGAAGAACCACAAAGAGAACGGTGAGTGCACAGGTATACCGAGGCAATGCGTTCTAAATGTAGGCCTGTTTCCACCTTCAGGACCAGCAATGAAAATGGTAAACTCTTTGGCAAAAGGACCAATAAGGGGGACCACCTAACCTTTTGATGCCACAAGTATTTCATCTCAGTTCTGTTCTTCTTCTCAGCTGGAGGAAAAATATATGTACCATATTTTTCGGACTATAAGACGCACCAAGATTTAGAGGAGGAAGACAAGAAAAAATTAGTTTTGGGCCTCCACATGTCCCATTTTTGCCCATTTTAAAGAATTTTGTTGTTGTTAGTTGCGAAGTCATGTTCGACCCATCATGACCCCATGGACAATGTCCCTCCAGGCCTTCCTGTTCTGTTCAGTATTTTAAAGAATACTGATTCTTTATGAATAGCTACTTACCGTATTTTTCAGAGTATAAGATGCACCTTTTTCCTCCCTAAAAGTGGCTGAAAATTTGAGTGTGTCTTATACTTCGAATGTAGCTTTTTTTCCCCAGCCCTAACTAGGTACTAACAGATCTTCCCAGCTCTTACCTTGCAGGCTTTTTCATTGTTACTCTCTCCAAAGAATGGTTTTCCAGCCCTAAGTCTTTGCAGAATTTTTTTTCATTGCTCTACTTGCTCCGAATAAGTTTTTTTCTAGGCCTAACCAGGTGCTAACGATCTTCCCAGTTCTTACTGGCTTGCAGGCTCTTTCATTGTTACTCTCTCAGAAGAAGGTTTTTTAAGTCCTAACCAGGGGATAAAATAATGTGCTGAAGCTGCTCTGAATAAGTTTTTTTCTAGCCCTAACCAGGTGCTAACTATCTTCCCAGCTCTTACTGGCTTGCAGGCTCTTTCATTGTTACTCTCTCAGAAGAATGTTTTTCCAGCCCCAAGTCTTTGCAGGGTTTTTTTCATTGCTCTACTTGCTCTGAATAAGTTTTTTTCTAGCCCTAACCAGGTGCTAACAATCTTCCCAGCTCTTACTGGCTTGCATGCTCTTTCATTGTTACTCTCTCAGAAGAAGGTTTTTTAAGTCCTAACCAGGGGATAAAATAATGTGCTGAAGCTGACCAGACTAAGGATGCTAGCCAGATGAATACCTGGTAGGCAGATTGTTTTCCCCTATTTTCCTCCCCAAAAACTAAGGTGCGTCTTATACTCTGAAAAATACGGTACTTCAACCATTCTCTCCCTGCCATCCTCCCTCCCCCTCCACACTCACACACAATGTATCTTTTTATCATGGTGTTCAATTGGTATTCAGCAGCCATTGCCATGGGTTTTCATGGTTTTCATGGAGATGACACATGCGCTTCCCTTGATTTTTTCCTGCTGCTGTTTAAGATCAGTTAATGGGCACTTAAAATGGAGTGTTGCCCTGTGGGAGTAAAGTAATTTCAATCCAGGTGAATGAGCTGAAAGTATAAATGATCACATTATGCTGAACTTGGTTCTGTCACTTATTGGCTTTCTGAATCATATGCTATATTTCACTTTTGGAAAGTGTTACACACACTCCTAAATTCAAGTTATGGTCATTCCAAAGAGCCTGTTGAGGCATATAGATCTTG
Source organism: Diadophis punctatus similis (assembly GCA_023053685.1). Classification (NCBI taxonomy): domain Eukaryota; kingdom Metazoa; phylum Chordata; class Lepidosauria; order Squamata; family Dipsadidae; genus Diadophis; species Diadophis punctatus. The sequence continues at coordinate 3,368,669 of JALIGW010000003.1, read as the reverse complement.
TAAGCCCCCCTTGCTATCTACTTGGGTTTTCCAAATAGGGGTGGCTAGAGAAGACAAGGCACCCAACCCTGGTCAACAGCCAGGAAATAATTAGGGACAGGCACAAATCATTTTCAGCTGAACAACAGGATACAACCAGTTCTTTGAAGTAGATGGAAAGCTGGTGAATTGAAAGTAACAGCAAAACTTCACTGATTCCAATATATATTTGCAGTCTCTGTCTCTCTCTCCCCTCCAATCTCCCTCCTTCCACTTCTCTGTCTCTGTCTCTGTCTCTGTCCCTGTCTTTTTCTATCTCTGTCTCTCTCTGTCTCTCTGTCTGTCTCTCTGTCTGTCTCTGTCTCTGTCTCTCTGTCTCTCTGTCTCTGTCTCTGTCTCTGTCTCTGTCTCTCTCTCTCTCTCTCTCTCTCTCTCTCTCTCTCACACACACACACACACACACACACACACACACACACACACAGAGAGAGAGAGAGAGAGAGAGAGACAGACAGACAGACAGACAGACAGACACACACACACACACACACACACTCACACACACACACACACCTCTATCTTTCTCAAGTAGGCTGCCAGGTACTAGCTAGGGCTAAGGAAGCTGCCAGGACTGGATCCAAAGGAGTGAGTGAGTGAACTTCAGGATTCATTTTTATCCCCAAAAATTCTTGCTTTGTTGACAGCTAGAATTGGTGCATTTTTCCTTAGCTTAGGCTCAACTTTCTTTGTCTGGTTCAATTGATATTTTCCCCCCTTTGTTTCTCTAATAACTTGTTTCCTTCTTAATTACCTCCCTGAAGTGATCTTTTAGAAAGATTCCTGGCATTTTTGTCCTTTCCGCTTATTGCCTGCTACGTCTTTAGTTATGGCATCTGAAGGCCCTGAGGACCTGGCTTTTCCCTTAGGCTCTGGGCCGCAACATTTTTATATTACACATAAAAAAAAACATACCGAGTTTTGTACACATTATGGTGACTACCATCTGAACATTTTTGAACACATCCTGCAGACATCCCTAATTAGGGTTGTACATCATTGGAAAATGATGTGGACCAAGTACTTTGGACTGAGGGCTTATGTAGTAGAAGCCTGGAAACGTTCGACCACTGAGTTGGACCATGAGACTAGAAGACAGATGCCACACTTCCTGGATCATTTTTTGAATGTACATAACCCAAATCAACCACTTTTGCTCAGAGCAAATTAGTTCTAGTATCTCCAGAAGAATTGAACATGAAGACCTATCGGTGGGAATTTGAGGACATCCATAAAAGTAATGGTGAACTGAAGATTTCTCCACTAAAAGTAGAGCCCAACAACCACAATGGAATAAAGAGTGAAGTGAAAAGCTAACATTTTGTGATTCGTCTCTCAACAAGATGAGGAGATCACCCATTAGAGCTCCAGACAGCTGATCTTCATGAGGAGACCACAAGACAGCAGCCTCCAGCAGGTTTAGATAGTTGGAGAGAGGAATAGGGGGAAGCCATTGTAGCTCAAACTGTGGTTCAGCACCTTTAATAAAGATTCACATATTTCCTTTCCTAATCACTTTTGGAAATTGCTTGTTAAGTACTGTTCATTCAGACAAGTATTAATATTAGGGTTATGGTGGAGACAACTCTTTTATATTCTAGGTAGAATGCACAGACAACAAAATGATGAGTTGTTGATGTAATGTGCCGTTGCCTGGACGACGTTAAGATCTGGATGGGGAGGAACAGACTCAGACTCAATCCCGACAAGACTGAGTGGCTGTGGATATTGCCTCCTAAGGATCATGACAACTACCCCTCCTTGGTCTTTGAGGGTGCGAAACTGACTCCCTCAGACCAGGTCCGCAACTTGGGGGTCCTCCTAGATCCACAGCTAAAATTGGACCACCATCTTTCTGCTGTGGCTAGGGGGGCCTTTGCACAGGTCTGCCTAGTGCACCAGTTGCGGCCATACTTGGAGAAGGAGGCTCTACTCACGGTCACTCATGCCCTTGTCACCTCGCGTTTGGACTACTGCAATGCGCTCTACATGGGGCTACCCTTGAAGAGTATCCGGAGACTTCAGCTGGTGCAAAATGCGGCTGCGCGTGCTGTGGTGGGTGTGCCAAGGTACACCCACGTGACACCAATACTCCGCCAGCTGCATTGGTTGCCCATCGGTCTCCGGGTCCAATTCAAGGTGTTGATCACCATCTTTAAAGCCCTTCATGGCTTAGGACCAGGATATCTTCGGGACCGCATTCTGCCTCATACTTCCCTCCGACCGGTTAGGGCCCACAGAGTTGGCCTCCTCCAGGTCCCGTCGGCCAAGCAATGCCGGCTGGCGGGCCCTAGGGGGAGAGCCTTCTCTGTGGCCGGCCCCGTGCTCTGGAACCAACTACCCCCAGAGACCCGGACCATCCCCACTCTGCTGGCCTTCCGAAAAGCCGTTAAAACATGGCTTTTCCTGCAGGTAGGGGGGACAGCTTAATCCACCTGAGATCACCCCCCAAGTATATATGATGTTGAATGGATGTTGTTGTTTTAATACTGTTTTTAAAAATTTGTACTCGTTTTTTTAATTATGTGTATTTTGATTATTCTTGTATTTTTCCCTGTTGTACGCCGCCCTGAGTCCTTCGGGAGTTGGGCGGCATATAAGAATAACAAAATAAAATAAATAAATAAATAATAAATGGCTGGGAAAGTAGAGGATGGGAATGTATCAATAGAAGAGAATATTTGTAGCTCAGGGTTGAACTGTGGGTTCCTTGGTGCTCTCTGAGCTTGGTTGCCTTCTTGCAGACATTTCATTACCCAACTAGGTGACATCTTCAGTGCTAGAAGGGAGTGGGGTTTGCCTTCTGTTTGTATACAAATGGTTTGTCCTTTCAGTGTTGGTGGGATTGTTCTTGGTAATTCTTTGATTAGGCTGTTGTTTACTGTTTGATTGTTTGAACTGGTAGTTCCTTGATTGGGGTATTGTTTACTGCTTGATTGTTGGTTTGGTATCAATCCCTGCTTATCTAGGTGTTGATTGCTGGGAAGGTACCTCTGGCCCATTCTGATCTTTCACTCACGTTGCAATTATCATTGATCTGCCCAAATGTTTACACTGACCTGTAATTAAGCAGAATAACAATGAAGAGTTGAGTGGCAAAGAGAAAGAAAAATGCAATGAACAGACTGGAGGAAAATTGCTTGTTGGAAGCACAATAGAATAGGGAAGGAGAAGATAGATTTTCACAAGATTTTTAGTTAGGTCAGTAAAAGACATAGCAACAAGTTCAGGGAAAGCTTGTTTTCCAACACTTTGTGGGTAGGTGGAGGGCAAGTCCTAGTGGGTTTTGTGAACCCAGCCAAATTGATTTCTTTATAGTTCAGTGGATTGTGTTAGCTGGAACGTGCACTAATTTAGGAACAAAGTTTCACAGGAACCCTGCCAAAGTGACCAGTGGAAGCCGTCAGGTTTAAGCGAAGCACTTGCGGTTTATAAAACCTTTGTCCTGTTACTAAATGGACCATGGGAAACAACTAGTGGTGAAGGAGGGTAGCATGCAAAGCCAACCCTCTCTTCTATTGTGGGGTGAGTAAAATTAGGCAAAGTGCAGAAAGGGAGTAGGAACCAGTAAGTCAAAGTATGAAAGGCATGAGAAGAAAAGGAATTATAAAGGTAAAGATAAAGGTTCCCCTTGCACATATGTGCTAGTCATTCCCAACTCTAGGGGGCAGTGCTCATCTCCCTTTCAAAGCCGAAGAGCCAGCGCTGACCGAAGACGTCTCCGTGGTCATGTGGCCAGCATGACTAAACGCCAAAGCGCATGGAACGCTGTTACCTTCCCACCAAAGGTGGTCCCTATTTTTCTACTTGCATTTTTTATGTGCTTTCAAACTGCTAGGTTGGCAGGAGCTGGGACAAGTAATGGGAGCTCACCCCGTTATGCGGCACTAGGGATTCGAACCGCTGAACTGCCGACCTTTCGATCGACAAACTTAGCGTCTTAGCCACTGAGCCACCGCGTCCCTTCAAAAAGGGATTTATTTTATTTATTTATTTAGGATTCTTATATGCTGCCCTACTCCCTGGGGACTCAGGGCGGCCTTCAACATTTGAAGAACCACTAAACAATATAATTTAAAACAATTTAAAATGCATGGATTATAGCTAAGCCTAATTTAGACCACACCATTCATTATACTTTTCCATAACTTTTTAGCCTTGCAAATCTTCCTTGCTTCCCCTGTTTATCCACTCTGCTATCTTCACTGTTTTTTCATCCTCTACATTTCTTATCTCTCCCCCCCCCGAGGATTCTAGCAAGTCCCCCAACCTTGATTTGAAGACCATTGCCCTGTATTTTATTTCGAAATGGTCATCCACTGAATGTGTCCCTGAGTTGGAGAAATGTAGAATGTTTGCCTGAATGTCAGATAGAGACAAACCTCCAAGTGGCCTCAACGACGGTCTAAAAAGGATGCAAATGACCAGCTGTCTGCAAGGAATATGAATCCTTCCATTCCCCACCATCCAGTCAGAGCTGAAGAAGCTTCTTGGAGAAGAAGTGAAACGTATTCAAAGAAAAACCAGAAAGTCCAGTTGCCTCTTGAAAAAACACATTTGGGACAATGTTTGTCTGAATTGGTACTTCCATGATTGGGTATTATTTACTGCTTGATTATTGCTCTGGTATTAATCTAGGCCAGGGAATCTCCAAAGTTGGCAATTTTAAAACATGTGGACTTCAGTTCCAAGTATTTCCAAGCTAGCTGTACTAGCTGGGGAATTCTGGCAGTTAAAGTCCACAGGTCTTAAAGTTGCCAACTTTGGAGACCCCTGATCTAGTCCAACACTAATGAGGAAATTGTTGGGATGAGAATAAAATCTCATAGAGGCGATGTGGATCTTTACTTGGAATTCAGACAGTTAGAAATAAAGCCGAGATTAAAAGTCTAATAGAAAATATTTATTTCGGTACAAAAACAATAAATCCTGAATAATTACATCTTTGCTAAGAAAACACGACCGTTCAGGTCAAGAGCTAAAGGCAGAAGAAAAGAATGGTGGCTTAGGAATGCACACATGCATACAAGATCATATCACGTGTTCTGCTTGTATTGGAATGTACCATAATATTAGGATAGGGATGCATCACCCTGCATAGACATACAACTGACAATATTCACACCGTGACAGAAATGACCTAAAACTTATTTTGGTGATTGAATCAAAACATTGCAGACCACAATCATTCATTCGAAACCGGGAAATTTCCATCTGAACTTCTAGCTGTGCATCGAACAAGGAGTCCAAACGATTAGTTTATTTTCTGGGAAGTAGATCCAAAGTAGAGATGCAGAGAGAATATCAGCTGAAACAACTCTGAGTCTGAGCATCATGGAAGGGTTTGAAGCTTCTTTGCTGTTTACTTTTCTGAGAGGATGTGAAACGATATGCATGAGCATTACACAGAAAGTAGCAAAAACACAAAAGTCAGAACCCAAAATAATGTTGGAAAGAGGGGCCGGCGGAGAGAAGCCTGAATAACACCTCAAGTGTTGGCATCTGAGTGGCAAGGAAGCAATCTTTATGTCTGTTGTGTCAGAAAATTCCTTTCTGCCATTCTCAGTCAGACTGACAGAAAATAAATTGCTAGAGGGATTTTTTTTCCTCCCAGAGAACAGTAAAAAATGGGGAAATTCTCATAAATGGAGAATAGGAGTTTAGATTTACTTTCATTTGAAAGTTCCTAATGAAGGAACTAATAATAATAATAATAATAATAATAATAATAATAATAATAATAATAATAATAATAATAATAATAATAATAATAATAATAATAATAATAATAATAATAATAATAATAATAATAATAATAACAACAACAACAACAACAACAACAGCAACAACAGCAACAACAGCAACAACAGCAGCAACAGCAGCAGCAGCAGCAACAGCAGCAACAGCAACAACAGAGTTGGAAGGGACCTTGGAGATCTTCTAGTCCAACCCCCTGCTTAGGCAGGAAACCCTACACTACTTCAGACAAATGGTTATCCAACATCTTCTTAAAAACTTCCAGTGTTGGAGCATTCACAACTTCTGGAGGCAAGCTGTTCCACGGATTAATTGTCCTAACTGTCAGGAAATTTCTCCTTAGTTCTAAGTTGCTTCTCTCCTTGTTTAGTTTCCACCCATTGCTTCTTGTGCTCAGGTGCTTTGAAGAATAGTTTGACTCCCTCTTCTTTGTGGCAACCTCTGAGATATTGGAACACTGCTATCATGTCACCCCTGATCCTTCTTTTCATTAAACTAGACATACCCAGTTCCTGCAACCGTTCTTCATAAGTTTTAGCCTCCAGTCCCCTAATCATCTTTGTTGCTCTTCTCTGCACTCTTTCTAGAGTCTCAACATCTTTTTTACATCGCGGTGACCAAAACTGAATGCTGTATTCCAAGTGTGGCCTTACCAAGACATTATAAAGTGGTATTAACACTTCACAAGATCTTGATTCTATCCCTCTGTTAATGCAGCCCATAACTGTGTTGGCTTTTTTGGCAGCTGCTGCACACTGCTGGCTCATATTTAAATGGTTGTCTACTAGGACTCCAAGATCCCTCTCACAGTTACTACTGTTGAGCAAGGTACCACATATACTGTACCTGTGCATTTTGTTTTTCTTACCTAAATATAGAACCTTACTTTTTTCAACATTGAATTTCATTTTGTTAGATAGCGCCCAATGTTCTATGACATCACTAAGAGTCAAGCAGGATTTGACTCATTATAAAATAATTAGGGTTTTTTTTTTTAAAAATTACCTTTTGTAACTTCTATTAACTAAATTAAGAGAAGAGAATGGATTTAGAAATCATGACAAATCAATTTGTGCACGATGCAATGTATACGTAAACTTTGGTATAGTTTCAGATTGTGATTTTTTTGGTCAAGAGAAACCCCAATTAATAGGCTGAGTGAATTCGCATCAGCTAACTACAGTTAAGCTAAACAAATCTTGATTTAGTAGTACACCTATCTGAAAAAGCAGTTTCAGCTATATTCATGCCTCATCTAAGATCCTCGAAAGGTAATTTTGCAAAATAATCATAATAACGGATTTATCATTTGTTTGAAGATGGTGCTGCACAATCTCCCCACTTCCTTCTCAATTTTATTTTCTCACAGTAAAACACTAACCATGCTTCTACCTCTTAAAGCTAATGCATTCATTAGTTATAATTGCCACTGCCAAATCCCCACCATTCTAAATCTTCTCCTTAATTATTTTGATTGGATGTTCGCCACTTTTATCTGGGCTAATTTACTATTTCATAGTACAGTGATGGAGTGTTCATTCTGTTACCCGGATTACAGCTGTAAATGGATTTATACATCATCAATGATAGCATCATCCCAGACCATTTAGCATGAAAATACCTTCCAGTTATTTGAAGACAGGAAGTAATAACACTTAAAATAAAATGAATGTTGGTGCCTTGTGGTACCTCCTAAACTGGATGATCTGTGTGCTATGAAGTTGGATGCTATCAGTCAAAAATATTACAAGGGATTGACATTAAATACTTGGTGCATGTTTCTAAAAGTATATTAACCCTTCTCTGTTTCACACATTCTCTATTTTTCATCCATAAATGTGTACAAGATAGATAGATGATAGATGATAGATAGATAGATAGATAGATAGAGAGAGAGAGAGAGAGAGAGAGAGAGAGAGAGAGAGAGAGAGAGAGAGAGAGAGAGAGAGAGAGAGACAGACAGACAGACAGACAGACAGACAGACAGACAGACAGACAGACAGACAGACAGACAGACAGACAGACATAATAGAGATAGATAGATGAGACAGACAGAGATATTGTAGAGATAGATGGATGGATGGATGGATGGATGGATGGATGGATGGATGGATAGATAGATAGATAGATAGATAGATAGATAGATAGATAGATAGATAGATAGATAGATAGATAGATAGATACTGTAGATAGATAGATAGATAGATAGATAGATAGATAGATAGATAGAGAGAGAGAGAGAGAGAGAGAGACAGACAGACAGACAGACAGACAGACAGACAGACAGACAGACAGACAGACAGACAGACAGACAGACATAATAGAGATAGATGAGACAGACAGAGATATTGTAGAGATGGATGGATGGATGGATGGATGGATGGATGGATGGATGGATGGATGGATGGATGGATGGATGGATAGATAGATAGATAGATAGATAGATAGATAGATAGATAGATAGATAGATAGATAGATAGATAGAGAGAGAGAGAGAGAGAAAGAGAGAGAGAGAGAGAGAGAGAGACAGACAGACAGACAGACAGACAGACAGACAGACAGACAGACAGACAGACAGACAGACAGACATAATCGAGATAGATGAGACAGACAGATAGAGATATTTTAGAGATACCGGTAGGTAGGTAGGTAGGTAGGTAGCTAGCTAGCTAGATAAATAGATAGATAGATAAACAGACAGACAGACAGACATTGCAGACAGACAGACAGAGTTAGAGATGGGTAGGCAAGCACACCCATTAAAAGAAGTATAATAAGCCTTAATACGCATATGATTCATATTTCCTCTGAAAGCAACGTGAGTAGTCCCCAAAGACCTCTAAAAATCCTTGCAAACTTTTATATTTCTTTTAATTTTCCAACAGTTAGAAGGAGAAAATTATTAAATCTCTGACTGCAGGGTAATCGCACTAATATTCAATTTTAATTAAATGTAATTAAGTCAAAGTTCTGTTCTGTTCTGGCTCCACCCCCTACCTACCTACTGCATTATTTGTACTGCATTCTACTGCATCAAACTAGAGTCCAGATAACTGAACAAGCGAAAGAGAACGAGGTTTAGCTGGAACAGGATTTAAAGCAGGGTTTCAGATACAGAAAGATGGGCTGTCTTAGGGAGATGTTCCAATGTTGAAAGACACTCAGATAGGAGCATAGATATTGTAAACTCTCCACTTCCATTTGAGCAGAATTGATTGATTCATTGATTGAATGATTGATTTGTGCTAATTTCTGCTCCTGTAGATTGTGATCCTTTGTGTGCCAGGGGTTTCCTTGTGCAGCTGTGCTGCCCTCTGCCTCCTGGCTCTCTGACCAGTGGTGGGATTGAAAAAAATTAGTAACTGGTTCGCTCCCAGTTGCTGGGTGGGCGTGGCTATGGGCCGTAGCCTACTTGGCCTCCTGTACCACGGCAGTGTGTGTGTGTGTTTCCACCCTCCCTAGGCTCCAGAGGCTTTCCTCGAACCTCCAGGAGGGTGAAAACGGCCTCCCCTGAGCACCGGAGGCTGTTTCCGGACTTCTGGTAGGCCTGTTTTTCACCCTCCCAGAGCCTCTGCATGGGACCTGCACTTACCTGGCATCCAAAACAGGCTGCGTGGAGACTCCTGGGAGGGGTGGAGCGGGGCGGGGTGGGCGGGGTCAGCCAGTCCTTGGAACAACCAGTTTGGCGAACCAGATTAAAATTAGCATCCAGTTCGCCCAAACCGGTCCAAACCGGCTGAATCCCACCCCTGTCTCTGACCCTCCAAATTCAGCTGACCGTGCTTCCTGGGTTGGATGATGAGCCTCCAGTTCAGGGGTTGAAATGCCTGGACCCTGGAAAATTAGCCCTGATGCCATTTCACCACTGCTGCCAGTGCAGAGACTTGCTGTGTCTGACTACCTTTCCTTCTGAGAAGGACCCTTGAGCCAGGTTTATGACATAAAAGTCCTACCTTATGAAGGTTTACATTGTTGTTTACAAGCTTTTCTTTCCCTTGCCTGGGGCTCTCCAAATGTTGCTAAAATAAATGAGATGGAAGCATGTACATAGTATTACATGATATTTGGTAGTTAAGCTGTATATCTCTGCTAGTACTTGCCTGGCATTGCCAGCTGCACGGTAGCTGTTGTAAAATTTAATTTGACTTTTAGTTGTATTTACTTCTCAACATATGCCTGGTAGCATTAGATTGATGAGCTTATGTTTGAGCCATGATACTACTAGACTGCATGAAGTTTATCTTTTTCTCCCTCTGCTGTATCAACAATCATCATGTCTTTTGAATCTTGCCTCCCAGCACTTTTACTCCATTCCTTTGCAAACATCTTTATTGTATACCCTTACATCCTTAAATCCGGAACGGGTGAATTCCAGAAAATCATTTATAACAAGGTCAAGAGCAAGAAGGGACCACACAATGCCATCCATGTTTCTCATGTCCAACAGATTACCTGGGTTCTAGACCAGGTATTCTGGAATCTAGAACATCTGCCCACCAACTGGATAGCCACAGATCACAGGGGGCTACACTTCCTAGAATTGTTAGGCAGGTTGTAGCCACAACTTGTTTATCAATAGTGGAACTAAGAGGTCCTTGGTACTCTCTGAGCTTGGATGTTTTCTTATCGATGTTTCATTACCAAACTATTTAGGTAACATCGTCAATTCCTAGAAGTCTTCTCTTTTCTCAAAGAAAGCTAAGTAACCTCCTTACCAAAGTGATTTTCTATCGCTGTGGAATGATAACAAATATCCAGGATGAAGACAATAGATGTGTGAGATCTATTTCATAGACAAGATTGGAAAAGCACCAGGCCCAGACAGAGTAAATCTTTCTTGCTTGAAAGACTGTGCTGATCAACTGGCCCCCATCTTTACCCACACCTTAAATCACTGGAGATGTGATTTATCCCTAGAACTGTCCCAGCAATTCCTAGAACTGTCAGCAAGGTTGTATGGATATCCAGGGATTTGGGTGGGATAGGGGCAATGAGATTATCTGTCTGTCTGTCTGTCTGTCTGTCTGTCTGTCTGTCTGTCCCACCCATCCACCCACCTATCATCTATCTATCTATCTATCTATCTATCTATCTATCTATCTATCTATCTATCTATCTATCTATCTATCTATCTATCTATCTATCTATCTATCTATCTATCTATCTATCTATCTATCATTATCATCATCATCATCATCATCATCAATCATCTCTTTCTATTATTTTAAATTTTTATGCTGTGTAACTCCCCTAGAAGGTGACTCAAAATTTATTTATCTAAACTCAACAAATGTTTGGAGAGATGAATTGATGTTTTGTAGAATAGAATAGAATAGAATAGAATAGAATGGAATGGAATGGAATGGAATGGAATGGAATGGAATGGAATGGAATGGAATCAAACGGAATGGAACGGAACAGAACAGAATAGCAGAGTTGGAAGGGTCTTCTAGACCAACCCCCTGCTTAGGCAGGAAACCCTACACCATTTCAGACAAATGGTTATCCAATCTCTTCTTTAAAACTTCCAGTGTTGGAGCATTCACAACTTCTGTGAAGCAAGTTGTTCCACTGATTAATTGTTGTAACTGTCAGGAAATTTCTCCTTAGTTCTAGGTTGCTTCTCTCCTTGGTTAGTTTCCACCCATTGCTTCTTGCCCTGCCCTCAGGTGCTTTGGAGAATAGCTTGACTCCCTCTTCTTTGTGGCAACTCCTGAGATATTGGACATTTGTGGTTTCCTTGGTCATTGATTTCAGTGGATCAAAGAGTATATCAAGATAGTTTGCAGCATTAAGGAAATATGTCTGAAGTGACTTCCAGGATTTTAGCAATAGCACTTAGCACTTAGACATATACTGCTTCATAGTGCTTTACAGCCCTCTCTAAGCGTTTTACAGAGTTCAGCATATTGCCCCAACAATCTGGGTCCTCATTTTACCCACCTCGGAAGGATGGAAGGCTGAGTCAACCTTGAGCCTGGTGAGATTTGAACAGCTGAACTGCTGAACTAGCAATCAGCTGAAGGTCGCAGTGCTGCTTTTAACCACTGCACCACCTCGGCTCTTTCAGGGCCTTGTAAAGGCTCTGAAAAAAGTCAAATTGCTCCAAAAAACATATTCTATTTTTAAGTGATACTAGGATGAATTTGTTACAAATACTGTGAGAAATGGAACCTTATTCTTGTAAGGATAAGAGCAAAAGTGCAGCCATTTTGAATGACATATTATTTTGTAAAATCAACATGTCCTTTTTACATGTCAGCTTTCTTTCTGCTTCTCTGTTCTCACAGAAAAAGGAAATAAACAAGATAGTTAATGCTGACATATACAGGATATTCAGGAAGACAGAGTGTGAGATTGGTACATGCTGACATTAGGGAAAGGAAGTGTGCAGATGTCGGAATGATGTGAAATTCTAGGGAATTTCCATGTTGGAAGTCACCTGAGTAAGATGCCAAAAGTGTTACATAATATGGGTGAACAATGAAATGGGAGGAGTAAACTTGTTGTTTGCCTGTAAAGATGAAATATATTTATACCATGTACTCAGATGACATGGATGGGAATATTTCTTTCCAAGACCTTTTGCAAATGTTAGGGTCTCCTGAGTTTCTGGGTTATTTCTCACAAATACATTTGCATTTGTACTATTCATTAGTATACAACCCAAATAATCCAGAAGTTAAAACAACCATTCCAAGATAGATGGTTAACTCTTTGGAGGATTTTTTTCAGTAGGTATTGGCTTTTTTTGAGGGGGGTGGGAGAGAGATGCATACCGTATTTTTTGGAGTATAAGACGCATCTTTTTCCTCCCTAAAAGTGCCTGAAAATTTGGGTGCGTCTTATACTCTGAATGTAGCTTTTTTCGGAGCTCTTTTTCCAGCCCTAACTAGTTGCTAACCATCTTCCCAGCTCTTACCTTGCAGGCTCTTTCATTGTTACTCTCTCAGAAGAAGGTTTTTTTAAGTCCTAACCAGGGGATAAAATAATGTGCTGAAGCTGACCAAACTAAGGACGCTAGCCAGATGAATACCTGGTAGGCAGATTTCCCCCCCTATTTTTCTCCCCAAAAACTAAGGTGCGTCTTATACTCCAGTGCATCTTATACTCTGAAAAATACGGTAATTTTATTTCCAATATGGAGGAAATGGAATGAATTACATTTTTTCACCTCTGTCATAAGGATAAAACCAGGGTCTGTTTTTGAAGCTAAGGCTTATTTAGGACAGGTGTATTGATGCTTCTTTGACATCATTTTATAAATGTAAAAGGGGGAGAAATTTTAACAAGAGGGGAAAAATAAATCTTCCACTCCCCCTCTTCCTTCCTTTCTCTTCCCTTTTCCCAAACCATCTGAATATATTTATATGTTATCTCTCCAATAAATTAAATCCCCCAAAAGCTAAAGTAACCTCTCATCAGTCAAATTCATATTTTTAGCCTATGGTTAAAAATGGGATGGTGGAAAAACAATGCATTTTTTAAATAATCTATGAATTATTACCCCTTAAACATTGAGCAAAGTGATATAGCACCATCTTTAGCAATCTATGTTAACACCTTAAAAAACACTGACTTCCTATGTCAAAAAATTCCCCGGTTCGTTCCCAGCTGGGACGCACCACAGATGCTGAGAATAAATAGATGTAGAAGCCAGCTGCTAGAAAGTGGAATTCTTTTAATGTAGGAAGGCAAGAAGCAAAAAGTGACACAGCTCTAGTGTTCCTGGCTTGCAAGCAGATTGGGGGAGGCAAACCCATGCCATCTTATACTTGATTTTCCTTTGAAGCTCCTACAGTTTGATGGGGTTATTTGGGTGCCTCTAGTTAAAGTGATTGCCCTGGATCAGGGGCGGGTTGCGAACTTACCAATACCGGTGTGCTGCACGCACATCTCCATATTTCATGCACGAGCGTACTCGCTATGTGAGCACACCTCCTTGCACAATTTTGCTTCTGCGCATGTGCGGAAGCAAAATCTCGCTGAAATCTTGTGAGGGGACACGCATGCGTGTGTGATTTCGGCAAGATTTTGCTTCTGTGCATGCGTGGAAACAAAATCTTGCCAAAATCTCTCTCACATGCGTGTCCCCTTGTGGGATTTCGGCGAGATTTTGCTTCCACGCATGCGCGGAAGCAAAAAAGCCCAAAAATTCTTTTAAAAAGATGGTGACGCGCGTGACAGAACGGCGAAGACGGCACCGGAATGGTCATGTGCAAATTGCGCAATCGGCTGCTCCCTACCGGAGCTACACACCGCACCGCACGGGTAGGAACCCACCATTGCCCTGGATCCTGTCTTCCTGCCTTAATGGGTCGATCCTGTTCCTGGAGCTTTGCCTTTCCTATCCTGGGAGTTAATTCTGTCAGGAAAGAGGAAAAGGGGAGTTCCAAGTGAGTTATTTTTAGTTGGTTTTGAGGACTTCCAGGATCTGCCTCATAGTCCAGTTTTTGTTATTCCTAGTACTAGCGGAGTGTGCTAATAATCTTACTTGTGTTTTCCTTTGCTTTACAGACCTGCAGAGGTCATGTATGTAAGGATTGGTATGCAAAATGATTTTGCTGCAAATGCTCGCTAAACGAGCCAGTCACTAAACAAGAACTACCTGTAAAAGGGAACTTGGCAAAAGAATGAAGAATACTACTAACTTAAATTTCAAATAAGGCTATGGGAATTCTACAGGTTCAATTTTCAGCGCTACTCTGGAAATAAAACATTTTACCACTGGAGCATAAATTGCTGTGGAGGAGATATTATTCATTTCTCTTTCAATAAAACAAATGTTCTGCATTTTGCATTTTCCTAGTTTTAAATGAGGGAAATAACTTATTCTCTGAAAGTAATGGTCACTATCAAGTGACAAGAGTTAAAGTTCCTTTTCTTCAGTTAATTGTCCTTCTGAAGCTTTGAGCAAGCTATGTGTCACTGATGTACGCTACTCCCGAAGTTCTCCAGAGAAAAAGGCTAATGTCAGGCCTTAAGATTAAATTGGTGCTTGCTTGGTGATATAATCGCAGTGTGCAACTGTACAATTGCACAAAAAAGGGAAGGTCAAAATTCTTAGCTACATAAGAATGTATATACAGCAGAGGTGGGTTGCTCCTGGTTCGGACCGGTTCGCCTGAACTGGTAGTGACCCACTGGTGATCTCACGATGACATCACGGAACCGGCTCGGTCGGTGCAGGTCCGTGGGTGCCACTATCTTTTTTTAAATTTTTTTTGGGGAAATTTTTTCTGACTTTTTTTTTCTTCTGCACATGCGCAGAAGCCGAGTTTCTGGCACTGCGCATGCATCACCATCTTGGCTGCATGTCGGCTGGCGGGTCCTAGGGGGAGAGCCTTCTCTGCAGAGGCCCCTGCTCTCTGGAACCAACTCCCCCCAGAGATACGAATTGTCCCCACCTTGCTGGCCTTCCAAAAAGCCATGAAGACATGGCTCTTCCTGCAGGCGGGGTTCTGAGACGATGTTCACCTTGGTCTCCCCTATGTATGTATGCTTTGTATGTTTCTTTTTAAATGTTTTTAAATTGCTATTAAAGTATTTAGCTGTTCTTTAAATGTTGTACGCCGCCCTGAGTCCCCAGGGAGTAGGGAGGCATATAAGAGCACTAAATAAATAAATAAATAAATAAATAAATAAATAAATAAATAAATAAATAAATAATAAATAAATAAATAAATAAATAAATAAATAAATAAATAAGTAAGTAAGTAAGTAAGTAAGTAAGTAAGTAAGTAAGTAAGTAAATAAGTAAGTAAATAAGTAAATGAATGAATGAATGAATAAACAAACAAACAAACAAACAAATAAACAAACAAACAAACAATAAATAAATAAATAAATAAATAAATAAATAAATTTAAGATACAAGTCCACGAAGAAAAAGATAGGAATCCACAAAGCTAGAATACAAACAAGCAGGAAATCAAACTATTGTTTTCAGTGTCAGGCTGCTTCACCGACTGGGCTAAGTAGGCACACGCTGGTGTAACTCATTAGGAGGGGGTGAAGCTGCCTCCTTGTGAGTAGCATCACTAACCTTTGTTGTGTCTGCCTCTGGTGGAGGAACCAATTCCTCCTCATTCATGCTGACTGGTTGCAGCTGCATTCCTTCTCGGTACTGCATTTGTGACTGGGTCCCCAAGTGCTCCAGCTGAGCTGCATCTCTTCCCTTTCTTCTACAGTCAGGCACTCATCCAGTTGTTCCTTTGATGGCCCCTCCAAGGTTCCTGCCCTCTCCTCTTCCTCTGGCCCGTTCAGTCCCTGCTTGGAGACTTCTGGCATTTTCCTGAAACCTCCCCGCAACCTCCTCCAAAGCCCTTGGAGTCAGCTCTTCCTCATTGTCTGAGCTGGTGTCAGGGTGTGTCAATCACATACTGATTATTACCTGTGTGTTGGGAACATCCTTTCCCTCGCTGTCATTCTTACCTTAGTTTCCCATCAAATTTGGGGTGGCAAAGCTTAAATGTCTGCCTTGTTCAACATCTGAACCAGAGGTGGGATTCAGCAGGTACTGACCAGTTCTGGAGAACAAGGTACCAGAAATTTTGAGTAGTTCAGAGAACTAGAGGTTTTTTGACCTGAAGAATATTTTTAAAAATAATGTCTGTGGTGACTTGCTAATTGCCGTTTCATATCAAGAAATGTCTTGGAAGGTAACTGTTGGATTCAAGGAACTTTGGGGGGGGGGGAACACCAAAGCAAATTATGGGGGTGGGTAGGAAATTGGCCTGTTCTGTTTCAACCTTGGTGTGTGTGTGTGTGTGTGTGTGTGTGTGTGTGTGTGTGTGTGTGTGTGTGTGCCAGAGTTGATATTCAGCAGGTTCTGACCAGTTCTGGAGAACCGGTAGCGGAAATTTTGAGTAGTTCAGAGAACCGGTAAATACCACATCCGACTGGCCCCACCCCCATCTATTCTCTGCCTCCTGAGTCCCAGCTGATCGGGAGGAAATGGGGATTTTGCAGTAACCTTCCCCTGGAGTGGGGTGGGAACGGAGATTTTACAGTATCCTTCCCCTGCCACACCCACCAAGCCACGCCCACCAAGCCAAGCCAAGCCACGCCCACCAAGCCACACCCACAGAACCAGTAGTAAAAAAATTTGAACCCCACCACTGATCTGAACTCAACTCTTCACAGAGGACTTTTGAAATCAGACCGAACACCACAGTTGATCCACCCCACGTTAGAAAGTAGGTTATGTGAACATGCCTTTATAGCAGAAAAAAAGTCTTGTCATTTCAGTTACTCTCACTAGAAAAGTAGCAGAGCTTAGATGTTTACATTTCTATGTATAAAAGCATTCTTAACCATCAATTATCAGCAGGCAATGACCTTAAAAGAACGAACACTACTTAATTAACCAATGGATGAGAAAATAAATAGTACCAATACAATGTGACCTTTAGAAAGCAATAGACGCACTCTGAAAATCTATGGGTTTTTTTAAATGTAAAATGAAAATATTTCCTCTTATACTTCATAACTTGCTAATGTTTTGTTTTCCAGCCATTACATTTATAATGGGTAAGAAGACCTAATATCAGCTTTCCTTTCATAATATTTAAAACATTTCCTGAAAATCACACATTCAAGGACAGATTGCCACTTTTCCTAAGTTTCTTGTGTCTACTGCTCTAAGTTTGCCTGCCTGGTCAAGGTGATTCCTCAGGGTTCTTTTCAAAAACTTCTTCTTCTTCTTCTTCTTCTTCTTCTTCTTCTTCTTCTTCTTCTTCTTCTTCTTCTTCTTCTTCTTCTTCTTCTTCTTCTTCTTCTTCTTCTTCTTCTTCTTCTTCTTCTTCTTCTTCTTATTATTATTATTATTATTATTATTATTGTTTGTTTAAGGTGACCAGACGTCCCGATTTTGGCGGGACAGACCCGCTTTTTCATGATTTGTCCCGCGTCCCGCCCGTCCTCTAAAAAGTCCCGATTTTTTGAAAGAATGCACGACTAGGGCATTCTTTCAAAAAATCGGCCTGAAAGGCAGCAGGCCTCTCAGCTCGGGCCGGCCGTGGGCGGCGTTGGCGGCGGGCGGGCGTCCCGCGTTGTTGACTCCTCTGGCGGCGGCTGGAAGCTGGGGGGAGGGGGAAGGGAGGCTGCTCCTCCTCTCCTTCCCCTGCCCCATCCCTAGCCCCGCCCTCGGAGGCGCCACTGCTGTTGGGAGGGGTGAGGGATGAGGAGCCATCGCCGCTTTGAGTTTATGAGCGGCGCAAACAGCCCTTCCTCGTCCCCCTCCCCTTTCTTCCCCCCGTCGCCTCGCTGCCGCCGTTGCCCTGGGGCCGGGCGGGCGACCGGGAGACCGCGGCGCTTGGATGCTTGGAGCAGGTAAGCTGCCGGCTGCCTCCTTTCCCCGTCTCCCGCCTCCCATTCGTTGCTTGCCAGCCCGGCCGAAGGGAAGGCGGGAGGCGAGGAAAGGCCTCCCGAAAGGGAGGCGGGCTCCCGAAGGGAGCCGGCAGCCCTTCGGGAGCCCACCTCCCTTTCGGGAGGCCTTTCCTCGCCTCCCGCCTTCCCTTCGGCCGGGCTGGCAAGCAACGAACGGGAGGCGGGAGATGGGGAAAGGAGGCAGCCGGCAGCTTACCTGTCGCGAGCTGCAGGCATCCAAGCGCCCTCCCGCCTCCCCCCCTCTCCCCCCCACCTCACCTGGACGCCGACATTTGCTGTTTTGCCCTCTGCGCATGCGCAGCGTTCTGCGCATGCGCAGAGGGCAAAACAAATGGCGGCACCCAGGCGCCCCCCCGTCCCGCTTAAAAATAAAAAAATCTGGTCACTTTGTGTTTGTTGCACAGTGAGCCAGATGTTCAGACTGAATTTGGCATTTTTATCCACCTATCCGGTCCTTCACAAGGGCCTGGGAAGGCAGATGTTTTTTTTATGTGATAAAGGTATTGTCACAGGATATAGCAATAGCACATAGTCTTATATACTGCTTCACAATGTTTTATAGCCCTCTCTCAGGAGTTTACAGAGTCAGCATATTGCCCCCAACAATCTGGGTCCTCATTTTACCCACCTCAAAAGAATGGAAGGCTGAGTCAACTTTGAGCCGGTCAGGATCGAACTGCTAGCAGTGATCTGAGTTAGCCTGCAATACCGCATTCTAACCACTGTGCCACCATGGCAGTAGAATAGAATAGAATAGAATAGAATAGAATAGAATAGAATAGAATAGAATAGAATAGAATAGAATAGAATAGAATAGAATAGAATAAGCACTTAGACTTATATACCGCTTCACAGTGCTTTACAGCCCTCTCTAAGCGGTTTACAGTGTCAGCATATTTCCCCCAACAATATGGGCCCTCATTTTATCCACCTCAGAAGGATGGAAGGCTGAGTCAACCTTGAGCCGGTGAGAATCAAAGTGCCAAACTACTGGCAGCTGGCAGTCAGCAGAAATAGCCTGCAGTACTGTATTCTAACCACTGTGCCGCCACAGCTGTTCTGAGTAAAGCTGCCTTTTGCAATTGACTGATTGTGATTTTTTTTCAATGCTGATGGTGTTTAAGTGGTGCGCCAGATGTTTTGGGATTGCACCCATGGCACCTATGACTATTGCTACCATCTTTGCTTTCTTCTGACACAGTCGTTCTATTTCTGTTTGCAGGTCTTTGCATTTTGTTATCTTATTCAGATCTTTCTCTTCTTTTCTGCTATTTCCAGGTGCTACCACGTCCACTGTCCAGACATTTTTGTCTTTCTTATCGACAATTGTTAAGTCTGGGGTGTTATGTGACAGGTGCTTGTCGGTTTGAATTTTAAAATCCCGGAGCACTTTAGGTTCTTCATTGTCTATTACTATTTTGTGGTTCCACCAGTTCTTGCTTGCAGGCAAATTGTATTTCTTGCAGATCTTCCAATGCACCATTTTTGCAACATTTATTTATTTATTTATTTTTATTTATTTATTTGTCAAACATGTACAGGATAGTAGTTGTTTGTATAAACATAACATAAGCAAAGAAGTACCGATAATAGAGGACAGTAGGACAGGGACGGTAGGCACAGTGGTGCGCTTAAGCACGCCCCTTACAGACCTCTTAGAAATGGGGAGAGGTCTACTGTAGACAGTCTAAGGTTAAAGTTTTGGGGGTTTGGCCATGGTGGTTGTTTTTTTTAATCAGTCTGTGCAATCTTCTTGCAGCAGTTAACCAGGTGGCAGCACTTGCTATTTGCCGCTGTCTTCTCCATTCTGGCTCCATTTCTTCTTAAGGCTTGGTCTTGTCCAGCCAGAATTAGCCCCTCTGTCTCTTTCTTCAACATTCAAGCTCTTAGCCATTGCCAGATCTTGTTATTATCTATTTTTCCTGCTAGTGTTTTTTTAATAGACTGGCCATGTAATATTGTAACCATCTTTGATTGACTCCCAATAGCATTAGGGATGGGTAGAGTGGCTCACTGTTTTACCATCACCCTAGACTCGATGAATGATGTCTATGGAGATTCTTAGTCATCCAGGTCATAGTTGTCCCAAAGATTCTTTTCTCAAAAGGCAACTTGACTTTGTTTTTCCTTGAAGATATTCTGTTTCTCATCCAAGAATCTTCTTCAGTTCAGCTTCTTGGATGAGAAGCTAAACTTCTTCAAGGAAAAACAAAGTCCTGTTGCCTTTTGAGAAAGGAACCTTAGGGAGGACTGTGATGTAGCAGGAAGCCAGCCTTTCTTGGAGGAAGATCTGACAATGTCAGCTCTTTGTAGATAGGATAGCAAACAGATTTGACCAGAAATACAAAACTTTACTCTATTGATATGGGTTATAATAACAGAAATCTTGAAAGCCTGACTGAGTTTCTCTTTTCCTCCTTCTTATACCCAAGAGGGTCAAGGCAGGCTGGTCTTGAATTTCTTCCTCACCCCTCCCTATCTTTCCAAGCTAAGTTAATGTTTTTGTAATGGCTGCTGCACATTTTCTTCAAGGCCATCGCTCTTCTCCTCTACAGAAAAGGAGAGAACGAACTGAATTTGCTGTCTTGCAGACATCCTGGAAAACGGATAAGGACTTTGGAGTGCTAATGCTGTGCCTTATATTCAAGCTAAGAAAAAGAGACTGCGTTTCTTGAAATATGAATAGAATGTTTCAAAAGGCATTTTCTATCAAAAATGTGTGTTGACAACCTGAGCTGTCAGACTGATTAGTATGCTAGTTCGGTACAGGCATGACATCTTCACTATTAGTGGAGCCACAATGACTCAGAATTCAGACTCAAAGAGTTTTCTCTTCAAAATGGTGTCTGCCATCAAAATGGTTTCTCATCAAACTGGGACGAGGCATCGAGTGGAATGCCACAATGTACAGTTCTGGGCTTGGACTTCTTCTTCATTCATCTTAATGGCTTGAATGAAGAAGTGGGATAGCTTGTATCCTTGAACAAAATGTGACGCAATAGAGTGCTGTCTGAAAGACAGCAATTTTGATTGTTGACTTGTTGTTCTTACTGTTTCAAGCCACTGAAAAGCTATATACAATTGCAACAGGATATAAATATCATATGAGACAAAAAAAAGATGTGGAGACTCCAAAAAGAGTGCATAGAAGACCAATAAAGATAATTAGGGGACTGGAGGCTAAGCCATACGAGGAACCATTGTGGGAACTGTCTGGAAAATAAAACATACGAAGAGCGGTTGCAGGAACTGAGCTTGGCCAGTCTGGCGAAGAGAAGGACCGGGGGTGACATGATAGCAGTGTTCCAATACTTGAGGGGATGCCACAGAGAGGAGGGGGTCAGGCTGTTCTCTATGGCACCAGAAAGCCAAACAAGGAATAATGGATGGAAGCTGACCAAGGAGAGATTCAACCTGGAAGTGAGGAGAAATTTTCTGACGGTGAGAGCGATCAACCAGTGGAACAGCTTGCCAGCGGAGGTTGTGAGAGCCCCAACACTTGCGACCTTCAAGGAGAGACTGGACTGCCATCTGTCTCAAAGGGTGTAGGAACTCCTGCTTGAGCAGGGGGTTGGACTAGATGACCTACAAGGTCCCTTCCAACTCTAATAATAAATCTAAAAATCTAAATGTCTAGTCTAATGAAGAGAAGGACTAGGAGTAACATGATAGCAGTCTTCCAATATTTGAGGGGCTGACACCAAGAGGAGGGGGTCAATCTATTCTCCAAAACACTTAAAGGCAAGACAAGAAATAACAGATGGAAGTTTATAAAAGAGAGATCCAACCTAGAACTAAACAGAAACGTCCTGTTCGTGAAAATAATAAATGTCCTGTTCAGTGGAAAAGCTTGCCTCCAGAAGTTGTGGATGCTCCCTCAATGGAGGTTTTTAAGAAGAGAATAAACAGCCATTTTGTATAGGTCCTCCTACTTGAGACTAGAAACGTGCAAGGTCCCTTCCAACTCTTTTGTTCTATGTTGTGTAAATTAGATACATAGAATCATACATGCCGTGTTTTTTCAGAGTATAAGACGCACCGGAGTATAAGACGGACCTTAGTTTTGGAGGAGGAAAATAGGGGGGGGGGAATCTACCTACCAGGTATTCATCTGGCTAGCGTCCTTAGTCTGGTCAGCTTCAGCACATTATTTTATCCCCTGGTTAGGGCTGAAAAAATCATCTTCGGAGAGAGTAGCAATGAAAACAAGCCTGCAAAGACTTAGGGCTGGAAAAACCTTTTTCAGAGGGAGTAGCAATGAAAACAAGCCTGCAAGCCGGGATGAGCCGGGAAGATCGTTAGCACCTCGTTAGGGCTGGGGAAAAAAGCTTCTAAAAAGCTACATTCGGAGTATAAGACGCACCCAAATTTTCAGCCTCTTTTAGGGGGGGGGGGAAAGGTGCGTCTTATATTTTGAAAAATACGGTAAATACATTCACAATGATCTTAATAGAACAGAAAAGTGAAAATAATAGAATAAAACTGAATAAAGGGATCCATAAAGTGCTTTATTTTTTAAAAAATAAGGATCAGCTGCACAGGTTTAAGATAACCACATAGGTAAATTTTCTCCATAATGATCTATCCCATGAGGCAAAGGTGGCACAGTGGTTAGAGTGCAGTACTGCAGGCTACTTCTGCTGACTACCGGCTGCCTGCAATTTGGCAGTTCGAATCCCACCAGGCTCAAGGTTGACTCAGCCTTCCATCCTTCTGAAGTGGGTAAAATGAGGCCCCAGATTGCTGGGGGCAATGTGCTGATTCTGTAAAACCGCTTAGAGAGGGCTGTAAAGCACTATAAAGCGGTATATAAGTCTAAGTGCTATTGCTAACCAGGTTTTTCAGGTCTTCCAATGATACACTCATCACCAAGATAATTGAGTTCATCCATTTTGCTGCTGGTCATCCTCTTCTTTTTCTCTCCACCTTTCTCGGCATTAGAGCCTTCTCCAGAGAGCTGGCTCTTTGCATAACATGTCTGAAGTACAATAAATTGAGCCTGCCTTTTTGTGTCTCAAGTGAGAACTTTGTATTGATTTGTTGAATAATCTATTTGTTTTTGTTTTTGTTTTACGTGGCTGTCCATGGTGTTCTCAGGAGACTTCTCCAATACCAGAGTTCAAAAGTATCAATATACTCTTCCTATTCTACTTCTTCAAAGTCCAGTTTTGTTAATCATGTGAGGGTGTAACTTTCTTGGACTTGTATCTAAAACTAAGCTGTGTTTGAGTCAACAGTGTGACATGGACTCTAAAGAGTCAAAATACAACATTATACTGTCTCAAGAGAAGTATTGTTTTCAAATAATGGGAAGTCATAGTTCTCCTTTACTCTATTCCAGGCCCTACTTCACCGAGTACTGCATCTAGTTTTGGACAACACATTTTTTAAAAAAAAGATTGAGAAATTGGAACAGATGCGAAAAGTAACAGTAAATATAATCAGTGGGCTGGAAACTGGAATTTACAAGAGATTGGAACTGGGAACGTTACAAGAAAAGGCTGAATAAATTTTTGTATACTAAAAGGGGTGTAACACTTGTGTAGGGCATAAATTATGGGACGGAACATACTTGGGTAAACCAGGTTTTCCTGATAGACCAGTCCCAATGGAAAAACACTTAATCTTTCCCCTGGTATAGCCGACAAAGCAAGGAGAGCCCATGGCTTAGAGGTTTATTTATTTATTTATTTATTTATTTATTTATTTATTTATTTATTTATTTATTTATTTATTTATTTATTTATTTATTTATTTATTTATTTATTTATTTATTTATTTATTTATTTATTTATTTATTTATTTATTTATTTATTTATTTATTTAGTAGTTTTTCTATGCCGCCCTACTCCCTCAGGACTCAGGGCGGCGTACAACATTTTATAAAAACTCCAAACAAATCGTTAAAAAAGACAGTTTAAAAACAATTTAAAAAACATATAAACAACATACATACATGGGGGAGACATCAGATATAAAGTCATCTCAAAACCCCGCCTGCCGGAAGAGCCATGTTTTAATGGCTTTTCGGAAGGCCAGCAAGGTGGGGATGGTTCGGATTTCTGGGGGAAGTTGGTTCCAGAGAGCAGGGGCCCCTACAGAGAAGGCCCTTCCCCTCGGCCCCGCCAGTCGGCATTGTTTGGCTGACGGGACCTGGAGGTGACCCACTCTGGTCGAAGGGAAGAATGAGGCAGAATGCGGTCCCGGAGATAGCCTGGTCCTAAGCCATGTAGGGCTTTAAAGATGATCAGCACCTTGAATTGTACCCGGAGACCAATGGGCAGCCAATGCAGCTGGCGGAATATAGGTGTCATGTGGGTGTACCTTGAAACACCCACCACAGCACGCGCAGCTGCATTTTGCACCAGTTGAAGTCTCTGAATACTCTTCAAGGGCAGCCCCATGTAGAGCGCATTGCAGTAGTCCAATCGAGAGGTGACAAGGGCATGAGTGACCGTGAGTAGAGCCTCCTTCTCCAAGTATGGTCACAATTGGTGCACCAGGTGAACCTGTGCAAAGGCCCCCCTAGCCACAGCTGCAAGGTGTTGGTCTAATTTTAGCTGTGGGTCTAGGAGGACTCCCAAATTGCGAACCCGTTCTGAGGGAGTTAATTTTTCTCCCTCAAGAACCAAGGAGGGACAGTCGATATAGTCCTTCGGAGGCAATATCCAGAGCCACTCAGTCTTGTCCGGGTTGAGGTAAATGTAAAGGTTAATACATTTACCTAATATGCAAGTAGCCCGGGTTTGAATCCCAGTAGGGTATGGCTAGCTGATGAGAGCTAAATCGTTTGAAATAGATCTATACCAGTCTCCCTTTATTTCTTTGTCAATAAACATAAATTCAACGGCATAAATTAATGTCCTTAAAGTACAGAAAGGTAAATTCCAGCTGAATAAAAGAGTAGAAAATGCTCAACCTGATAGAAAAACAGATTGACAGTAGAATCAATTACCCGGGGACTTAGAAATCTCTCCTTCACTGAATCTCTTCAAACAGAGGTTGGATTGGCAGCTTCACCAAGGATATTTTTTTTTATTTGGATTCCTGCATTTATGAGGGTACATTTGTTGGTTTATGGATTATTTCTAATTACTTGGGAGCAGCGAGGAAAAAGAAACACCCCTGGATAAGTGGATAATTAAGAACCAATCCCCATGTCATTCTGGAAAAAAAGTGCAGGTTAGTTGAGTTTCATATTGACGTTCACAAAGATCAATGCTCAACATTTCGCTCTTCAACAGCATTGCTGTGAGAACATCCTATCAGGAGAGGCTCCGTTAAGCTGATCTTCATAATGATAGATGATCTTGCCTGTTTTCTACTCCACTAAAGGAAAGCGATCGCATGGGGGACAAAGGAAGCGATACAAAGACTCGTTGAAAGCCTCCTTCAAGTCCCTCGATATCGACACCACCTCCTGGGAAACCCTGGCACAAGATCGATCAACATGGCACATGCTGATCCACCAAGGCTGCCAAATATCTGAGGACAGAAGAACAGCCATAGCAGAAGAGAAGCGAGCACTCCGCAAAGCCAGAGCTGCAAATGCTGCGACAATGGTGCCCACACATGTCTGCCCAACATGTGGCAGAACATTTCGTGCCCGTATAGGCCTTACCAGCCACCTGCGGACACATCGTAAACAGCCCACAACCTGATAGATGTCAAGGTCCTCTTCAAACACGATGGATGAACATCACAGTTTTAAAAATTCCCTATAATGGAGGAACAGAACCATAACATGCAATTTGCATACTTTTCATGATTGCTTCTAAGCAGGACAAGTAGGTTTTTTTTCTTCTTCTTCAAAACCTTCCCATTAAGAATAAACTGCTGTTTAACTGTCAATTGACACTCCTCCCAAGCTAATTACCTCAACTAAAGATTTTAAATCACATTTTCAACATGATAGATACTGTGCATCTGAATTTCCCTGCACCTCCTGAATACTAATCTAAGGCCATTGAAAACCTGACAAATACTGTTAAAACTTTTACAGCAAGGAGGCAAAAAACCAACATTTTCATTAATGCTCCCATATAGGTTGCAAGAAGTTTTTGATGATGTTTTCCAGAGAGAGAGAGAGAGAGAGACGGGCAGAGATTCATAGAAAATGTCAGCCGAAATACCTGCAACATAAATATAAAATGTTCATTCATCCTTCCTACCTGTCTGACTGTTTTTGAGTTAGCTAACTTCTTTTTTTTACTGTCTCTGAAGTATTTGCAAGCAATTTTGCCTTCCCAATTTCAATCCCATGTTTCTGAACTGATTCTGGTAGACAGTCCTTGTCCTCTCACCTTGCCAAAAGTCTACCAAAAGCTTTCCAAATAATTTAAGAGCTTCCAAAAGTGTAGTACTTGTTTCTGTTTCATCCTCATCCTCATCTAGGCTACAGAACCAATTTTCTCTGAAAACCTTACCCTAAATCAAAAGTATTAGAAATTTGCATGTTTGTGAAATAATTGTTTTGCCCCAGCTATGGACCACCAAGAATGCAGCACACACTAAGTTGGTCCAAAGCTTTGTTTACTCAATTAATGACTACTAATAAGCTTGCTTAGTAGTTGACACACACAAACACAAGTTAAAGCCGTCTTGCCTGAAAAGCCAGCTGTTAATTAAACTGCATTAACAGCTAGCAGAAGTCCATGAACTCATAAATTAAGTCTAAGCAAATAGTCCTGGATATATCAAGAAGCTTACAAGGGTTTGCAAAATGCCTAGAAGCAGTCCGCAGGAAGAATGCCAAAACAGATAACAGGAGCTGAGCAGACGTTTTCAGAACACGAAGGCACATGAACGAACAAACGTTGTTTCCTGCAGAGTTTTTGCTGTTGTCCTCATCCCTTAAATAGGCTAGGGGAGTGGCCAATTAGCCCCAAGCCTTACTCCCGAGGAGACCTCCTCCTGAGGAACCATTCCTGCCTTTTGGCAGCTCTGCGTGCCCGTGCATTAAGAAGAGGAGGAGCCTCTTCTTTCTCATCACTGATGTGAGGTGCTGGAGGTTCTGAAGGCCCTGGCTGAATCTCTGCCTCTGGCACCGAGTCCTCTCCAGCCTCTTCACTGTCCGACTCAGGTGCCAGCTGCACAGGCTGCTGGCGCATCACCACATTGGCCTCTTCTCGGGCGGGATCCGCTACCAGCTGCACTGGCTGCTGGCGGGCCACAACAATAATCTATTTGTTTTTTTTTTATTTCAAAAAGTTTTATTAGTACAAAGTACAAACATTTTTCTCTTTTTCTCCCCCCCTTCTGCCCAGCCCCCTTCCCCCATCCTCCCCCCCTCTCACCCACCCACCCCCCGACTTCCCAGAAAAAGCACAGGGTATAATATTCAATAAAAATAAGATTAAAATATACTAACAAATTATTAATTTCAAAATTTCTCTAGATCTTTAACTCCTTGTTGCTCAAAACCTTTTAAACATAGTCTAAAAATCAGGCATATTATTAATCAATTAACATTTTGATATATCAGACTGTTAATTTATTCCATTATGTATCTTTCATTTATATAGTCTTTAAGATATAATAATAAAAAGTAGAGAAAGAAGAAATCTTTCTTTCACCATTTCAACCAGATACACAACCATCAACGTCATTTCCTCAATGATAAATAGATCTTCCTTCTTCCGACGCTATACCTCCTAGGCTGTATGTATCAAGGAACAGTAATCTATTTGTTGAGGGAGATGAATCTCAGGCCGCTATTATGCTCTCCATGCTCGAAACCTGTAACTCACCTCTCTAGTCATTTCCTAGGAAGATCATATTTTTTTTTTTGATATATCTCTATTCCTGAGTTCAGGTGTGCATTGGCGTTTATACAAAAGACCAGAGAACACTGTGTTCCTAAAGCTCTAAAGAATTTTTATATGGCCAGTACAAAGAGACTGGTGTATATTTTTTTGCTGAGTGTAGAGCAAACGGAGTGAGAGTAAGAGAGAAGGGAAGAGGAGAGGTGGGGAGGGGAAGGAGAAGGAGAAGAGGATGGGAGGGGAGGGGAGGGGAGAGGAGAAGAGAGGAGAGGAGAGGGGAAGGAAAGGGAAGGGTATGGAAGGGGAGCAAGGAAGGAAGGAAAGAAGGAAAGAAAGAAGGAAACAAAGGAGGAAGGAAATAAAGGAGGAAGGGAGGAAGGAAGGGAGGAAGGGAGGAAGGAAGGGAGGAAGGGAGAAAGAAAGATTTACTACTTACATTCCATGCCAGACTGACATATTATAAAATTGAGGATGGGGGAGAAATTAGACATTCACTTTGCACATTCTCTTTCAGATGGGGCACATGGATGCATGTCTTGATCAATTCAAAATGTGCTTATTTCTTCGGAGGTAAAAGCAACAAGCTGCCTGAAAAGTTGACAGGCAATGAAACCATTTTTTTTAAAGTGCCTCCTGGCTTTGGGAACACAATGAGCCGAGGAGAGGCAAGAAGGCTCTAACAAATTGCTTTGGACAAGAGCCCGTGGCAAGAAGAATGCTTGCCAGCCTAGAGGTCATTAAGGCAACACAGCTTTTGGTGAGCATTCGCGATTTCAGAGCCCTGAGCTTAATTCATCATTTGCTAGAATAACTTCTCGGTACTACGGATTCACCAGGTAAAATCAATCAGGCAGAATTATCTGTTTGTGCTCTTCTTTCTCCTTAGGATTGCTATAGATGGTGGCCATCTATAGATAGCAAGAAAGGCTTCATTTTTGGTACCTTTCTGCTGTCCAGATATGGAAATCCTATCTTTTTGTAAAGCTATATTTAAGGATTACATTTGTAAGCACCGGAAATGAACAGTACCGAAAAGAAAATTAGCAGGCCATGATGCTGACACAAATGTTATGCTTACATTACAAGAGATAAAATATAAGGAAAGGGGAGAAAGTCAATGGAATTCAAGGTGGACTTAGATCTCTTGTGGGGACAAAGAGACCCAAGACTGATGATGTGCTTGACCTCTCCCTCGGGATCAGTCTGGTCATCTCATGTATGTATGTATGTATGTATGTATGTAACACAGTTTTGCTGATAATGACAATGAAGGGAGACTAGTATAGATCTATTTTAAGCTATTTAGCTCTCATCAGCTAGCCATACCCTTACTGGGATTTGAACCTGGGCAGCCTGCCTAAAAGGCAGTACCTTTAACCTCTAAGCCACAGGCTCTCCTCCTATATCAGCTTGTACCAGGGATACATATACAGTATATCTCAGAATTGAAATTTTGGGCTTAGACCATTTAGAACTACGCCACCTTAGGTATGACCTAAGTGTAGCACATAAAATTATCAGCTACAATGTCCTGCCCGTCAATGACTGCTTCCGCTTCAACCGCAACAATACACGAGCACATAATAGATACAAACTTAAGGTAAACCGCTCCAAAGTCGATTGCAGAAAATACGACTTCAGCAACAGAGTAATCAATGCCTAGAATGCACTACCTGACTCTGTGGTTTCTTCCCCAAATCCCCAAAACCTTAACTTTAGACTGTCTACTGTTGACCTCACCCCATTCCTAAGAGGTCTGTAAGGGGCGTGCATAAGCGCACCAACGTGCCTACCATCCCTGTCCTAATGTTCCCATGTACTTAAAACTGTCTCATGTATACATGTTTATACTTTTACTGTAATCTTGTATACGCTTGACAAAAAAATAAATAAATAAATAAAATAAATATATCCTGTCTAGCTTCCGGTGTTGGTCATAGGGTATCAGCAGCAGGGGCATTGGCGGCATCAGCAGGGGGTGTTGGTGGTGGCACTAATGGCCTTCCACAACAGTCCCAGGTTCTCATGTGGCCCCTTGAAAGAATTAATTTCTTACCCCTGCCCTACAAGCTTTTCAGAATAGCAGACAGACTCTCTAAGAGATCAGAGCCTCGCAATGAATCAGCCGGCTGCCTCTGCAAAAAATAGAAAGGTAAAATGGGTGCTGTTGGATCCTGGAGCTGGCTGAGGAGCAGGACAAGTCCTGCAAGTCCCTTTGATGGGCAGTATGTCAAGGCCTACAGCCCCCCCAAGGCTCTAGGCTGCCTTGGATGGCTGGATAGGCAGGTTGGGAGCAGGCCAAAGACCTGCAGGCACTCCGTGAGGTTGGTGGTGGAGCTCTGCAGCATCCCTAATAGTTGGTCATAAGAATAAGGGATGCTGTAACTTCAAAATGGGGTCATAGGTAGCTTTTGGTGGATCTGTCATAACTTCAAAAGGTCGTTAAGGGACCAGTAATAAGAGGATTACTGGTACGCATGTTACAAATCAGTGCAAATAAATTTTAACCCCCAAACTGAAAGCAACTAAAAGCAAAAGCAAAGACTAAAAACAATATTTGTGTCAGGCACCAAAGATCAGGACTACAGATGAAGTTGCTTTTGAACTGATTTATTATTCTAGGTAAGAAGAATCAAAAATACACATACAAACTGGGTGAAACCACACTCAATAGCAGCGATTGCGAGAGGGATCTTGGAGTCTTGGTAGACAGCCAACTAAATATGAGCCAGCAGTGTGCAGCAGCAGCCAAAAAGGCCAACGCAGTCCTGAGCTGCATAAATAGAGGGATACAATCAAGGACCAGAGAGGTACTAGTACCACTCTATAAAGCCTTGGTCAGACCACACCTAGAGTACTGCATCCAGTTTTGGTCACCACACTACAAAAAAGACATTGAAACTCTAGAGAAAGTGCAGAAGAGAGCAACCAGGATGATAAAGGGTCTGGAAAATAAAACATACCAAGAGCGGTTGCAGGAACTGAGCTTGGCCAGTCTGGCGAAGAGAAGGACCAGGGGTGACATGATAGCAGTGTTCCAATACTTGAGGGGATGCCACAGAGAGGAGGGGGTCAGGCTGTTCTCTATGGCACCAGAAAGCCAAACAAGGAATAACGGATGGAAGCTGACCAAGGAGAGATTCAACCTGGAAGTGAGGAGAAACTTTCTGACGGTGAGAGCGATCAACCAGTGGAACAGCTTGCCAGCGGAGGTTGTGAGAGCCCCAACACTTGCCACCTTCAAAGGGAGACTGGACTGCCATCTGTCTCAAATGGTGTAGGAACTCCTGCTTGAGCAGGGGGTTGGACTAGATGACCTACAAAGTCCCTTCCAACTCTAATAATAAATCTAAATAAATCTAAATCTAAATTATTGCTCATGCCTATACACAGGAATCTACTCAACTAACAATTCTGGTGCTAGATAAAGAACAATGGCATTCAAGGGAGGTTAGACTTGTCATTTGTCATTACAAAGAGATGCTAGGCTGATTCCTCTTTTGACTCCGCCGCCAGGTTCTGCCACCTTCTCCTACAGTTTGTGTTTTCATGGCAAGATCCCTAAAGCTATTCCTGAATTTTCTCACTCCCTCTCAAAAACCATAGCAGAATAGCAGGGTATCTAAGAGCTTAACAGAGACATGGGGGAGAAAGAGTAGACATTTACTTAAGTAGCCCTCCCATATGTATGTTTAATCATAACTTACAATTTGAAAAAAAATCAATTTGCTGGAATAATATTATGCAGATAAATAGATGGATGATTAAGAGAGTGAGAGTGAGAGTGAGAGTGAGAGTGAGAGAGAGAGAGAGAGAGAGAGAGAGAGAGAGAGAGAGAGAGAGAGAGAGAGAGAGAGAGAGAGAGAGAGAGAGAGAGAGAGAGAGGTTGGACATCACTTGATAGAAGACTCATCAATGATAACCAGTTTAATCACCTTTTTAGCTTTCCCCTGCCCTCATATCATTTAATTATACATATGAGCCAACAGAACATCTGAGCAGCAAGAAGATCTTTATTACATATAATTCCTATTTTATAACTTTTTGTTTGATCTGCTCCTACATTCAATCCAGACATATTCAGCTGTATAAATTACTATTTTTTGAAACCACTTGAATATGACTTTGAATACCTAATGTATCCACCCATCTATATAATGAAAAGCTACTATTCTTTTATAGCAATATTCTTTTTTTGCAAGTTTAACACTTGCTGTATTAGTCAAGAGGGTGTCGCATGTTTCATAGAGGTGTAAGTATGTAGAGGTTTGTCAAAATGAAGTCAATTCTGATCAAATACGTTTTTAAAGATTTATTTTGTCCTTCCTTCCTTCCTTCCTTCCTTCCTTCCTTCCTTCCTTCCTTCCTTCCTTCCTTCCTTCCTTCCTTCCTTCCTTCCTTCCTTCCTTCCCTCCCTCCCTCCCTCCTTCCTTCCCTCCCTCTCTCCCCCCTCCCTCTTCCTTTCCTTTCCTTTCCTTCCCTTTCTTTCCCTTCCCTTCCCTTCCCACCTCCCTCCCTCCCTGTGTCATCAAGGGGAGTGTCAAAGAAGACAATAATACAGTGCAGTGGTCCCTAACCTTTGTGGCTTGGTGGCCTGGCTGGGGGGGAGGGGAGAGGGGAACGGGGCCACATAAGTGGCAGGTTGTCGTGTACACTTATAGCTCAACTTGCCTGAGTGGCAGGATGGCATGCATACATGTGTATATGCACGGGCAGCTGAACTAGCACATGTCGAGCTGCATGCACGTGTGCATCAGAGGTGGGTTGCTCCCAGTTTGGACCGGTTCTATAGAACCGGTAGCGGGAATTTCCCGCTGCTCACCGAACTGGGAGTGATCGCTGGCTGGTCACACCCCCGAACCGGCTCTCTCGGCTGCGCCATAGGTGCCGCCATCTTGTTTTTGGCCTGCGCACACACAGAAGCTCTTTTTTGCTTCTGCGCATGCACAGAAGCCGGGTTTTCAGTACTTCACATGTGCGCACACCCACACGGTGCACAATGAGTGTACGTCCACGTGACGCGGGAGGAAGCGAACTGGCGGTGAGGTAAGTTAGAACCCACCTCTGGTGTGCACATGTGCCACTTGTGCAAGTTGAGCTGTGCACACCCATGCATGTATGCCAGCCCACCACTCCAACAGCCCAGTTTTGAGTAGGCCATGGCCCAATAGTGGCCCGTGGCCCAGTTGGGGTTGGGGACCCCTGATATAGTGGATGCAGCAACACCACTAAAGCCTCACTCCTCTTGTATATGCATCACATTAAATGAGCTTTGCTTTGAGGTGCCATGTCTTTCATCTTGCCTGTTTTGATGCCCCCTCCTGCAAATGTCACGGAGCTTGAAAAAATAAAACATAGAATCAATATTATTTTAATATATACATTTTCACTTTCAATTTTCTGAGCTCAGATTATCGGCTAGTCATAGAATGAAATGATCGCAAAGTAGTAGAAACAGAATTAGAATCATCAAGTTCAATTTCCAAACACATAATAATATTCCTAATCTCTCTTGTCGTTTGGGCCTGAAAAAGTCCATTTTTTTGTTTTTGTTTTCATTGCCATGTATTTTGAGAGCCAGGAAAGTCTACTGTAGAGAGTAGTCTGACTGCCAACAGTTGCTAGTTCGTATAATTCACACTGTCACACACAATGTTCCCTGTAATATCAGAAAACGGCATGCGGCAGTTAGAAACTGCTGCGCGGCATTCTCTTTTCATCTGTGCAGCCGCGCAGCCGTGCAGCCTCTGCCATTAGGAAATGCCGTGTGGAAGTTAGAAACTTCTGCGCAGCGTTCTGTCATTACGTGCACGGCTGTGCGGCCGCGCACCTTAGAGGGAACAGTGGTCACACGGTCCCAGGTGCATCACGAGGAGGCGAACTGGCTTCAACGGTTAGATGGCCTAGACATTGATATTTGAATATAGATCTTTTTAGCATTTATATTTTATTGTGTTTTATTAATCTAGATGAAATGCTAATATATAATGCAAGTCCATGTGCAATATGCCATACATTAAATAAATCCAAACACATAGCTGTCTAAACTCTAAACATATCCAAGGAGGGGAGCTCATAATGCCCATCAGTACGTAGAATTGCGAAATTCCACCAGCTATTAGGATTGCCTTATTAACAATTCACTAGAAAACAAACAAATGGATCATCAAACAAACTAACCTAAGTTCTCCCTTGAGACAAAAGTGAGCAGGCTCAAATTATCCTACCTCAGATGCATTATAGAGATGGCTATAATGCTGGATTACCATTCAGGGTCCTCTCACAAAAGGACTTGGTTGCATCTACATTTCCTCACTATCCTTATGTGCAGTGGTGGGATTCAAATAATTTAACAACCAGTTTGCCCAGGGTCAGGTTGGGCTGTCATGGGAGGCGTGGCCTATCCCCGTCCTTCAGCTTCGCCACACATGTGGGACGAGCCTCCCGTGACAGCCAACCTGTCCCTGGGTGAACCGGTTGTTAAATTAACCCCCTCCCCCAAATCAAAGTGGATCCTGGGTGCTGCGCATCCAATGGAGAAACGGGCAACGGAGTGGCCGGCATGAGGGAAGGAGGAGGGAAAGCGGCCTTCTCCTTCCCTCATGCGGGCCGCTCCGTTGCCCGTTTCTCCATTGCAGCTCAGCACAGCACCCAGGATCCACTTTGACAGTGGGTGGGTGGGTAATTTAACAACCGGTTTGCCTGAACTGGTGCGAACTGGCTGAATCCCACCACTGCTTATGTGCATAAGATTGCTGCAGTCATAATGTCTCAAAAGGTGCATTTTTCAAAAGGCAGCTGGATGGTTCCTTGAGGAAGAAGATGTTTTATTTCTTAATCGAGAAGCTTCATTGGTTCTGGCAGTCCTTTCAGAAATTTCAAGAAGATTCCACCCTCTTTTGCACTCTGATACAGGTGACTCTGAGGGCACAGATAAACCCCCAAATGGCCTCAAGAGCTGCCAGAACCAATAAAGCTTCTTGAATAAGAAGCAAAATGTTTTCTTTTCAAGGAAAAAAAACCAGTCCAGTTGCTTTTTTTTTTTTTTGAAAAAAAGCACCTTTGAGACAACTATGACCTGGATGACTAAGAATCTCTACAGACATACAGTTATAGTGGGTGCTCAGATGAAGGAAGGAAGGAAGGAAGGAAGGAAGGAAGGAAGGAAGGAAGGAAGGAAGGAAGGAAGGAAGGAAGGAAGGAAGGAAGGAAGGAAGGAAGCTGGATGGACTTGAATTAAATGGGGATGTACTATTACTATTACTAAGAGTCGAGGTGGCGCAGCGGTTAGAGGCAGTACTGCAAGTCACTTTAGCTGACTCTGATCCGCAGGTCAGCGGTTCAAATCTCACCGGCTCAAGGTTGACTCAGCCTTCCATCCTTCCGAGGTAGGTAAAATGAGGATCCGGATTGTTGGGGGCAATATAAATATACATTGCTTACTGGTGTAAACCACTTAGAGAGTGCTTGCACTGTGAGGCGGTATATAAATCTCACTAACTAACTAAATAAATGAATGAATGAATGAATGAATGAATGAATGAATGAATAAATAAATAAATAAATAAATAAATAAATAAATAAATAAATAAATAAATAAATAAATAAATAAATAAATAAATAAATGGGAGATCCAAAGGATCACCAAGTTAGGGATAGATCATCAGATGGATCATTTATTTATTGTATTCAACATTGACTTAATGACTCATCATCATCATCATCCCTGTTACTTATGATCAGACATGTCATGGACACTGTTTAAAGCTCCCCCCCTTTTCCTTCTAATGGCACACAATGGCACACGGAATTGAGGAGAAAAGCCACATTTTAAGCAAATCATTGGAATAATACCATTGATGAAGAAATCAGACTATTCTGCATGGATATAATTAAAAGAGTTAAAATGACTAAGCATAACATAAGCTGATGCGTGGTAGGACCTAACTGTGGTCTGATCTTCAATTTCTGAGAGTGCTACTTTCAAAGAGAGGACTGTGCCTGAATTGCAGAAATGAAGACTTTCAGGAAAGGATAGGAAAAGAGAGATAGAAAATTAACTCCCCAGAAAACTCTTGATTCATACTGCCAGGTACTTATTAACTGTCCAGAGTTTTGTACTTCAGATCTGGTAGCTGCGTTGGATATGGAGAATTGTTCCATAAAAATAACTTGAAAGGAACTTTAAATGGAGTAACCTACAAAAAAAACCCCAACCCTCAGACCTTGTAAGGTAGGTTCTGAGACGCATGTAAGGTTTGAGAAATGATATTTGCGCCCCGGACTTTCAAAGTAGCAGGAATAAAAATCTCCTCTAATGTGGGGAGAATGAAGCACCACAGAAATGCCCCATTGGACCATCCTTGGATGCCAGGTTTTGTGTGCTTTGCAAGAGCTGAAAATGGAAAACTACTCTTAAGATTTTAAATAACTTTGTTCATTAAATCATATTCCGGTTACACTGGCATTGTTATATTTCTGGGTGAGGAATGGAGGTGAGGCCAGAGTAATTTTTAACAGCTCTTTATTCAATGCTGCCTGTGAGGCAACTGTTGCTCCCTGACTGACACAGCTCCTTTTATCAGCCCACAACCAATCAGGAGAGATTATTTTCCCGCTTCAACAGAGGACCAGACTGAGAACTTCAACTGACAACTATATACAATACATAACAGGAATCTATACAAAGTCTACTCTTAAAGGCCACATTCTTCATTTTTTGCAAATTTATAATTAGCCCAAACAAATAATAGAAAGCCTAATTCTCTTCTTGGACCATTTGATGTCATTGAGAGAAGCAGGTGAATTGAAGAGCACACCAATTGTAGTTGTCGAGGCACCAACTATTGCAAAAAAAAAAAAAAAGTGTTTTGTCAAACAGTGAAGGGGCTAAGATACAGCTCTCTTTGTGGCAGAGGTGGGAATCAGCAGGTTCTGACCAGTTCTGGAGAACTGGTAGCGGAAATTTTGATTAGTTCGGAGAACCGGTAAATACCACCTCTGATTGGCCCCGCCCCTATCTATTCTCTGCCTCCCGAGTCCCAGCTGATCGGGAGGAAATGGGGATTTTGCAGTATTCTTCCCCTGGAGTAGGGTGGGAATGGAGATTTTACAGTATCCTTCCCCTGCCACGCCCACCAAGCCATGCCTATCAAGCCATGCCATGCCCACCAAGCTACGCCCACAGAACAGGTAGTAAAAAAAATTGAAACCCACCACTTTGGGGTTTGAATACCCGCTTTGTGGGTATTCAAACTGATAGCTGTCCTAAATTACTGTGCAATGTTTTGATCAAGGGCAATGACTGCCTATCAATTCATCATAAATCATACCATGTTTGCTAATTGGCACCTAGTTGGAGAACATCTAATGCACTGCAATTAAAGCTCTTTATATGTTGTGCTGAGGTGCTGCTACTTATTCTTTGAGTATGCGGACGAATTGGCACACCACGATAAGAAAGGAATATGTTAAAAATATTTTGTGCATGTATGTATATTAATAAGGCATAAATCATGCTGCCTAGTTTTCACACTGGCTGTCTCCTCCTGTTACCTACCACAGAAAGCCTAAGGGGAGCCTATTTTTTCTTGTAAAATAATATACGCTAATATAATCCAACCAATTGTCATAAGTTAAAGTTTGTGGTTTTAATAGGAAGCATTTGTTCAGAATTTCCTCAGGTTTTGCGTTCTCTCTTATTCTCGGGCTGTTATGAAAATAGAAGGAAAAAGGAGGGAAGGGGAGGGAAGGTGTTTAAATCTTGTTCTCTAGTGGAAATTTTGGTTAAAAAAGAGACCCACTGGATGGATTGCATGAAAAGAATAGTAAAGAACTCAACAGCTAAGACAGAGTAACATAGAAGTGGCTATATCATCTTTCTTAATTAAGGACAATTTACTGCAGTATCCCTATCTGACATATTTTTTGGAGCCACAGTGTCTGGTTGGCATTATTTAAAAATATCAAATCAAATCAAACCTTGTGTGAAAGATTTCTATAGCCACAAAGCACAGTAACAAAAAAATGCATAGACTCATAATTATTAACAAAACTTTAAAACATGCAATGAAATTACATAAATATATTAGCAATAGCACTTAGCAATAACACTTAGACTTATATACCGCTTCATAGTGCTTTACAGCCCTCTCTAAGCGGTTTACAGAGTTCAGCATATTGCCCCCAACAATCTGGGTTCTCATTTTATCAACCTCAGAAGGATGGACGGCTGAGTCAACCTTGAGCCTTCTACTCCCTGAGTCCCTAGGGCAGTGATGGCGAACCTTTTTTTCCTCTGGTGCCGAAATAGTGCGTGCACGCACTATCGCACGCTCGTGCGTGCCCACACCCATAATTCAAAGCCCCCCACTTAACCCACCCCCCTGCGCATGTGTGCGTGACCCCCCCCATTCCCCCATTTCCCAACTTCCAGTGGGCCCAGTAGGCCCATTTTGTGTCGTCCCCAGGCTCCAGAGGCTTTCTTTGAGCTTGGGGAGGGTGAAAACGCTCCCCCCCGCCACCCCGGAGGCCCTCCGGAGGCCAAAATCACCCTCCCAGAGCCTCCGCGTGAGCCAAAAATCAGCTGGCATGCACGCACATGCGCGCTGGAGCTGAGCTAGGGTAACGGCTCACGTGCCGGTAGATATGGCTCCGCGTGCCACCTGTGGCACCCGTGCCATAGGTTCGCCATCACTGCCCTAGGGAGTAGGGTGGCATATAAGAACAGCAAAATAAATAAATAAATAAATATTACACAGAAACCTGGAGATCGTGCATTCTAGTCTGCCTTAGCCATGAAAACCAACTGGATGATCTTGGGCCGGTCACTATCTCTCAGCCTAATCCACCTCACAGGATTGTTGTTGTAAGGAAAACAGGAGGATGAAGGTGTGTTGCATATGTTTGCCACCTTGAGTTATTTGTAAAAATAATAAAGGCAGGATTTTTTTTCTTTTAATGGCCCTGTGATCTCTTGCATTGTGGAGTTGGGGAGACTGAACGGAGCTTGAGTGTTTACTGACCGGATGCCCTTCCTGATGCCTAGGTGGAGTTCACAGTGGACAATTACTCATTGTGCCCAGAGGGAGAAATATCTGCCACTACCTAGGACTGAACACACAGCCTCCTGATTATGAGGCTAGAGCTCCACCTTTAGGTCACTGTACCTCTAATAAAGGCAGGATATAAATAAATAATGAATAAAATAAATACATTAGTTTTGTAATATTTTAGTAACTCTAATGCAAATAGCAATGCAATCACCAAAATTTGTGCTAAACCTCAAATGTAGGATAGATACAATAAACAATAGCACAAAATCAGGCAATCTGGAAAGATATGTCCTGATCAGAGAGAACCAATGACAGATGAACATTATGTTCTTGACCACAATAGTTCTTAAAATGGGACAGATAAATGGTATATCTCTATCTATAGCAGGAGCAACAAAGGAATAACAGAATAACAGAGTTGGAAGGGACCTTGGAGGTCTTCTAGTCCAACCCCCTGCTCAGGCAAGAAACCCTACACCATTTCAGAGGAATTGTTGTCAA
This sequence comes from Diadophis punctatus similis, assembly GCA_023053685.1. NCBI lineage: Eukaryota > Metazoa > Chordata > Lepidosauria > Squamata > Dipsadidae > Diadophis > Diadophis punctatus. The sequence continues at coordinate 3,329,167 of JALIGW010000003.1, read as the reverse complement.
ATCTCTTCTTAAAAAACCTCCAATGTTGGAGCCCCCACAACTTCTGGGAGTCATTCCACTGATTAATTGTTCTAACTGTCAGGAAATTTCTCCTGAGTTCTAGGTTGGTTCTCTCCTCAATTAGTTTCCATCCATTGCTTCTTGTCCTGCCTTCAGATGCTTTGGAGCATATGGCTTAGGGATTCCACAGAGACATTTCCACATGGACATAAACACTGCTGAAAATATAGCAATAGCACTTAGACTTATATACCGCTTCATAGTGCTTTACAGCCCTCTCTAAGCAGTTTACAGAGTTCGGCATATTGCCCCCAACAATCTGGGTCCTCATTTTACCCACCTCGGAAGGATGGAAGGCTGAGTCAACCTTGAGCCGGTGAGATTTGAACAGCTGAACTGCTGAACTAGCAGTTAGCTGAAGTAACCTGCAGTGCTGTACTCTAACCACTGCGCCACCTCAGCTCTTTTATATTGGCCCCACAGAATGACAAAGGGTGCTATATCCAACCCAGCCAAGGTAAAAACAGCAAAATTTCAGAATTAGAATTTAAGAGAGCTAAGACGATGATGGCCCATGCACACTTAAGAAGAATCCTTAAGGTGGTATCTAATGGAAGTCACAAAACAGAAGCGATGAAAATTCTCAACTGCTTTAGATGTTAATGTGGTAGAAAGAAGAGGGTGTCACACAGTATTTCTGGAGCTTCCTTCGTCTTTTTTGGTGTCATTATTTTTCTTCCATTATGGTGCCATTGTTTTTGTCCATCACTTTTGAGGTGACATGCCAGCAGAGTCAAGTTGCCTATTTTCCAAATTTCTGGCACAATAGGCCAAAAAGGTTTGCCAGCATTGAAACAGCACCTGGAGTTCTTCTCTGAACTGAACTGCTTGTTAAAAAGACAGAACTTGAAAATCAAGCTACGCTTGAGAAGAATTCAATTCATTTGGATAGCCTTCCAACCAGGGTCGGGTTCCTAATTTTTTTACTACCACTCTGTGGGCGTGGCTTATTTTGTGGGTGTGGCTTGCCAGCCATGTGACTGAGTGGGCGTGGGCCTCGGAAGCTTGGCAGCGGCCGGAGAAGCAGGGAGCATTGCCCACCCGCAACGCAGCCGCCCGCAGCGGGAGCAGCAAGACTGCGGCAGCAGTTCTTCTAGGAGGCTCTGTCCGGCCTGAATGCTTCTCCCCATTCGATGATCCTAGGCTCCTGCCACCCTTTCCCCCTCCCCTCAGCAGCTCGAGAAGCCTCGAACATGCGAAAATGCCTAGGATCATCACCTCGCGTTTGTGGCTTCTTGGACTGCTGAAGGGAGGGGAATGGAGATAGCTCCTGCCGCCTGTTCTTTCAGCGTCTCACGCGCTCCCTCAGCCATCCTCCCCTGCTTGGACTCACTGTGGGGTAGGAAGGCAGTGCATGAGCAGTGCCGGAAGCTCGGCTTCTGGGCATATGCAGAAGAAAAAAAAAATTTAAAGTAATGTTTTTTAAAAATGGCGGCACCCAGGCATCGGCAACCGACCGCACCAGTACTGTGATGTCACCTGCGGGCCGCTACCGGTGCTATAGAGTGAACCGCACTGGTAGGAACCCACCACTGCTTCCAACTGAATTAAAGTTTCTAGGAACACCTCTGTAACAAGCAATGTTGTGGGAGGATTTTTTGCACACTGTATCCTTGTTTTTTCTCTCTTTATCTTATAGATATCTCTGGTAAATCAAATCTTCCTTACATAAATCCTGACTTCGTTCTCTTGCTTCTGCTGTCTGGAAAACGTTAGAATTTGGAATCATTGACCTGACTTCTGGATCAATGTGATGGTTATTGGGGCTATGCGAGCTTTGATTCAGAGATTTGATTGGAGGCTGATTCATTTGAAACACAGAACAGAATTGGAAAGTTAAATCAAAGTGGATGCTTCCAAATTGATATGATGGTTCAGAAAGGTTCCCCCCCCCCCATGAATCAATTTGGAATACTGAATTGGCCTGATTTGATCCTTCAAACCCAAGACTTGAATCAAATTATCAAATCAGATCAACATTCAAATTGAATCAAATATTCAAATTACATTACAGCTAATTTACATTCCTTTCAATTAGTCTTCTCTGGTTTTCCCAACGAATAATCACTTTTTGTACTGGAAGTTAGGCTGTATAATCACATTTTTATTTCTCCTAGTATCTGATCCTGCCTTGGGACAACACAGTCAAAATGTCCAGATTAATTCCTTTTTTGCTTGTTGCTTTTCTTTATCTTATCTCAGTTAGAGGATACATTAAGAAGGAGAAAAGCTGGTAGGAGAAAAGGCTGGTGCAGGTTTCCTTCCTTCCTTCCTTCCTTCCTTCCTTCCTTCCTTCCTTCCTTCCTTCCTTCCTTCCTTCCTTCCTTCCTTCCTGGCTGGCTGGCTGGCTGGCTGGATTAATGGAGAAAAAGTAATGAAAATTCAAGGGTGGAGCTCTTTGAGGTTGGTTGTTTATTTGCAGAAAATTTCATTACTCAATTTATTAATACCATTAGTGTTAGTGAGTGTGGGGTTTGCTCCTTATTTATATACAGTAGCTTGCCCTGCCAGTGTTCAGGGAGGTGTGGTTTTCTTCTTAGTAGTTCCTTGACTAGGAAGTATTACTTTCTGCTTCATTGTTTGTCTGGTGGTTATTCCATGCTTATCTGGGTGCAGGCTGTTGGAAAGGATGTTTTCTGGACTTTTTGTTTCCTTCTTAGCTTTTTTAATTGTCTCTTTTGAATGTGTGTCTCTCGGACTGGCTAAGCCAAACCTGTACGTTAATGACGTCAAGACACTTTCAAAAGTATGGACTTCAGCTTTAATCATGCTACAGGTAAATGCTCAGACCATGCCGCACCAATTCTGGTCAAAGTTAGCACCGAGAGCATCTGCCTCTCGGTGCTATTTATGCAAATCCTCATCATTTCCCCCCACCAAACCACCATCCGGCGTTGTAAGCCCTCCCCTCTCAGCTGGTCATTAGATTGGCTAGATTGTCTCTTTCTGGTTGCAGCTTCACTTTGCTCGGGTCTCTCTGCGTCTCATTTAACATGACGTTATTCACTGGCTTCAGGCTTTTAACCACTGAGAATAGTTCATTGTGTTGGCAACCATCGATCCCCAGTTTCAGTGTCTCTCCCTCCCACCAAGGTGCATATGTCGAGCCTTGGCACAACATGTATGTGTCTGTTGATGGCTGATTTGTCTGAATGCAAAACGTCCAGGAATTCCTGAGCATTTTGGGGTTTGGCTTGGTCTAGGATGCTCACAGTTTCCCAGTTGAAACTATTGTTGAGATTGTCAATGTATTTATTTATTTTATTTATTTAAATGGATTTATATGCCGCCCAACTCCCAGGGGACTCTGGGCGGCGGTATGTATCTCAATGTATTGTGAGATTAAGGAGATTTTGACCAATCAGTGGGTTTTGCAGAGGTGCCTTTCTGGATTTGGGTCCCTAAAGGTCCCCAACAATGTCTATCCTTAATGTTTGTTCTCATCTTCATCCTCTTAGGTAGACTTCATAGGGTTTTCTGAGTCACATGCTCCAATCCTGTTAAGCAATCTCTTCATGAATAAGATGGTTTCCCCTGATATATGCCTCACTTAAAGTAGAAGTATTCCTAATTTCTCGAAAAGATTACATATGCATTGCCCCAGTTTTTATGCACATATAGCTGAGCTGGTACCACTTCATCTAAAATTTTAATAAGAGCAACAGTGAAGATCCGGTTATGACTGAAACTAAGGATTTCCTTTGGAACTTCGTATTCTTTTTTAAAGGTTATTTTCCCCTCCTCTTACCAGCCATTTTGTACAGACTAATTTTAATAAACTTTATGCATAAATCAAACAGTTCTGATCTGCAAAGGAAAGGAAAAAAGGGATATGAAGAGGGAGTGAAATTTGATTTGCAAAAACCTTGTTGATATTACTCTTTCAGATCTATATGCAAAGAGTTGTGTGACACCTATTTATCCTTACAGCAGGGGGGGATTAGGGGGTCAATGCTGCCCTTTAAGGAGGAGTTGTAGGAAAATTGTCTTTTTTTTTCAATCCTCTATTTCCAGGACATTAAACTGGTAGGCTTTTCAATGAGGATGTAGAAAGATAATGTCCTTTGTAGCAAGCACAGATTTTCATGAAAAGCTATTGAAACAGCTTGAGATTTGAACAATGCTGCAGAGTTTGCCCTTGAAGATATGGTATCTATGGGATCCAAGATCAGAAACCTGAAAAAGGAAGAGAGATAGAATGAGATAGAAGAGGCCAGACCCTTCCTTTTCTATAAGATAAGAAAAGCCTTCAAGGATAATGATGAGAGGGGAAAAACACTGCATTCTATTATGGATTGACCAAGATTGGGTGAAGTCATAAGCAATTTGCTAAGACCAAATGAAATGACACAGCACCATTTTGCTTAGAGAAAAGAACTGAGCGAGATCTAAAGTGTTGTTGTTGTTAGTTGCAAAGTCATGTCCAACCCATCGCGACCCCATGGACAACGTTCCTCCAGGCCTACCTGTCCTCTACCATCCCCCGGAGTCCATTTAAGTTCACGCCGACTGCTTCAGTGACTCCACCCAGCCACCTCATTCTCTGCCGTCCCCTTCTTCTTTTGCCCTCAATCTTTCCCAGCATTAGGCTCTTCTCCAGTGAGTCCTTCCTTCTCATTAGGTGGCCAAAGAGTTTCATCCTCAGGATCTGGCCTTCTAAAGAGCAGTCAGGGTTGATCTCCTCTAGGACTGACTTGTTTGTTCACCTTGCAGTCCAAGTGACTCGCAGGAGTCTTCTAAGGAGATATAAAGGATCACCTTTTTCCAAGAGTCTCTACGCATCCAATAAGGTCGAGCAGAATGGGCATGCTCGAAGAGTATCAGCTGGTGGAGACCAGAAGACAATCTTCTTCCTCAGTGGCTCCTGCTCTTCCTTCAGAGATCAAAATGGCCATAACCCTGTAAGCCTTTTGTAAGGCCCTAAAAACCTTACTATGTTCCCGTGCCTAGGTTGCTGAATGTGTCAAGGGCCCTATCTCCTGGCTGTATTGCTAATTGGCAACACAGGTACAGAATATACAGATAATACAGAAGCAATGGATGAAAATTAATCAAGGATAGAAGCAACCTAGAACTAAGGAGGAATTTCTTGATAGTTAGAACAATTAATCAATAGAATGATTAATTGCCTCCAGACGTTTTAGGTGTTCCAACATGGGAAGTTTTTAAGAAGAGTTTGGAAAACCACTTGTCTGAAATGGTATAGGGTTGGGGATGGGGGATTGGACTTGAATTGGACTACAAGGTCTCTTCCCACTCTGTTATTCTGTTATTTGGTTATTCTGGCTATGTAACTTGCTCCTATGTACAGTTAATCTGGATGTCCTTAGTATTTTTATTGCATTAAAATGTTTTTAGTATTTATAATTGTACTACATTTTTGCTTTTTGACTTCTAAGCTGCCCAGAGTCATTGACTGAGATGGGCGATTATAGAAATTAACTGAGCTGTGGTAGCTCAGTGGTTAGAATGCAGTACTGCGGGCTAACTCACAGCTCACTCCAGGAGTTCGATTCTGAGTGGCTCAAGGTTGACTCAGCCTTCCATCCTTCCGAGGTCAGTAAAATGAGGAGCTAGATTGTTGGGGGAAATATGCTGACTCTGTAAACCGCTTAGAGAGGGCTGTATGAAGGGCTCTATGAAGCGGTATATAAGTGCTATTGCTATTAATTAATTGATTGATTAATTAAAATGTGGCAGAAGGCAAGTTCTGAAAAGTGATCCTCTGGACATTTTCCCATGATATTTACAAACTGTAGCTTGTCAGGATAGTTGTGAATTCATAATTCACAGTTACAGTACCTTGAGTACTGTTTAACTAAGCAATGTTTAGTGTTGTTGCATGTACACAGCCAGGCTATCATCTGCCTGGCAGGGCTAAAATGTAACAAGGGAAGACAATGGAAATGCAATGGAAAACAGCATGCTCGCATTCATGCATCCCTAATACTCCAGCAATTAAATGAACAATCATGGCAGTTTTCTGTTCCTTTCCATCTATATTACACTAGCAGTGAGACAAAACATAGAGTAATAACTCTTATTTGCGATCACACAGGGTATGAGTGAACTGCATTGCTGCTTTAGTCAAGCGCATTTTGTAACTCTGCGTAACACCACTCATTCAACCTTTTCCAAGAAATGTAGAACGCCAACCAAATCAATTTTGCAATGCTTTACCCATGCAAACAGTGGCCACAGGTATCTATTTATTTCTGTGGAAGGAGAACTTTAATGCCTGCCTGCCTAGAATAATACTAAGATTGCTGTTCTGCAATGCTTTATTAGGATATTTGTGGACAATAGTATTACAGAGGGAGGGAAATAAAATAATATATGTTTTTGGTTCAGAGGCTTTGTTTATTTACTTCACTATAGCAACATTCATTAACAGATGAATAAATATACATTTGTGAAAGACCTGTTTCTGCTGCCTAAAAGAATTGGCAACAACATAGAAACAAAACAATGACAGAATGTTTAAGGAATATCAGCTCAATTCTGTAAAATAGCTATATGGCATCCGGTTTATGCATAGACAATGCCTTTAAAAAGTATGAATAGAACACTGTATTTGCTAAACCAAAATGTTAGTGTTAGTTTACTCCACAATCTGTCCAGATAGAGAAGAATGAATTCACCTTCCTAAACTTAGAAACTTGGATTTTGATATGTATTTTTGATAAAAATTGACATCAAATTCCGGAGAAGATGTCATAGCAATAACACTTAGACTTTTATATTGCTTCACAGTGCTTTACAGCCCTCTCTAAATGGTTTACAGAGTCAGCATGTTGCCCCCAACAATCTGGATCCTCATTTTACCCACCTCAGAAGGATGGAAGGCTAAGTCAACCCTGAGCCGGCCAGGATCGAACTCCTGGCAGTTGGCAGAATTAGCCTGCAATACTGCATTGTAACAACTGTGCCACCACGATTCTTGATTTGCCAACTGATGGTATTTGATATTCATCAGTTGGTACCTGATAAAGTATAATAGCTATCAAATAAGAGTGTATAGTACTTAACTGCCTTTAATCAATGAAACACAACTGTTATTGTAAGTCAATATTACCCGACTTTCTGTTTTTGACATCTGTCAAAATCAAAACAAGGAGATGTAAACAAATCTGAACCACTCCAGATTTCAATAGGCAAGCTGTTCCACTGATTAATTGTTCTCACTATCAGGAAATTTCTCCTTATTTTTAGGTTAGGTCTTTCCTTGATCTCTCCCCCTGGTATAGCCAAAAAGCAAGGAGAGCCCATGGCTCAGAAGTTAATACATCTACCTAATAAGTAAGTAGCCCGGGTTCAAATCCCAGAAAGGTATGTCTAGCTGATGAGAGCTAAATAGCTTGAAATAGATCTATACTAGTCTCCCTCTATTTCTTTGTCAATAAATATAAATTTAACACAAAAACTGTTTGTCGAGAAAGCGACTGCCTGCGAAGGCTCCTGGATTGGGGCTGAAAGGCGAAAGCAGAAGCAGTATGCTCCGTCCCATATTTGGGATGACCAGGTTGCCCTGATAAAAAACACTTTCCTTGATTTGTTTCCATTCCTTGCAGAGGCCAGCAGAATTAAACAACCAGAGTGTCTCCCTTTTCTCCCAATTTGTCCTCCATTCTAATTGTCCATGTCAAGTTTACCTGTTCAAATCCCAGGTAATCCTAGTTAAAGGACTCTATATGTGCCTTCCTTGCAGGAATAAATGTTAAGCACTGCACAGTGGTGGGCTGCAACCAGTTTAACAACCGGTTCAGTGATTGTGCACTTCGTGTGCACGCGTTTGCGTGCAGCGTTCAAATAACAGCAATTTGAAGCTCAGCTGCTTACCTTCTAAGGCAGCTCCGGTAAGTAGAACAGCAGAGGTGCGGAAATCAGCTATACCACGTGAATCAGCTGAGCCAGAAAGAAGGAAATATAGGACAGAATAGGGCATGGGCGGGTGGGTGGGGCCAGCTGATCGTCAGAACTACCGGTTCGAACCAGCAGCAGCCACTGCACCTTTTAAAAAATTCCCAAACATGGCCAAATTCCAGAGGATTTGTAAGGAGAGATGGAGGAAGTCTACAAGCCATTGCGAATTGTTTTGTTAATCTTCAAAAGAACTGATGCATAAATTCACCCACAGCACGAGTTATTTCCTAATATTAAATAATTATTAGGTGATCATTATTTTCTGCCAAAGAAGGGGACAAAAAGCGTTTAGGGTCCTTTTAAAAAGAAAAGGGAAAGACCACATTTCCAATATTTTTTTTTCTCCTTTCAAAAGAAGCCATGTGTGGTTGCGAGCACAGCACTCGCTCTCGGCCTCCATTTCTGCTTTCTAAATAAAGCATTACAACCTAATCAAGCAGAATTGTTTGGTAAGGTGGTCACCTTTAACTAAGCAAGAAGAGGGAGGAAAGCTTGGATGTTGTTTGTTTAAAAAAGAAAAACAAATGACAAAAAGAAAGCAACCTATCATTTTTATTCTCCAGTTTTGATTGGAATTTGGTTCTTAATGCATATAAGATTGCTAAAACTCCCCTTCCTTCCTTCCTTCCTTCCTTCCTTCCTTCCTTCCTTCCTTCCTTCCTTCCCTTCCTCCCTCCCTCCCTCCCTCCTTTCCTTTCCTTTCCTTCCAACCTCTTCTCCCCTTCATTCCTTCCTTCTTTCCTTCCTTCCTTCCCTCCCTCCTTCCTTTCTTCCTTCCTTCCCTCCCTCCCTCCCTCCCTCCCTCTTCCTTCCCTTCCCTTCCCTTCCCTTCCCACCTCTTCTCCTCTTCATTCCTTCCTTCCTTCTTTCCTTCCTTCCTTCCATCCCTCCCCCCTCCCTCCCTCCTTCCTTCCCTCCCTCTCTCCCCCCTCCCTCTTCCTTTCCTTTCCTTCCCTTTCTTTCCCTTCCCTTCCCTTCCCACCTCTTCTCCCCTTCATTCCTTCATTCCTTCCTTCCTTCTCTCTCTTTCTCTTTCTTTCTTTCTTTCTTTCTTTCTTTCTTTCTTTCTTTCTTTCTTTCTTTCTTTCTTTCTTTCTTTCTTTCTTTCTTTCTTTCTTTCTTCCTTCCTTCCTTCCTTCCTTCCTTTCTTTCTTTCCTTCCTTCCTTCCTTCCCTCCCTCCCTCCCTCCCTTCTTCCTTCCTTCCTTCCTTCCTTCCTTCCTTTCTTTCTTCCTTCCTTTCTTTTTTTCTTTCTCCTCAATATAATATTGAAGCAGAGGGCAATGTTTGTTCCCGTCTCATAAAGCAAGGAAAATGGGACAGAGAGAAGCAGTTAGAGAGGCATTGGAAACAGACTTTAATCTTGACTTTTCTTTACATAAAGCAAATGACAGCAAACTGCCTTCCAGGAGTTCTCCACGGGAGCTATAAATAAAAAGCTATATTTGGGTATTTGTGCAAGGTGTTATTTGAGTTGTATGTGCTGGCCCAGCACAGGCTCTCATAATGTAACCCGTAGGCTGCTCTGCCCTCATGGGATGTGCTGTGCCATCATTTGAGTCCTTTAATAAGATCAGGGCAGCATTTTTGAACCTGATAGCCAAACAGGGGATTTTCAATTCCAACCCAACCATATTCCAGGACCTGACATTAATATTAGGGCAAACAAACAACACAAAAAAATGGAAATAAATCCACATTTGACCGCTGAAAGGGCACACATATTTCCTGAAGAGTCTGAATGTCATTTTTTAAAAAATATATATATAGGAAGGCAATACAATCATGATCAAGGTTTGCGTGCACCAGGTGAGGCCGTCCTTCTTCATTATGGGTCAAAATTAAATTTGTTTCGAATGGTTGTGTTTCTTGTTCTGCGCAATATCTCCTGATATTTGCAGTGTTCCTTTTAAACTGCTGGGAAAGAAGGGTTTGAAAAGGTCAGGCTCTGTTTCCTATTGCAGGAAGAGTATGGTAAGTTAATAAGTTTTATTTAATAAAAGGCAACCAATTTTTCAGGCGAATCTGCAATGAGAGTTTCCATGTATCAAGTTTATTCTCTCTCCCTTCCTTCTCTGCATGCGCTCTCCTTGATTCATAACCCAGGAGAAACCATCGCTCCAGTATCCAGGTAACCAATGGAGATATTTCCTAGCTCTGCGTTGCATTGAGGAGAAAGGCGAGCATAGCAAGAAACGTGAATGCATTCAACCTCAAATAATAACATCTTCTACTGTTTACAGTGAATACCCAGTTAAGACTAATAATCACCTTGGAATTAACATGTATATGGTGCAGGCCATAAATAAATGCAAACATTTGCATTTTCTTGCTTTGGGGTGTTATTCTCCTCTTTCTTCTTCTCCTTCTTCCTTTTTCTTCCTCTTATTCAATCTTTTGACTTTTCCGAAGCACATTTAAAGGAGAAGCAACCACAACAAGCATTTACGTTGTCATCACATCCAAAAATAATGCCAGCTTCGGTTGAAGCTAATCAGGTTAAAACAAAACAAATGAGTGGTGAAAACAAGTGCGGTGCGGAGGAGGGGAAGAATATTCTAGAATGTCTGACTTGCTGGCATAGTTGATTAGATGCTTTAGCTCAGTGTTTCTCAACCTTGGCAGTTTGAAGATGTGTGGACTTCAACTCCCAGAATTCCCCAGCCAGCAACGCTGGCTGGGGAATTCTGGGAGTTGAAGTCCACACATCTTCAAACTGCCAAGGTTGAGAAACACTGCTTTAGCTCTTTCGGGTTCATATTTGAAAAAGATTAGCGGGACCAGGAGACAACTGTCTGAAAAAAACTGTATTTTGCTCTATAAGCCTATTTGGGATGAACGTAATTTTTTTTATAAGAAGCTTTTCACTCACATAATTTTTATTTCTTTATTATATCCTGCCTGTATTATTTTTATAAACAACTCAAGGCAGCAAACTATTTTAATACACCTTCCTCTTCCTATTTTTCCCCATTACAACCCTGTGAGGTGGGTGGGCTGAGATAGAGTGATTGATCCAAAGTCATCCAATCAGCTTTTATGCCTAAAACACAACTAGAACTCATGGTCTCCTGGTGATTGGCTCAAAGTCACCCAGTTGACTTTCATGTCTTAGATCAGGGGTGTCAAACTAACAGCCTGTGGGCTGGATGCGTCATGTGCAGGCCACGCCCACCCCAGTTCCGTGAAAGGATAAAATGTCACAAAATGTCATGTGACGTTTAATGAAAAGAAGGATCAGGGGAGACATGATAGCAGTGTTCCAATATCTCAGCGGTTGCCACAAAGAAGAGGGAGTCAAACTATTCTCCAAAGCACCTGATGGTAGAACAAGAAGCAATGGGTGGAAACTAAACAAGGAGAGAAGCAACTTAGAACTAAGGAGAAATTTCCTGACAGAACAATTAATCAGTGGAACAGCTTGCCTCCAGAAGTTGTGAATGCTCCAACACTGGAAGTTTTTAAGAAGATGTTGGATACCCATTTGTCTGAAGTAGTGATGGGTTTCCTGCCTAAGCAGGGGGTTGGACTAGAAGACCTCCAAGGTCCCTTCCAACTCGTTGTTGTTGTTGTTGTTGTTGTTGTTGTTGTTGTTGTTGTTGTTGTTGTTGTTGTTGTTCTTCTTCTTCTTCTTCTTCTTCTTCTTCTTCTTCTTCTTCTTCTTCTTCTTCTTCTTCTTCTTCTTCTTCTTCTTCTTCTTCTTCTTCTTCTTCTGATGAAGATGATGCAACGTGACACTGCAAGTTTGACACCCGTGTCTTAGATGGAACTAGAACTCGCAGTCTCCTGGTGATTGGCCCAAAGTAACCCAGCTGGCTTTCATGCCTTAGTTGGGACTAGAACTCACAGTTTCCCAGTTTTTAGCCTTAACCTCTAGACCAGGGATGTCAAACTCGATTTCATTGAGGGCCGCATCAGGGTTGTGTTTTGACCTCGGGTGGGGTGGGCATGGCCAGGGTGGGTGTGGCCAGCTTGACATCACTCATGTTGCGGGTGCCTGTGGTGAGCCAGTGAAAATGGGCTCCTGAGCTCCATTTTCAGCTGGGACGGCCTCCTGCAACCTTCTGCCAGCAAAAATGGAGCTCAGGGGTGCCGCGTGTGGTCCTTGTGAGCTCTGTTTTCAGCTAGGATGGCCTCCTGCAACCTTCTGCCAGCAAAAATGGAGCTCGGGGGTGCCGCGTGTGGTCCTTGTGAGCTCTGTTTTCAGCTAGGATGGCCTCCTGCAATCCTCTGCCAGTGAAAATGGAGCTCGAGGGTGCCGCGTGTGGTCCTTGTGAGCTCTGTTTTCAGCTAGGATGGCCTCCTGCAATCCTCTGCCAGTGAAAATGGAGCTTGGGGGTGTCGCATGTGGTCCTTGTGAGCTCTGTTTTCAGCTAGGATGGCCTCCTGCAACCTTCTGCCAGCAAAAATGGAGCTCGGGGGTGCCGCGTGTGGTCCTTGTGAGCTCTGTTTTCAGCTAGGATGGCCTCCTGCAATCCTCTGCCAGTGAAAATGGAGCTCGAGGGTGTCGCGTGTGGTCCTTGTGAGCTCTGTTTTCAGCTAGGATGGCCTTCTGCAATCCTCTGCCAGTGAAAATGGAGCTCGGGGGTGCCGCGTGTGGTCCTTGTGAGCTCTGTTTTCAGCTAGGATGGCCTCCTGCAATCCTCTGCCAGTGAAAATGGAGCATGCAGCCCTCCCGAGCTCCGTTTTTTGTAGCAGAGGCACCGTGGGCCAGTCCTTCACTTTTTCCAGGGCGCTCCTGGGGGCCAGATCTAGGCATCCTGTGGACTGGATCCGGCCCCTGGGTCTTGAGTTTGACACCTGTGCTCTAGAGCAAACTGGTTTTCCTTTGGGGTGTTATTCTCCTCTTTGTCCTTCTTTCTCATTTTCTGGTTGTCACCTAAGATAGAGCCTTCTCTATGACTTTTTCCAACTTGTGGATTGCTGTCTCTGTAGAAGACCAGCTCAGTTCACTTTTTTAAACTTTCCTTCTAGCAGTGAGCAAAAGCCCTTTTAATTTGGTAGGATTTGGATGCATAGAAGGGTTTTTAGCCAATGAAGTTGTCTATTTTCACTATATTTATAGTGTGTTTTAATGTGTTTTTAATTGCATTTTTAATTATGTTTCAATTATATCGTTGGTGTTTTGTTTGTTATCTGCTTTGAGTTATACACATTGACAGTCAGGGGTTGCAAATCTCATAAATAAATATTTCACTGAGTTTGATGGAGAAATTCAGGCTTTCCAGTAAGTTCTGACTGCCCTCATGAAAGAATAGAAAATAGAAAATAGAAAATAGAATAGAATAGAATAGAATAGAATAGAATAGAATAGAATAGAATAGAATAGAATAGAATAGAATAGAGTTGAGTTGAGTTGAGTTGAGTAGAGTAGAAGAATAGAATAGAATAGAATAGAATAGAATAGAATAGAATAGAATAGAATGGAATGGAATGGAATGGAATGGAATGGAATGGAATGGAATGGAATGGAATGGAATAGAATAGAATAGAATAGAATAGAATAGAATAGAATAGAATAGAATAGAATAGAATAGAATAGAATAACAGAGTTGGAAGGGACCTTGAGGTTTTCTAGTCCAACCTCTTGCTTAGGCAGGAAACCCTACACTACTTCAGACAAATGGTTATCCAACATCTTCTTAAAAACTTCCAGTGTTGGAGCATCCACAACTTCTGGAGGCAAGCTGTTCCACTGATTAATTGTTCTAACTGTCAGGAAATTTCTCCTTAGTTCTAAGTTACTTCTCGCCTTGTCTAGTTTCCACCCATTGCTTCTTGTTCTACCCCCAGGTGCTTTGAAGAATAGTTTGACTCCCTCTTCTTTGTGGCAACTCCTGAGATATTGGAACACTGCTATCATGTCTCCCCTAGTCCTTCTTTTCATTAAACTAGACATACCCAGTTCCTGCAACTGTTCTTCATATGTTTTAGCCTCCAGTCCCCTAATCATCTTTGTTGCTCTTCTCTGCACTCTTTCTAGAGTCTCAACATCCTTTTTACATTGTGGCGACCAAAACTGAATGCAGTATTCCAAGTGTGGCCTTACCAAGGCATTATAAAGTGGTATATATAATTCCTGGGATTCTTATGGGGGGGGCACTATGACAGTTATATGAGCATAAGATCAGTAAAAAACTGTAATTTAAATCAAACCTAAGTAAGTCTCTGTTACTGGATAAGCATATAATCACAGAGCAGGCATTCTTGAAACAAATTTTCATTTTTTGTGTGGAATAAGAATTGAAAGGCTATGTTGAAATTGAATTTGTCACCCACGTTTGTCGACACTATTATCTAACCAGCCACATGAAGGTTCTACAATCATGGCTCAAGGCCCAACATTTCATTCATATACTTTAGGAAACAAAGAACTGGTTGACAAGGAGTTCCAACATGAAAGCAGCACTCCACATTCAAGCGATGTTGTACAAAGCTAATTATTGTAATGGTTGCATGGTGATTAAGGAGGCTTGTGAAAAGGAATAGCATCTACATCTTTGTACCAGGCAATTGTTGCAAGAAGGAACATTCAATATGACAAATGATGGGGCTTTTGGGGCCGCCCCAAAGTTCAAAAATGAGTTCATTTTGCCAAATTCAGTCATTTTTATTTTGTTATGCAGCCCTTGTTAAAGAAATCCCCATGAAGTTTATGAAAATGCTTCTTTTCCCTTTACTTGACAGACCAGCTGGCAATGAGCTGTAGAAAACATTAAGAGTAGAATTGGCCATAACAAGCTCTTTGAAATTCACTGTATTGACAGGAAGAGCAATTCAGTGGTTGACTTAATTTGTTTGTTTTGTTTGTTTAACATTTCTATCCTGCCTATTCTAAACAAAATTTATGGAAAGATAGCCTGGGAAACGGACCCATCATCAATCAACAGGAGTGCTGATTTACCACCAGCTTATCAAGAACGTAGGAAAGGAGGGCTTGGCATAGGGGTGAAATCCAGCAGGTTCTGACAGGTTCTGGAGAACTGGTAGCAGAAATTTTGAGTAATTCGGAGAACCGGTAGTGGAAATTTTGAGTAGTTTGGAGAACCGGCAAATACCACCTCTGGCTGGTCCCAGAGTGGGGTGGGAATGGAGATTTTGCAATATCCTTCCCCCAGGAGTGGGGAGGGAATGAGGATTTTGCAGTATCCTTGCCCCAGGAGTGGGGAGGGAATGGGGATTTTGCAGTATCCTTCCCCTAGGATGGAATGGAGATTTTGCAATATCCTTCCTCTGGAGTGGGCTGGGAATAGAGGTTTTGCAGTATCCTTCCTCTGCTATGCCCACCAAGCAACGCTCACCAAGCCACTCCCAGAGAACTGCTAGTAAAAAAATTTGGATTTCACCACTGGCTTGGCAGCACAAGGAAACAACAGCCAACAACTTAATAGCCAGCCATCAACACCCCAATCAATAACTAAAAAGCCACATACAACCATATAAATATCACATACAAAGCAGTCCAAAGCACACACTCTGCTAGAGAGAAGTTCCCTGAGGATGGGCTCCAGCATGAGTCCGAAAGCTCGGAAGACTAAACCTCTGCTCCAAGTGACCAACCCAGATTGGATCCTGCAACAAATGTACATGTATACTGTATTTTTCGGAGTATAAGACGCACCTTATTTTTTTGGGAGGAAAATAGGGGAAAAATCTGCCTACCAGGTATTCATCTGGCTAGCATCCTTAGTCTGGTCAGCTTCAGCACATTATTTTATCCCCTGATTAGGGCTTAAAAAAAACCTGATCACAAAATGATCTGATCACAATGAAGTCTATGGAGATCCTCAAGTCATCCAGGTCATGGTTGTCCCAAAGGTGCTTTTTCAAAAGGCAACTGCATTTTCTTTCATCTCGTTTTTCATCCAAGAATCTTATTCAGTTCTTCAATTCACATTCTGGACAGAGAGGACCACTGGTTTGAAAGAGGGGTCAAAGAAGTCATCTATGCAAGGGTGGGTTCCTACTGGTGCGGACCAGTACTGCGCACTGGTAGCGGCCCAGTGATGTAATGTTTATCGGAATTTTTGGCGATTTTTTTCAGGCTTGGATGGCTGCTCCTCGTCCTCTGCTTTGGAAAAAAAGCCCTCCTGCCCACCCTCGGGTTAATACCAACCTTTATTTCTTCATCCAAATCACCTCCTCAGCTGTGTTTCGGCTTGAAATGTCCTTCTGAGCATGCACGGAAGTAAAATCACTCAATGGGACGTCGCGATGCGCACCAGTAGCAAAGGTAACTGGAACCCTCCCCTGCATCTATGTTAGAATTGAGCAGCCCTCTCTCAACAGAGAGCTCAACATCGCCTATCTCCTGTTGAAACACAGTCCTTTCAGCAATTCCAAGAAAGTTCCACACCCATTTGCCCTATGCAGGTGTCCCCTGAGGCCCAGATAAACCTCCTAGTGACCTCAATGACTCACAGAAAGAATGCTAATGATCAGACGAATGCAAGAAATATAAATCTTTCCATCCTCCACCATTCAATCAGAACTGAAGAAGATTCTTGGATGAGAAAGAAAACGTCTTCAAGGAAAAATAAAGAAAGTCCAGTTGCCTCTTGAAAAAGCACCTTTGGGTCAATCATGATAAAGGACAAACAGATATGTCCTTTCCCTTCTCATTACCATCCATTTGCTCTGAAGTAAAGCTTAGACCTAGCATGTGTGAATGAGATCAAATGTCCCAAAGTCATGGTTGTCCTTGTGAGGAGAATAGCACTTCTACTGAAAAAAATATCCATTTTGAGAGGCTCAGCTGAACAGGACTAAGTGCCTAAAAGGTAAAAAAAAAATGCCAGAAAGGAAAACAATATGGAGTAGCAAAAAGATCTTTCCATGTAGATAAAAAAAATGTATTGACTTACCGTATTTTTCAGAGTATAAGACGCACCGGAGTAAAAGATGCACCTAGATTTTAGAGGAGGAAAACAAGGAAAAAAGTATTCTGAACCAAATGGTGCAGTAATATATTATTTAATAAAATACCAGTGTAGCAGAATACTTTTTACAATCATGTATACTTTTTATAACCATGTACACTTTTTACAACCATGTATACTTTTAAAAAACTTCAAACTTGACAGCTTTAAGACTAGTGGACTTCAACTCCCAGAATTCCTCCTCCAGTCATGCTAGATGGGGTAATTAGAAGGCAAAAACGCCCCAATTTTTGCAAAAACGGCCCGTTTTTCGCTCGGTTTTTTTTTGCAAAAACAGGGCATGAAGAGGATCTGGGAAGCCTGCAGAGCACTCCTAGGGAGTGGGGGAAGGCAAACCCCCCCATTTTTGCAAAAAAACGGCGGGGCTTCGGGAAGCTAAAATTGCTGTATTAGGTGTATAAGACGCACCGACATTTCCACCCTCTTTTGGGGGCAAAAAGGTGCGTCTTATACTCCGAAAAATACTGTATATATGAAGTTGTGGAGGAAAAATAGAAAAACATTTGGGGGGGAAATCTTACTTGTACCCCAAATAAATGATGCACAGATGAATTAGACTAGCTTTATAAAGGAATGGCTATCCAACTGGTTATAGAACCTAACATGGATTTGCAACCCCACATGTCTTCATTCCAGGTGAATGCTGGAAGAATGATGTTACTACAAATATTCTACTAAGGGGCTAGCCTCAGCAGTTAAGAATTTATTTATTTAGAAAATCTACAGTATATAGCTGCCTACTCACTCACAGCAACTCTAGGCAGCTTACAAGCAATAAAAACACAACATTAAAAAAAAACCCACACAACCCCAAATCCCCACATGGATATATAGCCCCACATGTCTTCATTCCAGGTGAATGCTGGAAGAATGATGTTATTACAAATATTCTGCTAAGGGGCCAGTCTCAGCAGTTAAACCTGTGAAAATGTGAATATTTTTGATTCAAAGGCTATCACAAGCACATTAGATGGATGTGTTCCAGCTGCACTCTGAAATGTAGTCCCTTTCTGTACCCATAAATTCATCAGGAATCCTCTGAAAAACCAACTACATTTCCTCAACTGGCAAATACGAAAACTTGGCTTAAGTGAAGCTCCATTGCAAATAATCCTACTCATATGATTTTCTGAGTTGTTCCTCGACATATTTTCTACCCAGAGGGCAAAGTTCCTATTAATGCTGCTCTGTCACCTGTGAATGGATTGATGGAAATTACTTACGGTGAATAAAAAAAAGCTATTTTCCCAATAAACAGTATTACATTATCACATTTCACTAGCTAATTCTAACACCACGCATTTTCTTTCCAAAATTAACATGGTTTTCATAGAGAAAATAATTATGTGTCATTTATAATCCATTAACTAGATAAAAATAAAATTTAAACTGTTAGACACTTATTTTTTCTGTGTATGTGGGTGGTGGTGGGAGTGGGGAAAGAACCCCTCTGGAATTCCCACACTTCCCTCCTGTGGCATATTGGTGTAAAAGCTTTTGCTAATTGTAGCAAAGTGTCATGGGGATGGTTAGCTGAAACCAGAGACATTTTTGGGGCAAAGATGGAATGGATGGAGTATACTTTGAAAGAATGTTAAACCTAGGATGGGTGGACAGATAGGAACAGTCCTATCTGTGTTTAGCATCAGTAGATACATAGAGATAAACCATATTTACACACCATTAAAAATAATAATTAAAAAGCTAAGAGAGAAGCAAACAAAAAGTCAGACACAGCAGAGAATCCCCAGATAAGCAGGGATTAACACCAAACAAAGAATCAAGCAGAAAGGAATCATCATCATCATCATCATCATCATCATCATCATCATCATCATCATCATCATCATCATCATCATCACCCCATGGCTGGGACTGGACGGCTATTGGATGCGGTCCCTATGGTTATGGGATTGCCGGTCTTTGGATTGGTAGTGGCTTAGCCACCGTGAACCAACCAGGAACCTACGATCACCAATGATGAGAAGAAATCAACAACATTCCACACCGGATT
Organism: Diadophis punctatus similis; assembly: GCA_023053685.1. Classification (NCBI taxonomy): domain Eukaryota; kingdom Metazoa; phylum Chordata; class Lepidosauria; order Squamata; family Dipsadidae; genus Diadophis; species Diadophis punctatus. The sequence goes on along the minus strand of JALIGW010000003.1, from coordinate 3,310,232 downwards.
GGTCATTGCCCAGGTCAACAAGGGCCATGTCAGATGCTATGATTCCTGGACATCTGTCAAAAAATGGGCCACAGAGCTCAGTTATTACTGCTGGGGAACCAGGACGTGCAACTATAAAGCTACTGAAACAAAAGCATAAAACCTGGACAACCGAAGACCATGTCCAAGAATTTTACAAAATACATCAAGAAATTGCAGCTTCCTGCAATAACACCAGCGGAACTGCAAAAAGAACCTGCACTACTCAGAACATCGTACATTTTAAGAAGATATGTGGTTGATACCTAGGATGCTGGCAGCAACCCGTATCAACCATCAGCGCCAGTCAATGATATTTGTGATACATTTTTAGCAATAGCAATAGCACTTAGACTTATATACTGCTTCATAATGCTTTTACAGCCCGCTCTAAGCAGTTTATAGAGTCAGCATCTTGCCCCCAACAATCTGGGTCCTCATTTTACCCACCTCGGAAAGGATGGAAGGCTGAGTCAACCTTGAGCCTGGTGAGATTTGAACTGCCGAACTGCAGCTAGCAGTCAGCTGAAGTAGCCTGCAGTACTGCACTCTAACCACTGCGCCACCTCGGCTCTATTTTAAAATGTTCAGTTGACTGAGTTTCATGTTTAATGAATAAAATATAACAACAACAACAACAACAACAACAATAATAAAGAAACCACTAAGGAGAAAATCTGTGACGGATTGTGTCTATCAAGGGGCACGTGGTGTGAAGAAGGGAGCACATACCAAGGATGGGGGAAGGACAAGACAAAAGACAACACACCCAGCGGCAGATCAGATTGGAAACAAAGGAAGAGATCTTCTCCAAATAGAATAGACCTGTCTCATACATGTGAGCTGAGACAGCTTGCTGAGAGTCGCTCCCTGAGGTGTTAAGAATGTGGTAACCTCAAGGCCTTCTTGAATATGACCCCATTGCTCTGGATTATCCTGCATGCAAGCAACCAGAAACACCAATTTAGAATGGCTGACAAATTGTTAATATGTACCAAAACTGTTAAGACTTTTCCGTAAAGCCTTCTCACTGCAGGATGCGCAATGACTGTGGGGACAACCAATGGACTTTTGTGGACCTATAATTCTGTTTATTAGTCTATTATTATAGTAGTCTATTATTTTTTGTATAGTCTACATAGCATATAGCTCACTATGACTTACAGCTTTTATGTAAATTCGCTTTGCAAGACGTAAACTGTCTGCAATCCTTTGATGAAGAAGTATAACAATAATTATACTATTGTATAAACAGAGCATCCTACCTTCAGTGTGACTGCAGCAACGTCCTTCATCAAACTGTAGATCACATTTGACCAACTAAGCTGAGAGCATATACCAATCCAGTATCTGATTTTTTTCCCCACATAAACAATGTTGCACTTCCATGGTTAGATGCCTAGCCCTAGACATTGGTATTTAAATACAGGTCTTTTTAACATTTATATTCTACTGTGTTTTTAATCTAGGTGAAATGTTAATATGTGTTGCAAGCCCATGTGTGCTGTGCTATATGCTAGATCAGTGATGGCGAACCTATGGCATGTGTGCCACAGGTGGCACGCGGAGCCATATCTGCCGGCACGCAAGCCGTTGCCTAGCTCAGCTCCAGCACGCATGTGCGCACCGGCCAGCTGATTTTTGGCTTGCACGGATGCTCTGGGAGGGCGTTTTCGGCTTCCGGAGGGCCTCCGGGGGATGGGGAGGGCGTTTTTGCACTCCCCAGGCTCCAGGGAAGCCTCTGGAGCCTGGGGATGGCGAGAAATGGGCCTATTGGGCCCACCAGAAGTTGGGAAATGGGCCATTTTCAGTCTCCATAGGGCCTCCAGGGGGCGGGGGCCGTTTTCGCCCTCCCCAGGCATGGAATTACGGGTGTGGGCATTCGCTCATGTGTGATAGCATGCGCGCATGCACGTTCGGCACCCAAGGAAAAAAAGATTTGCCATCACTGTGCTACATAAATAATAATTATATAAATCAATCTCAATAACAGAATATCAGAATTGGAGGGCTTCTAGTCCAACCCCCTACTCAGGCAGGAAAACCTATACCATTTCAGACAAATGGTTGTCCAATTTCTTCTTATAAAAACTTCCAGTGTTGGGGCATTTACAACTTCCGGAGGCAAGTTGTTCCACTGAATAATTGTTTTAACTTTCAGGAAATTTCTCCTTAGTTCTAGGTTGCTTCTCTCCTTGATTAGTTTCCATCCATTGCTTCTTGTCCTGCCCTCAGGTGCTTTGGAGAATAGGTTGACTCCCTCTTCTTTGTGGCAACCCCTGAGATATTGGAACACTGCTATCATGTCTCCCCTGATCCTTCGTTTCATTAAACTAGACATGCCCAGTTCCTGCAACCGTTCTTCATATGTTTTAGCCTCCATTCCCCTAATAATCTTTGTTGCTCTTCTCTGCACTGTAATGAAATTAGCAGCCCTGCCTCCTTTTTCCTCATTATCACAATAGTCATTCAGACAAGTATCCTCTGAAATATACTTGAAATATACTTTGCCCTAACATATGCATATAAAACATTCTGTTCTTTAATTTGGATAGATGGATTGTACAATTGGAGACACTGTGCTTGCTTTAAAATACTTATTAAAGTCATCTTACTTTATTTTGCCAAATGATTGGCCAGAATCTTGTGAGCCATGGAGAAAAGTTATGAGTCCACAGGAAAGGAGCTCTATTACAATTATTCCAGACCCTGCACTTTCTCTCTCAGTATCCTCTTCTACATCTTGCAGATCATAATACTCAAACACCTTGAAGGCAACATTTTGACAAGGGAAGAATTGCCAGTGTGTTAATTTTTATCAACATATGGTCACTCTAATTTTAATTAGAACTTTCTCCTTAGACATGATCTTCCTGTTTCTTAAAGCAGGGTTTAGATCAGGGGTCAGCAACCCGGCTCTGGAGCCGCATGTGGCTCTTTCATCCCTCAGCTTCAGCTCTCTGTCGTTCAAAATATGTGTCACAACCGCCAATGTGCGACACCCGCACCGCACATGATTTATTGAGCTTTTCGACCCCAGGTAGGTTTTGTGGCTCCTGGTGTTTTCTTTTCTGTGGGAAACTGATCCAAATGGCTCTTTGAGTGTTTAAGGTTGCCAACCCTTGGTTTAGATCAGTGGTTCCCAACCTTTTTGTGATCGAGTACCACTTGGAGGTCCCGTACAGTCGCCGCGTACCACCTGGTTCCAGAGAAACTAAATTCGATCAGATATCACTTTATTTCCATAGAGTTCAGAACAGTCACCGTTCCTTTTTTGGCCCCGCGCATCCAGCAACTGGATTCTCGGGCCGCTGGGACCAGGTGGGTGGCGTAAATGTGAAGTAAAAAATAACTAACTAAAAATCGTTCATGACCCCGAAAGTGTTCGCGTACCACCTGGAAGGCCCTCGCGTACCACTAGTGGTACACGTACCACAGGTTGGGAACCACTGGTTTAGATGAACCACCTACTGGACTCCAGATATTGTGAATATCGGTTCTGATAATCCTGATCATTAACATTGAAGTCTGTGGCTTATGGGAACTATGGTCAGAGGCATCTGAAGCCTGAACTAATCAAGGAGAGAAGCAACTTAGAACTAAGGAGAAATTTCCTGACAGTTGGAACAATTAATCAGTGGAACAGTTTGCCTCCAGAAGTTGTGAATGCTCCAACACTGGAAGTTTTTAAGAAGAGATTGGATAACCATTTGTCTGAAGTGGTGTAGGGTATCCTGCCTAAACGGGGTTGGACTAGAAGACCTCCAAGGTCCCTTCCAACTCTGTTATTCTATTATAAATTCTAAACCTGCCTTAGAAATGGCTTTCTCATTCTTTGCTTTAGGTTAGCAATCTCCTCCATCATTGAAATGAAAAGATTTGGCAAACAACAGCTTCCCAACTGGTTACAATTTTTGGAGCATTTGTGAATAATTACTGTCAATTTAATTAACTCTGAACATACCACCTCTGCATTTGTCAGGCGCCTCATGTTCCCCAGAGTCTCCCAAGCTACAGATTGGTTCCTTAATGGTTAGAAATTGACTTCACTCTCTTAAATGATTGTATTCTCCAATGAGGTCTCTATTTGTCTACAACTATATAAGTTAAATGCTTTAATTATGAATCATGGGGCTTGATAACTTATAGTTAGGCATGATTGTAATTGGCCTTGATTTAGCATATAACTTTGCATAAATTATTATGCTTCCAATGTGTAGCTTATTTAGTGCAATCTACTTCAGGTGGCTGTATTGTAGACTACCTGGAGGTTTCCCAAAAACCTTCCTGGAAGGAAGAAACAAGGAAAAGAAAGACAAAAAGTGAAAGCAAAAAGCAGTTCAAGGTGGAAAAGATTTGAATCTGGCCTTGGACAGAGTAGAAGGGGACTTTTTAAAATAATAGACCTCTAGAACAGGGGTCCTCAAACTATGGCCCGTGGGCCGGATATGGCCTTCTGAAGCCATTAATCTGGCCCATGTGGGACCATGAGACTGCCCTCTCCACATCACCCCCACCTACCCGCCATCCCCCACCCGCCTTCTGGAGGCCTTGGAGGCCAAAAACGGGACACAGGGAGGCCTCGGGAGGCCAAAAATGGGCCTGTTTTTGGCCTCCCTGGCCTCCAGAGAGAGAGAAAAAGAGGGAGAGAGGGAGAGAGAAAGACACCCCCACACAAAGAGAAGTCCCTCCCCCTCTCCCCAAGGCAGCCACATCCCTTCACTAACCTTCTTTCCACCCCCAGGAGCATAACAAATTAAAGGTTAATTTGTGTGTATTATTTAATGATCTGCTAAATTGGCCACGTCCACCCAGCCACATGACCACCCAGCCATGGCCACCCAGCCACATGACCACCTAGCCATGCCCACCCAGCCGGTCTGCCCCCCCCCAACAGCCTGAGGGACCGTGACTTGACCCCCTGTTTAAAAAGTTTGAGGACCCCTGCTCTAGAGTATTCTACCATAGCACCAGGCATCAGCAGACAGATTTATGAAGGTCAGCTTCTTCATAAGTTGATGAGTGAGATAACAGCAATATCATGGAGACAGCAGAAAAATGATGTTGCCAGGACATGTTTGTGCTGTAAGTAGATAACTAAAGGATTATTTGATTGACTGATTGATTAAGCTTTCCATATCACATACCAAGGATGGGTTCCTCCCAGTTCAGACCATTTTGCTCGAACCGGTAGCCACCCACTGATGATGTCACGATGACATCACTGAACTGGATTGGTTGGTGCCAGTCCATGGGCGCCGCCATCTTTTTTTAAAAAAAATTAAAATTTTATTTTATTTTTAAATTTTTTTTTCCTTCTGAGCATGCACGGAAACTGAGTTCCGGCACTGTGCATGCGGTCACCATCTTTTTGTTGGCTTTTTAAAATTTTTCATTACTGTGTGTGCATGCGTGCACAAGGCGTGCGCGCCCACAAGGTGCACCCACACAGAGCGGAAGGGAGCGAACCGGCAGCAAGGTAAGTTGGAATCCACCCCTGTCACATACCACAGCAACTTCAAGACAAGAAACAATGGATGGAAATTAATCAAGGAGAGAAACAATTTAGAACTAAGGAGAAATTTCCTAAGAGTGAGAACAATTAATCAATGAAACAGCTTGCCTTCAGAAGTTATTGATGCTCCATCCCTGGAAATTTTTAAGAAGAGTGCCAAAATGGTGCACACACATGCAATAGCTCACGCATGCATGCACACACCCATAATGCAATGCCCTCCCTTTGCGCATGCATGCACAACCCCCCCACGCTGCCCCCCCCATGCGCATGTTCATAGGGCTCACTGAAGCCTCCGGAGCCTGTGGATGGCAAAAAACAGATTCCAGCTGATTTTCGGCCTTCCGGAGGGGAGGTCATTTTCACCTTCCCCAGGCTTCAGGAAAGTCTCCAGAGCCTGTGGATGGTGAAAAATGGACCCAACGGCCCAACCAGAAGTTCGGAAACGAAGTTCCGTTTGGGCTGTTGGGCCATTTTTCACCATCCCCAGGCTCCAGGAAAGCCTCCTGAAGCCTGGGGACGGTGAAAAATGGCCCAATGGCCCAAACTTCCAGTTGGGCTGTTGGGTCTGTTTTTCATCATCCACAGGCTCCGGCGGCTTTCCTGAAGCCTGGGGAAGGCGAAAATGACCTCCCCCACCCTCTGGAAGGCCAGCGTGCATATGCTCACTGGAGCTGACATAGGGCAACACCTCACGTGCCCTCAGATATGGCTCCGCGTACACCTGTGGCACGTGTGCCATAGGTTCGCCATCACGGCTATAGAACTTATTCTCCAAATGAGAAAAAGTATATTTTTAATAAGCCTGAAGACTGAAGTGGCTGCAATCTCTTATTGATCTAGGCCATTCCAAACTAGGATAAACATGCTAACTTCTTTGCATACAAAATATGAAATCTAACTTTGAGAATTATTACATCCTTCAGCCCCGGAGTGGTCCACTTGCTATTCAATATTTTTTTTTCAAAAACTAAAGCTTGTCCAACAATCTGATTTCAAAATCAGAAAGATCCATAATTCATGTTTTTTTTAAAATTCCAACTACTGAATGTGTAGCTCCACCTTTTCTTGGACTATCAATCATGATCAAATGGGAAGATTGAGAGAATCAATACAACCTTGGAGCAATGAATTGAAATGTAAATTTTCCACAAGGCAGTTACCAGGACCTTTTATTTACAGCTTTAGTCAGTTTATAACAACTGCAGTCATGCCTTCACTTGACTGTCACACCTTTAGTCTACTTAGAGCTTCTAATTTCCATTTTTCCCTAATGTATGCCAGTCTTCACCTATCCCCTGAAGTCTTTCAGAAGTCTCAAAGAGTTGCAGAATAACAGAAGTGTAAGGGATCTTGTAGGTCTTCCAGTGCAACTCCCTGCTCAAACAGGCGACCTCATACCATTTCTGACAAGTGGCTATCCAGTCTCTTCTTGAAAGCTTCCAGTGATGGAGCACCCACAACTTCTGAAGGCAAGCTGTTTCATTGGTTGATTGTTTCCATTGTCAGAAAATTCCTCCTTATTTCTAGGTTGAATCTCTCTTTGTTCAGTTTCCATCCATTATTCCTTGTCTGGCCTTCAGGTGCTTTGGAAAATAGGTTGACACCCTCCTCTCTGTGGCAGCCCCTCAAATATTGGAACACTGCAATCAACTTCTACCTTCAAAACGACGCTATAGAGCACTCCCCACTAAGACAACAAGATACAAGAACAGTTTTTCCCGAACGCCATCACTCTGCCCAACAAATAATTCCCTCACCACTGTCAAACTATTCACTAAGGCTGTTTTACTATTACTATTAGTTTTCTCATTGTTCCTATCGCCCATCTCCTCCCACTTATAACTTGCTGCTTGTATCCTTATAATTTATATCAATATTGATTGTTTCCGAATTGCTTATTTGTACCCTATGACAATCATTAAGTGTTGTACCTCATGATTCTTGACAAATGTATCTTTTCTTTTATGTACACTGAGAGCATATGCACCAAAGACAAATTCCTTGTGTGTTCAATCACACTTGTCCAATAAAGAATTCTATTCTATTCTATTCTATTCTATTCTATTCTATTCTATTCTATTCTATTCTATTCTATTCTATTCTATTCTATTCTATTCTATTCTATTTCTCCCCTGGTCCTCCTCTTAGACTAGCCATGCCCAGTTCTTACAACCATTCTTCATATGTTGTAGCCTTCAGCCCCTAATCATCTTTGTTGCTTTTCTTTGCATTTTCTAGAGTCTCAACATCTTTTTTTATAGTGTGGTGATCGAAACTGGATGCAGTATTCTAGGTGTGGTCTTACTAAGGCTTTATAGAGTGGTATTAGTACCGCACGTGATCTTGATTCAATCCCTCTGTTATTGCAAATTAGGATTGCATTGGCTTTTTTGGCTGCCACTGCACACTGCTGCCACTGTTGGCTCATATTCGATTTATTGTCCACTAGAACTCCAAGATCCCTCTCATAGTTACTGCTATTAAGCCAGATTTCGCAGGTTTCATCAGCAGGTTTCATCAAGTTCAGTGACTCCTTCATAAAGTACTAATCATCATTGTGGGTATTTTTAATTGAAAATTGCATATGGCTGGATTAGGGTTGTCCACCAAAAATCTTCCCAATTCTCAACCATCTAAGAAACTGCCTGTTATATTTATTGGAACTGCAGTGACACAAGTCAATACAGTGATCTTACAATGCAGTTCCTGTCCATGTTGTAGAAAGATACAGTCTACCATTGGTTCCTAATGGTTCAAGATCTCTTTCCTTGCCATTATACACTTTTCCTCAGGTATCTCATTCTCCTATCTCAGGAAAAAAGGCAAGATCCAACAGAATAGAATAATTGTAGCTCAGGGTTGAACTATGATGCTCTCTGAGCTTGGATGTATTCTTGTAGATGATTCATTACCCAACTAGGTAATATATTCAGTGCTAGTGAGTGCGGAGTTTGCTCCCTGTTTATATACAGTAGCTTGCCCTACCACTTTGAGCAGGATCATGGTCTTATCCTTGCTAGTTCTGTGATTAATCATTAAGATATTGTTTCAAAATACTATCAATGAGAAAACCACACCCTCACTAACACTGGCAGAGCAAGCAATTGTATATGAACAGGGAGCAAAGCTCACATTCATTAGCACATGATGTTACCAAGTCAGGTAATGAAACATCTGCAAGTAAACAACCAAATTCAGAGACCATCAAGGACACCAAGGGCAAGATCAGTTCAAAATGGAACAGATTCTGGATTCTCAGCATAGAAATATAAAGGCAGAAAACATTTATTGTATGGAATCGGAGGATCTGCCTGTCAGGCCGAAGCCATTTTATTTGGGATCTTTGGCCTGCCACATTTTATACTATTCTACTATGCATTTTATACTGTGGGGAAATGGGAGGGGGGACGATATGAGGATTGTTAGTATGTAGCCATAATAAATTCTTTCTAGAAAGCCAAGGTCATCCTTTGTCTCTGTGTCTCTGCACCTGCATGGTAGGAGATGGGTGGACTCTGCCAGCATGGCAATTGAAGATTGGACAATGTGATGGATTTGTGGGTGTGGGGGCAAGGGATTGAACTTTCAACTGGGTTGTGAAACCTGAGGGATTTCAGATTCAGGTTTCACCCAGATGTCACAACATGGCTCTGTTAATAAATTGGAACTTTGAGGAATCCTTTGCCTGATTTAATTTTGGATGCTATTTGGAACCCTGACATTAACCCAAATCTCCCTTAAAAATCACCCAGGTACCCTGAATCCTCGGGACGCTGTTCGGGGTTCTGAGCCCCAGCGCCGACCCAGCAACGGGTGGTGTAAAGACTCAGGGAAGATGAGGAAGAGAAGCAAGCCATGGAAAAGCCAGTAGATGACAGATCGCGTGTTCACATTGAGACCATCTACTCGCCTTCCCAAGCCGTGGTGGAAACTGAAGAGGCCGCGGAGAGGGAGCGCCAGCTGGGCCCCCGGCATAAACAGCCAACCCCTGAATGCCTCCCTCAACTGGAGCGGGCCTCTCAAGGAGTCCCCCCACAGGGCATCTGTGGGAGCCACACCTGGGTGCGGGATCAGCCTTTACCCATGAATGGAGGCAGCCGAAGCTTATGCTGACCGGACATTCCGAAGATGAAGGGTCCCTGCCACCGTCGCATAGCCAGTCGCTGATTGGGCTCCCCAATTAGTTCGGTCGACTAAGCGTAAGTTTTTTATTTTATTTATTTATTATTTATTATTTTTATTAATGGTTCTTATAGGCCACCCAACTCCTGTAGGACTCAGGACGGTGTACAGCATAGTCTAAGAACAATATAAAACAGTAATAAAATTAAAAAGTTACAAAAATTAAAAAACACATCAACATTCATACATGGGGGATTGATCTCAATATCACCCCGCCTGCCGGAAGAGCCATGTTTTAATGTCTTTACAGAAGGCTAGCAGGGTGGGAATAGTCCGGATCTCTGGGGGGAGTTGGTTCCAGAGAGCTGGAGCCCCCACAGAGAAGGCTCTCCCCCGCGGGCCCGCCAACTGGCATTGTTTGGTTGAAGGGATCTGGAGGAGACCGACTCTGTGGGACCTAACTGGTCGTAGGGATGTCTGAGGTAGGATGCAGTCCTGAAGATAACCTGGTCCTATGCCATGTAGGGCTTTAAAGATGATAATCAACACCTTGAATTGCACCTGGAGACCAATGGGCAATCAATGCAGCTGGCGGAGTATGGGTGTTGCGTGGATGTATCTAGAGACCAACCCCTGCTCGGGCTCGAACTTTCAACTGGGTGGTGAAACCCGAGGGACTTCAGATTCGGGTTTCACCCAGATGTACCAACATGGCTCTGTTAATAAATTGGAACTTTGAGGAATCCTTTGCCTCGGAGTCTGATTTAATTTTGGATGCTATTTGGAACCCTGACACTGCAAACATTGATTGTCTTTCTACACAGACATCTTCCCAAAGTGAATTTTAACTTTTTGTGGAGAGGCCAAGCAACTGCATATTTGATTTCTAAACTTAAATGTAAACATGGAGGAACCGCTGAGCTCCAGTTTGATCTGAAAACTGGCTGTGCTTGCATAAGAGTTAGCAGGTTCAGAGCAGAAAGGAGGCAGAATCAATCTAATGATAAAAAAGATGCCCTATCATGCAATGAGAAATAAGTAAATAACATGACATGAATAATTCATGTGCTACGTTTAGCCTCTTAAAAAAAAACACAAACAAACACACAAGTAGAGCATGGCTGAACTTATCTCCTTGCTCTTTGTTTCCTGGAAAGGAAATGCAAATTTGATAGAAATGTTTCTTGCTTTACTAACAATCTGACTAGAACAAAATTCCTTGATCTTTCCTCTGCTTGTGTTTTGATCTATGGCTCCCATTATATTTGATCACAGACCATGAGGTTGGTGGACCTGTATATCTAGAGCAGGTGTATCAAACTGGATTTCTTCGAGGGCCGGATCAGCATTGTAGTTCTCCATGGCCCGGGAAGAGGGGGAGAGACGGGACGGATGCCTCCTGCAGCATTCTGCTGGCCAAAAACAGGCCACATGAGGGCCTTGCACACACCCACCCAGTGGCCCATTTTTTACCTCAATGGCCTCCTGCAATGTGCTGCTGACTGAAAGTGGGCCACGGGGGGGCCTCACGCAAACCCCCTGTGGCCCATTTTTGGCTGGCAGAGTGCTGCAGAAGGATATGGAGGCCAAAAACGGGCTGCAAAGGGTGTCACACCTTTCCTGCACACAAGCCACCCCTGCAACCCATTTTAGCTGACAGAGGTACCGCGGGCCGGTCCTTTGATATTTCTAGGCCGGCCCCGCAGGCCAGATCTAAGTACCACACAGGCCAGATCCGGCCTGCAGGCCTTGAGTTTGACACTCCTGATCTAGAGGCACCAACTTAATGGCTATCTTACAATTTCTCTTTTAACAAAGCAACTGTCTTTATACAACAGCTTAATATGGTTAAGTTGAACATACCTCAAGTATGAATCTGTGTCATACTGCATGGCCGCATCATTCTTTTCTCAGATATTTTAATCCTATAATGTAGGTTATGCTAAAATGGTGATTGGCATCATCTGTTCACTGAACTACTACAAGGGTGCACCTGAGCTATCTTCTCTTCCATCCTGTGCCAACAGTTTAAGCATTGCACACACACACAGTATAATCATGGCTTCTAGAGCCATGTTAGAGATATAACCAGTTTGATGACTTTGTGACAGTCACACACACTCTCAATCCTAGAAGATGACAACATGAACACACTGTCAAGAAAACTTCAGGGGTTTGTTCAGGGAGAGGAAGGAAGGAAGGAAGGAAGGAAGGAAGGAAGGAAGGAAGGAAGGAAGGAAGGAAGGAAGGAAGGAAGGACACATATCTGGGGGGAAATGGTAGCTTCTGCTTCAGTGTACTGTAGCAACTCAGCCCTTGTCATTGCATGCTGACCCAGTCCATGAAAATGTGGGAATCCTTGGCGCTCTTTGAGCTTGGTTGTCTTCTTGCAGATGTTTCATTACCCAACTAGGAAATATCTTCAATGCTAGTGAGCGTGGAGTTTGCTCCCTGTTTATATGCAGTAGCTTATTTCTTTATGCATTTATTCATTAAAGTTACAGTATATGCCGCCCATTTCCCAGTCGCTTGCCTATTAGTATGGGTGGGATTGTAATTCTCTCCTTGGTAGTTTCTTGATTAGGGCATTGTTTCAAGGAACTACCAAGGAGAAAACTACATCACTAACAGAGCAAACTACTGTATATAAACAGCACTGATGATGTTACCTAGTTGGATAATGAAATGTCTGCAAGCAAACAACCAAGCTCAGAGAGCACCACAGTTTAACCTTGAGTTACATATATTCTCTTCTATTGGCATCACATGATATTCTAATAGGGTTTTATTTATTTCAATACAGCAAGTCATGTGAAGATAACAATTTTATTTGCTGACCTATTTTTTTAATGTAATAGCTTGTTTGAACCTAGAGAGAGAGAGAAAATCCATTGAGTTGAATGGGATGTAATCTTAGGTATGTCAATATAGTATTTTACTTAAAGGTAGTTGTTAACCTTATTTTATACTATTTGGTTCAGTACCAGTTAAATAACAGAATATCAGAGTTATTGTCCAACTGTCTCAACTCTTGTCCTGCTATTTGGAGCAAGATGGAATCTGAGAAGAGAGAGTGAGGCTGACTATGCACACTTCTCCCTCACTTTAATCCAATTCAAAAGCAAGTCTTGACATCCCCCACAATTCCTGTGAAAAGTCCTGTGGCGATGGGCGAGCGACAAAGCAGCAGGTGTGGATACACTGGGTGCTGTAGCTGCGGACCTGCTCACAGGTGACTCAGGTCTATGATAGATGTTAAGAACCTCTTCGAATACGATGGACAAACATCATCATCAACAGAATTAGAAAGGATCTTGGAGGTTTTCTAGTTCAACCCTCTACTCAAGCAGGAAACCCTATTCTATTTCAGACAAATGGTTACACTTGGAATATTGCATCCAGTTTTGGTCACCGCAGTATAAAAAAAAGATGTTGAGACTCTGGAAAGAGTGCAAAGAAAAGCAACAAAGTTGATTAGGGGAATGGAGGCTAAAACATATGAAGAACGGTTGCAGGAACTGGGTATGTCTAGTTTAATGAAAAGAAGGACTAGGGGAGACATGATAGCAGTGTTCCAATATCTCAGGGGTTGCCACAAAGAAGAGGGAGTCAGGCTGTTCTCCAAAGCACCTGAAAGCAGGACAAGAAGGAATGGATGGAAACTAATCAAGGAGAGAAGCAACCTAAGGAGAAATTTCCTGACAGTTAAAAGATTGAACAACATTTGTCTGAATGGTACCCTGTTGATCCACGGTACCCTGTTGGTAAGGGTACCCTGTTGGTCCAGAAAGTATTATCTAGAGTGTTTATTTGGAACTACAGTACAAACTTCAGGACAGGAAATCTCCATGATATCTACGGATCCTTGAATGCTAGCCATACAATTCCCAGAAGCAACCAACATGTTTAAACAATCTGTTGGCTAGACAACACAAATTAATATAACATTGGAATGTTTCAGTTTTTAAATCCCAGATCATTTTAATGCCAGAGGATCTTCAAGCAAAAGAATGAAATTGAGTTTGAGAGCATGTATAATTAAGAAAACATTGTGTGAATGTCCCTGGTTCTCCATTCAGTCTTGTATTAAAGCCAGGACTGATCATTGAGCTATTTTGATATTATATATTTGGTAAGATCGGAATGTTTTAGGGAAGAAATTGGGTTGATGATCTTTAATAATTTGCTGTTTCTTTCCCGAGGTTGTCAGTTGGCAGCCCAGATTCGAGACTCTAGCGCTGCTTGACAGGGTGAGCTTCCATTACTTGCCCCAGCAGTAATGGAGTAACTTGTCCACCTAGCAGTTTGAAAACAAGCAAGTGCAAGTAGATAAATAGGTACCACTTCAGTGGGAAGGTAACAGAGTTCCATGTGCCTCGGCATATAGCCATGCTGGCCACATGACCATGGAAATGTCTTCGGACAACAGTGGCTCATGGAGATTGGACACAACTGGACAGGGGAAACCTTTACTTTTATCTTTAAAAAGATAAAAAGGGAAAAGAAATAACTTCCATCATTTAGCCTATAGTGTAGAGGCGTTTCAATTCTTTCTTGGGAGATAGTCCAATCTTACAAAAGATAAAGCAAATCTATTGTTCTAGTTCATGTTGTTCAAACTCTTCCTTGAATTGTCAACAATTCTGAAATGAAAAATGCAGATAAAAGGCTTCAGAAAGATAGCAAGATGGTGGTGGGCCAGTAAAAATAGCTCATTCACTGTCCTAGGTTCCATGAAAGAAGCATTGAGATCCAAAATGAGATTATAGCTCACAAAAGATTTGAAGGGGAAAAAAATCCTGATACAAAACCTGAAGATATGCATGAAAAGCAAAGGTGTGTGGAATTTCTGAACATGATAAATAATAAGAGACTAGAAATCTTAATAAGCACCAGGAAATAAAAATCCAGAATCTAGGTCAAGATCCTGCTTAAAAATTTATCTATTTCTACATAGAGTAGGACATTCTTGTCTTACTGTCAGCCTCCACACTGCCTGTTTGTTTCGGCTGCCATAGAAATGGGGTGGTGGGGAGGGAAGGTTAGGTATTTGGGTGGGGGATGGGGAAGCCTGTTGGAGATGTCTGTGCTTGTGTTTAATTAGGAGGTTAGGAAGAAAAGTTCTCATACGATCTACTAGGCTACATGGACATGTTTATAGCCTGCTCACGGTCAACAGCTTTGACGGACCAGATGTGGAAGTCTAAAAGGCCGGTGCACCCACCTGACATCTTGGCACATGGGGATTGGATGAATTGCCCGGGGGGGGGGTTGGCTATGAGGGAGGGTTTTGGGATTCTTTGTATATGCATTTTACGCACCTTTTGCCTCAGAACTTGCTTTCCTTTTGTCGCTATCAGTTCTTGTCTAGTAAAAGTACTCATCTCTATCAACACGGAGTTGGGGGTTTTCTTTCCTGGACTTTGAATGGAAGCGCGCCTGACACTTACATTCTTGAGCAAAGGCTCAGTGGTTAAAGACACTGAGCTTAACACCGCACAATGGGTCACTGCACAATAGGGTGAGCTCCGCACAATGGGGTGAGCTCCCGTTACTTGCCCCAGGTCCTACCTACCTAGCAGTTCGAAAGGATGCAAATGCAAGTAGATAAATAGGTACCTCTTCGTTAGGAAGATAACAGTGTTCTGTATGCCTTGGCATATAGTCATGCTGGCCACATGACCATGGAAGTATAGATGAGTACAGTTCTCTAGAGTTGGGCATGACTGGACAGGGGTAATCTTTATCTTTATTTTAGGATTTACCTTTGTCTTTACCTTACCATTCTTGAAACAGTTGTCCCTTCTGCTTTAATTTGTCTGGATTTCATATTTTTCTGGAAATATCAACAGGTTATTTCTGAGTCAATGGAGAGATTTCTGCTTCCTCAAGAGAGGAAGAGATAAGGGGGATATTTCTCTGCTTACCTGCCAAAAATGTGATCTTACCCATGTGAATGTGTATTCATCCTCAGGCACTGGCTGGCTGGCAAGCTAGGTATTTGAGCTGCCTGGGAAACTATCTCAGATGGGTTGAGCTATTTTGAGACCTTTCATTTGGAATTCAGCACTGCTATTTGGCCTGTTTCCTAGAGACCACTTTTTAAACTTGGCTAACCTTCTTGATTCGCCCTTCAAATCCTCATTTCACCTGCTCAGTCATGACACCCCCTGGCTTCGGTTCTGAACTGCTCATCCAATGTATGAGTTATTTGTCTCCATAGATATTGCTAACTCTAGCAGAGACTTACAACTCTGGGTAGGACAGATATTCATTTTCCAGATATGAAAATGTTAACTAAGTTTGATTTCATTATGCCCACTGGCCACGGGTGAGCGATAGAGAGCTGTTATTAATCAAAATGTAATCGTGTTTTATATAGTGGGTGTTTTTGGAGGTAGGAAATTCTAAGTCTTTAAAAGAATACCATTTTTACGCCCCTAATACCAACATTATTCTGAGAGGCAGATATTTGAGTATTCCTAAACTCTAATTCAATAAAATGTAGTCTTATCAGCCCAAGTGTTATAACCATTGTCTTCCAAACTTGAGCTGGTATGGTCTGTCTTAGGAACACTGTCCTGTAAGATTTCCAGTAGGAAATTAAGGCACCAGTTAGATCTCCTGCCCTCCCAATCAATACTTCACAGGGTATTTTCTCACAAGCTAAGTCATACTGTTTTATTGGTCTTTTATAGCGCAATTACTGTTGCAAAGGGTTTTCATTGTGCAATTAAGACAAATCTTCTGCCACATGTGTTAATTACCCGGACTCAGGAAAGACCAAACAAAACAGCACACTCCATCTTTAAAAAAATAATAATCAAAGAGCCACTTAAGCGGGAACATTTTACGTGGAGATGAACAGAAAAACCTTCTCACGCCAAAGGAATTTTTTCAGTATGCCAATTAATCCAGATGATCACTTAAGGGTCTGCCCCATTGAATTTTGTCTCTTGGAAGGAAGCCCAGTAAGCTACATTGCAAAAACAAACAAACAAACAAACAAACAATATTATAGACAACCCCAATGGGATTGTAGTTTATTGGCCGGGGCAGGAGGGCGGGGGCAGGGAGAGAGGTTGCATGTGTGTGCATAATGTTTGTAATAACTAAGGTTAGTCCACTGGCTGACTTTCTTTCTAGCCAGTGTGGATTTGCATGCCTATGTTCCTTGCATAAGACACATTCCTAAGAGGACATCTCTAAATTGGATATGTCTAGTTTGATGAAAAGAAGGATTAGGGGGGGGGGTGACATAATAGCAGTGTTTCAATATCTCAGAGGCTGCCACAAAGAAGAGGGAGTCGAGCTATTCTCCAAAGCACCTGAAGGCAGGACAACAAGCAATGGGTGGAAACTAATCAAGGAGAGAAGCAACCTAGAACTAAGGAGAAATTTCTTGACAGTTAGAACAATTAATCAGTGGAATAACTTGCCTCCAGAAGTTGTCAATGTTCCAACACTGGAAGTTTTAAAGAAGAGATTGGACAACGATTTGTCTGAAATGGTATAGGGTTTCCTGCCTGAGCAGGAGGTTGGACTAGAAGTCCTCCAAGGTCCCTTCCAACTCCTCTTCTCTTCTCTTCTCTTCTCTTCTCTTCTCTTCTCTTCTCTTCTCTTCTCTTCTCTTCTCTTCTCTTCTCTTCTCTTCTCTTCTCTTCTCTTCTCTTCTCTTCTCTTCTCTCCCCTCCCCTCCCCTCCCCTCCCCTCCCCTCCTATTCTCTATTCTCCATTCTCCATTCTCCATTCTCCATTATCTATTCTATTCTAGTTTCTTCCTGTTTACATAGGAAAATAGTATCTATATTACTGTTTTTAATATGGCAGGAAAGACAAAGTTAAAAGCAACCGTAATATAAATAAAAATATTAAATTAGTAAAGAAACAAATCGCAAAGCTGAAGCTCAAATATTCTGGCCACCACATGAGAAGAGAGGACTCATTGATGTTGGGAAAAATTGAAGGCAAAAGGAAAGGGGACGGCAGAGGATGAGATGGTTAGATAGTGTCATCAATGTACATGAATTTGGGCAAACTCAGGGAGACAATGGAGGACAGGGGGACCTGATGCACTATGGTCCATCGGTTTGTGAAGAGTCAACACAAGACAGCAACTGAATGACAAAAAGAAACAATTCACAGACTGGTTTCAGCCGTCATTGGAGTAGTAGGGATCTTGCCTTTGGATCTCCCTATGCTGCACTGACCCATAATTTGGTGTGCATCCCACTTGCTGGCATCTGTATCGGGGAGGGAATGGATGAGATGGTTCCCCAAAAGGTTGATATTAGTTCTGCAGTGTGGCAGGGGGAAGAGATAGAATTGTAGATTGTATGAATGAACTAATCTAGAATAGAATAGAATAGAATAGAATAGAATAGAATAGAATAGAATAGAATAGAATAGAATAGAATAGAATAGAATAGAATTTTATTGGCCTTGTGTGTGGACACACAAGGAATTTGTCTGTGGTGCATATGCTCTCAGTGTACATAAAAGAAAAGATATATTCATCAAGAATCATAAAGTACAACACTTAATGATAGTCCAGGTACAAATAAGCAATCAAATCATATTAGGAACCAGTCAATATAAATGGTAAGGGTTAGGGTTAGGGTTAGGGTTAGGGTTAGGGTTAGGGTTAGGGTTAGGGTTAGGGTTAGGGTTAGGGTTAGGGTTAGGGTTAGGGTTAGGGTTAGGGTTAGGGTTAGGGTTAGGGTTAGGGTTAGGGTTAACCCTAACCCTAGCAACAAAGTTACAGTCATACAGTCATTAGTGGGAGGAGATGGGTGATGGGAACGATGAGAAGATTAATGATAGTGCAGACTTGGTAAATAGTTTGACAGTGATGAGGGAATTATTTGTTTAGCAGGGTGATGGTGTTCGGGAAAAAAACTGTTCTTGTGTCTAGTTGTTCTGGTGTGCAGTGCTCCATAGCATCGTTTTGAGGGTAGGAGTTGAAGCAGTTTGTGTCCAGGATGTGAGGTGTCTGTAAATATTTTCACGGCCCTCTTTTTGACTCGTGCAGTATACAGGTCCTCAATGGAAGGCAGGTTGGTAGCAATTGTTTTTTCTGCAGTTCTGATTATCCTCTGAAGTCTGTGTCTGTCTTGTTGGGTTGCAGAACCGAACCAGACAGTTATAGAGGTGCAGATGACAGACTCAATAATTCCTCCGTAGAACTGTATCAGAGCAACCTCCTTTCTTAGAACTTGAATCCACTAAACACACACCATAAGTTGGATTGGAAAAGTGTATTCTATGTTCCCACTTAGCCTTCCAGAAGGAGATGATCTGCTCTTCTGGAGTTTTTAAGAGCAAAATGGGTACCTTAAACTTTGCAGATGCAGACAATCCCTTGAAACCCCCAGGCCCAGTCTCAAAACTGAAGTTATACTTCTGAAGTTCAGCCCCTATAAATGTCTAAGCAGGATCTTCTTAATTATAATTTACTCTTTTGTTGCTTTTAAAATAGTGACAGAGAAATTTTAAAAAATCCACTAAGATAATGCTCCCTAGGAAATTCTGGGTTGAAGCCCACACATCTTAAAGTCATCAACTTTGGAAAACACTGGTCTAGATCAGGGCTGTCAAACTCCTGGCCCACGGGCCGGATGCATCGAATGTTGGCCACGCCCACGCCTGGTTTAGTGAAGGGGGAAAAAATCCCGATACATCACATGATGCCGCCGTGACGACGCGAGTTTGACATCCTTGGTCTACATGATCCATGTGGTCTTTCTTAGTCCCAGTACTCTTCATAAATAATAATCTTCATATACAATTTAGATCTGGGGATAGAAGGAGAACGCATTAAATTTTAGTAGTCAGGCTCAAGATACAGAAGAATCTTGACAGACTTGAACACTGGGCCCTATCTAACAAAATGCAATTCTGACGTGAGAAAAGTAAGATTTTACACTTAGGCAAGAAAAACCAAATGCACAGGTATAGAATAGGTGATACATGGTTCAACAGCAGTAACTGTGAGAAGAATCTAGGAGTCCTAGTGGACAACCACTTAAGTATCAGTTAGCAATTGGCTACAGCTGCCAAAAAGGCCAACACAGCCCTAGCTGCATCAACATAGAGATAGTATAAAGATCACATGAAGTTAGTACCAATTTATACTGCACTGGTAAGAGCATGCTTGGAATACTGTGTCCAGTTTTGGTCACTTTGATACAACAAAGATGCTGAGACGCTAAAGAATGCAGAGAAGAGCAGCAAAGAAGATTAGGGGACTCGAGGATAAACCATACAATGAATAGTTGCAGTAAGTAGGTATGTACAGTATAGACTAATGAAAAGGAAGACAAGGGTTACTTGACAGCAGACTTCCAATATTTGAGGGGCTGTTACAAAGAGGATAACAGTTGGAAATTCATCAAAAAGAAATCCAACCTAGAACTAAGGAGAAATTTCCTGACAGTTGAGAAAAATGAATCAGTGGAACAACTTACTTCCAGAAGTTGTGGGAGTTCCATCACTAGAGGTTTTTAAGAAGAAATTGGACAATCATTTGTCCAGAATGATTTCTTCAACTTCAACCACAGCAATACACGGGCATGTAATAGATTCAAACTTAATGTAAAGCACTCCAAACTCGACTGCAGAAAATACGACTTCAGCAACAGAGTGATCAATGCCTGGAATGCACTACCTGACTCTGTGGTTTCTTCCCCAAACCCCCAAAACTTTAACCTTAGACTTTCTACAGTAGACTTCTCCCCATTTCTAAGAGGTCTGTAAGGGGCATGCATAAGCGCACCACTGTGCCTACCGTCCCTGTCCTACTGTCCTATTGTCCTCTTTTATCGTTACTTTTTTACTTATGTTATGTTTATACAAACAACTACTATCCATGTTTGACAAATAAAATAAATAAAATAAAAATAAAAGAATGATAGGTGGTCTCCTGCTTGAGCATGCAGTTGGACTAGAAGACCTCCAAGGTCCCTTCCAACTCTGTTACACTGTTACTGTTGCCTCTGACATCCTGCCTTCAAGTTTTGTATTTCCAGTACTAGGTTTTATCTTTTTGCTGAAGAAACATAGAATAAAAACAAAACAGCAAGAGTATCTTCAAGAACCTGTGGATAAATTATGCATGTAAATGTGTTGGGAAGTTTTAACAGCTTAATGCAGAAAATTAACCTCTTTGTGATTCAATTTGCCCATAGGTAAAAATTGTGATAATTAAGTCTCCCTACCTAACAGAAGTGCTATGCAGATTGATTACTTTGGGTTTACGAAGCCCTGCTAACATATATCACAAGAATTCCGTAGCACTAGGTGGTCGTAATTTCAGTGCAGTCAATTCACAGTCCTAATATCTGGCTGCTGAGTGGTTTTCATAAACACAAAATGTTTTAATTACTTGATGATTATGAGTGCTCATTTGCAGCTACCTGGGGATAAGGGCTGGGCAGCAGATTCGAAAGAATGCAGTGGCTAAGTATCATAATTCCATGTATCTTCCCACGTTCCTACATCTTGTTACCTTCTTAATTTCACTCCCCCATTATGAAAAGGAGACCATAAAGCAGATGACATCTTTCCCTTGTTGTGTTTTTTCCCCCGAAGATGACAATGATAATGATTACATGAGATGGCACCATCTTAAGTCCATCACCAACCAATTAGGTCCACAGCATGAAACATCAGCAGCCAAAGTTATATTATAATAAGAAAATTAGTTTGAGAGTCACGGAATTGTCAAGTTCTAGGAATGATTCTTCTCCGGAGTGTTCCAATCTGCAAAGCTTGTTTGCCTGATAACAACAAAAGAATTTCAGTCCATTCTATATAATTGAGTACTGGTGTATTTCCCAAAACATCATTTTCAGAGCTGAAATCATAACATCTACCAAAAAATCTACCTACATTATCAGGCTTTAAAGATGATCGCGGTAGAATTTTACATCCAAACTTATGAAATTCTGTTAATGTAGCTTTACAATAAAGTACAATCTGGTCCAGTTTTCATTTGTTCTACCAGGTAAAGACGTCATAACTTCTCTCTATGTAGACAACTTTTTTCAATTGAATGTTTCGGCCAAGAATACCAGATTTCATTTTTATCCATGCCATTCATTCATTCATTCATTCATTCATTCATTCATTCATTCATTCATTCATTCATTCAGTCTCTCTCTCTCTCTCTCTCTCTCTCTCTCTCTCTCTCTCTCTCTCTCTCTCTCTCTCTCTCTCTCTCTCTCTCTCTCTCTCTCTCTCTCTCTCTCTCTCTCTCTCTCTCTCTCACTTTTGTGGTGGGGAATGAAATAGTCTTTCAAAGATTTGTATAACTCTACAGTTTAATACTCTACAATTTAATAAAGGTAATAAACAACTCTACAATTTAATAAAGGTGGAACTGTGGCCTAGAGGTGGAGCTCTTGCCTCACAATCAGGAGGTTGTGAGTTCTAATCCTAGGTAGAGGCAGATGTAGGGTCTCCTGCTTGGGCAGGGGGTTGGACTTGATGACCTGTAAGGTCCCTTCCAACTCTGTTAATCTGTTAAATCTGTTAATACTTAAGAATCAGGTAAGGCTTCAGGTCTTCTATCCAGCATGCTGAGACATTTGAGAGCAATTTTGAGAAGTTAAGGCCTTTGCTGAATTCTTTATTTTATTATTTTATTTTTATTTATTTGTCAAACTTGTATAGGATAGTAGTAGTTTGTATAAACATAAGTAAAAAGTAACGATAAAAGAGGACAATAGGACAGTAGGACAGGGACGGTAGGCACAGTGGTGCGCTTATGCACGCCCCTTACAGACCTCTTAGAAACGTGGAGAGGTCGACTGTAGACAGTCTAAGTTTTGGGGGTTTGGGGAAGAAACCACAGAGTCAGGTAGTGCATTCCAGGTATTGATCACTCTGTTGCTGAAGTCGTATTTTCTGCAGTCAAGTTTGGAGCGCTTTACATTTAGTTTGAATCTATTACGTGCTCGTGTATTGTTGCGGT
This sequence comes from Diadophis punctatus similis, assembly GCA_023053685.1. NCBI lineage: Eukaryota > Metazoa > Chordata > Lepidosauria > Squamata > Dipsadidae > Diadophis > Diadophis punctatus. The sequence goes on along the minus strand of JALIGW010000003.1, from coordinate 3,287,601 downwards.
TGAAGCTGAAGTAGTCATTAACAGGAAGGACATTTTGGTATATGATTTTATGAACTACATTTAGATCAGATCGGAGGCGACGTAGTTGTAAATTCTCTAATCCCAGCATTTCAAGTCTGGTGGAATAAGGTATTTTGTTGTACTGATGAAGCTAAGAAGGATAAGTTTGGAAGGGTTAAATGTAAATCACTTCAAAGTTTCTAATGAAGAGTGAGATCTAAGTCCCAATTTAGGTGTGCTAAAGGGAGCTGAGGATGATGCTGTTTGTATAGGGGCAAAAAAAAGGTGGGGAGAAGCATTTCCTCCAACTGGGCATTTATTCTAAATAAAACTAGTTTAAATTTTCTCCCCAGTGAACCACAGCTGGGATGGTAAGAGTTAAATTCCATTTCCATGCCAGCTGCATCCCTAATCATTATTATATGGTATTAAATGCAAAGAAGCATTTAATGTCACATTTAATTTGTCCCTAAATATGGATGAAAAGGAAAATTATTGTTAAAGAAGTACAGTGAAATGGGCCAAGAATACCAGATTTCCTTTTTTTATCCATTCCGTTCTCTCTCTCTCTCTCTTTTGGTTTTCTCCAAGTCACATTTTTTTAGACATGGCTGTAATTTCACCCATCATTCTCTCTTAACTTCTAATTTCTCCATTTGGCCATCTGCCCCATAAATTCTATCATCACCAGACATTAAATGACCCCATCTTTTCTCACCTTCTCAAGATCTTCTGTACTTTTAAAAACAAATTTAGTTATGGACCTGACAGGACAGTCAATTGCCCCATCATTTTCACCCTCTGAAAAATAAATCTAATAATCTTATCATTTTTCCTCAGGTAGTCAAAAAAAAATTATTTGTGGAGCCAATATGAGTGGATATGTTTCCTTGAACTTCCACCTCTGTGTTTTCTTGTAAAATCAAAAAGATCGGGAAGGGAATTGTAACCGTGGGCAGTTGACGAATTGTTAATCCCATTAACAGGCCAAAACTGATTGTGCTTGTTCTGTTACATATCTCTCTGAATGCTTGCTATGAACTACTGTCAGAAATGGACCAATTTCAACTGATTTCAATATGGTCCTCTTTTGAAAAGAGGTTGGTTTTTCCTAGGACCATATTTAGCTAGGTTCACTCAAGTGAAAGGAATAGATTATTTAAGATTGTCTTTCAACAATATTCACTGGCCAATAGTAATCTAAGCAAGTAGCAAAATGGTCCTTATGTGACAGCTAAACACCTGGAATCCAGGAGTTTACACATTAATCAGTTTAAACAGCTTCAGGATCATCTTGAGCCTTGGTGGTGCAGTGGTTAGAATGCAGTACTGCAGGTTAATACAGCTCACTGCCATGAGTTCGATCCTGACCAGCTCTAGATTGACTCAGCCTTCCATCCTTCCAAGGTCAGTAAAAGGAGGACCCAGATTGTTGGGCGCAATATGCTGACTCTATAAACTACTTAAAGAGGGCTGTAAAGCACTGTGAAGCGGCATATAAGTCTAAGTGCTATTGCCATTGCTATCTTATGCAGTGATGAAATTCTTGAGCACAGGACACAGGACACACAGAGTCCTGCGCTACATTGCAAACATTTTATTAGATACAGTTTGCTTAAGCATCATATACACATGTGCATGTAACTCATAAATTCACACATTCCCTCTAAGAACTAATCAAACATATATTGCAGGGGTCCCCAATCTCCGGTTTGTGAACAGGCATGCCAGAAACTGGGCCATGCAAACAAGTAAAGCCCCATCTGTGGGATGCAGGCAGCATGCGAAATGACGTCCCCTCCAGTCTATGGGAAAACAAACTCTATTGAATCAGTCCCTGGTGCTCAAAAAGTTGGGGGCCACTGATATATTGAATGGTTGCAGGAATTGGACATGTCTAGTTCAATGAAGAAAAGGACCATGGGTGATATCATAGCAGTCTTCCAATATTTGAGAGGTTGTCACAGAGAAGAGGAAACCAACCTATTCGCCAAACCACCTGAGGGCAAGACAAGAAGTAATAGGTAGAAACTTATCGAGGAGAGATCCTACCTAGAACTAAGGAGAAATTTTGCCAGAACAATTAATCAGTGGAATGGCTTGCTTCCCAAGGTTGTAGGTGCTCCATCAATGGAGGTTTTTAAGAAGAGTTTGAACAGCCATTTGTCTGGAATGATATAGGGTGTGTCAACCCTGAAGCTGACCTGACCGGAGCCATTTTGAGGCTTCAGTGTTGCCACACTGGAGCTGAGGGATAGGGAGAGGGGAATAGAGATAGCTGGGGTTTTGTAGCCAAAACAAAATACTTTCTCCTGGGAAGCAAGGACATTCCCACAGGTGGTCGGACAGAGGAGGAGTGAAGTTACCAGGCAACCGGATGGTACCTTGATTGGATCATGTGACTGATTGTTGGGGAAGGGGGAAAAAACTTCTACTTTTAATTAGGTGAAAACCATGGGAACATTTCAGAGTCAGTTTTCACCAGCCTGTTCCAATATGATATACCAAATAAAACTGTTCTTTGAGGAATCATCCTGCCTCAGAGTTCTGTTTGCTAAGGGTGTATTACTTGGAACCCTGACAGGGTCTTCTGCTTGAGCAGGGTTGGACTAGAAGACTTCTAAGGTCTCTTCCAACTCTGCTATTCTGTGAAGTTCACATAGGATTCTGGGATCCCCAAACCCCTGATAATATGCTGAGATAGTGAAGTCTCACAAAATGGGATCCCTTACAGATTTCCTTTTAATCATTTGTCAGCATGTTTCCATATCATCTCAAGTGTTGAATATTACATTATCTGCTGCTTGGCAGTTCTTATCTTTGGTCGATGACACCCTGTATCTTGTCTGTTTTTAATATATTCCAGGCAACTTGCTACATGACAGTTGTCATCTCCAGTAGGTGGTATCATGATCAGTTTCGATGGTTTCCGTGTTTTTTCCCCTCCTCTACACATTTGCCTTTTTCCTCGGGTACAAATTCCACCCATCTATTTCTTCTAATATTGAATTTCTTCTAACAAGGGAAAGGAAACAGATACTGAATTTGCTGTGAAAGATATGGGTCTCTCAGGGGTGCGTTTCGGTTCAGTGAAGAGTGGTGATGCATCCAAAGGATTCATCAGTAAGAGCTGCCTTATAATATCCCTCCAGGGCAAGCTTGGATGAAAGAAGAGAGAATGGCACATAGTTTGGCTTGCAAATAATTGGTTCAGGTAACAGTTCCACATGTATTCTATGCCAGGAGACATGCACTTGATTGCATGATAACTTTATTGACCATTCTGATTCATATTTGATATAGCAATAGTTTACATGGTCATTATCAAAGAAAGGGGTGGGGAGGTCAAAGTTTGCAAGAAATTGGGTAAAGCATAGTGATCCAAGTCCCACACAATATATGATGACACAATGCACAAGGGCTGTGGGTTGATTGCAATACTGTTCTGACCATCATGCAGATTTGAAGTCCCCCTCAGCTCTATATGATGCATGTCGTTGCATTTCCTCCTCTTAGATCAAAGTTTCTCAATCTTGGCAAATTGAAGGTGAGTGGACTTCAATTCCCAGAATTCTCAGCAATGGCTATGGTGGCTGTGCAATTCTGGGAGTTGAAGTCCATATACTTGGAAATTACCCAGATTGGGAAACTCAGCCTTAGGTGGAGATCATGGTGTCTGTCTGTCTGTCTGTCTGTCTGTCTGTCTGTCTGTCTGTCTGTCTGTCTGTCTGTCTGTCTGTCTGTCTGTCTGTCTGTCTATCTATCTATCTATCCATCTATCTATCTATCTATCTATCTATCTATCTATCTATCTATCTATCTATCTATCTATCAATCAATCTATCTATCTATCTATCTATCTATCTATCTATCTATCTATCTATCTATCTATCTATCAATCAATCAATCAATCAATCAATCTATCTATCTATCTATCTATCTATCTATCTATCTATCTATCTATCAATCTATCAATCTATCAATCATCTATCTATCTATCTATCTATCTATCTATCTATCTATCTATCTATCTATCTATCTATCTATCTATCTATCTATCTATCTATCTATCTATCGTATCTATCTGTGTACTACAGTATAAGAAGCACAATGGCTCAGTGGCTTGAGATGGTCTTTGCTCCAGTGGTTTGAGTCCTAGCACCACATGGCGGAGTGAGCTTCCATCACTTGCATCAGTTTCTGCCCAGCTAGCAGTTTGAAAGCATGCTACAGGCAAGTAGATAAACAGGTACCACTTTGGTGGGACAATAACAATGTTCCATATGGTACTGTGAATCCAGCCAGTGCTGGACCTTCCCCAATGCGATGCTTGAGCACGAGGTGACATTGGTGGAGCGAGAAGCCCCAGATGCTGCTGCAGAACGCCATTGAACCTTTCCAAGTTTGGAGCTAGTCCACCCCCTGTGGTATACTCTGGATAGCATGTGAGCGTGAACTGAACAGTCTAGCAATTGTTGGCAGCCAAAAAGCTACTTTGTATTAACACTGTAATCTCCTGGCTAAGGTAATATCACCATACGCTGTATGCATGCATGTATGCATGCATGCATGCATGCATGCATGTATGTATGCATGCATGTATGCATGTATGTATGTATGCTTGCCTGCCTGCCTGCCTGCCTCCCTCCCTGCCTGCCTGCCTGCCTGCCTGCCTGCCTATCTATCATCTCTCTCTCCATGGATATAAATCTTTTAGCTCTGGCAAATTACCATCTGTGATAATTGGTTATTTCCTAATGTTAGGCCCTCAGTGGACTTTCTCTACTATAGTTCTAAAGTCCAACTCCTCAAAGATTCCCTTGGAGGAAATTGCAAAAATTAATACAAAGAGAAAAAAAATATTAATGCATAGAGATGGGAACAAAATACTTTGGGAATATATACCGTGCCAAATAACAACCAGTACAATAACGATAGATAATAATGTTCTGGGGCTCACATTATTAAGATGGATAAAAACGTAGGAAATTTTCAAGCACTAAATATTTCTCTTATTTTCCTGCAGTGTTCTGAAGCAAAAAGCCATCAGGACTTGTTAAATGAGTGTTCTTCTGTTTCTATGTTTTCCCCCACTAAATGCAACAGAGAAATACACTGTTTATGTATGAAATGTTCATTTTCTGGAAGAAAGCCGAGCTGTTGCTATAGGATTAATATTTTCTCCTCATAGTTTTTTTCCCCGGTTTTCATTTTCCCTGCTTTCTTAAAGCTATATTCTTCATTGTTCATTGTTTTAAAAAACATATTTGTCTTGTCATTCAATAATTGCCCAAGGTGGCTTATGCCATTATTTTCAACCATTTTATGGAACAAAGCAACGTTTTGTTAGTGGAAATCGGAAAACATTTGAAACTTAAAAGAACAATGCTAGTAACCCACGCTCCCTCCCAATAAAGAATCCTTCCTTCCATCTTGCTTCCATTCTTCCTTCCAAATGTCTTCAAGGAGCAGATGGATTTTATGAAGGTGCTTAATCATCTAAGAACAGATGTTCAACTTAATTCTTTGGAGAAGATTTTCCCAACTAGAAGATTTGCTAAGAAAGCCCTGCTCCTTCTCCTTCTCCTCCCACTCTAAAAGATGGAAATTTAAAGTTTGCATGAGAAAGAACACCTTAAAAATTAAATCTGGTCATTTGAGCCATTAGACCAGGGGGTCTCCAAACTCGGCCACTTTAAGACTTGTGGACTTCAACTCCCAGAATTCCCCTGCCAGCTGGGGAATTCTGGGAGTTGAAGTCCACAAGTCTTAAAGTGACCGAGTTTGGAGACCCCTGCATTAGACCAACTGTCTTGGAAACAAAGTCAAATACTAGATTTATGTATTTGATGAATCTCTTTTAGAGGACAAAATAGTTCGGTTTACCACCCAATACAGAAAAATCTGTTGTGGTGCAGTAAGATTTAAAATGGTTGCGTACTGAACTAGGACTAGTGAGACTTGGGTTCAAAACACCACTTAATCATGAAGTTTGCTAGGTGCCCTGTTTCAGGCTTCAAACTCACACACAGAGTTGTTAGATGAGCATAGCAATTTATTCAAGACTGAGCCAACAATACCAAATAAGGGAAGGAATGGAAATCAAGCCAAGTCTTTTGGAAACTAAGCTTATTGAAAGCTTTCACTTTCAACAGGAACGTTGAAGAGCTGAGGTGGCACAGCGGTTAGAGGCAGGTACTGCAGGCCACTTTAGCTGACACTGATCCGCAGGTCAGCGGTTCAAATCTCACCGGCTCAAGGTTGATTCAGCCTTCCATCCTTCCGAGGTAGGTAAAATGAGGACCCAGATTGTTGGGGGCAATATAAATATACATTGCTTACTGGTGTAAACCGCTTAGAGAGTGCTTGCACTGTGAGGCAGTATATAAATCTCACAAAATAAATAAATAAATAAATGTGCAAAAGAGTAGTCAAAAGCCAGCCCGAAGATCAGAGAACCAAACCAGGTTTGTCAGCCAGGCCAAGATCAGTTTCACAAGTCGGTCCCAAGGGTGCTTTTTCAAGAGGCAACTGGACTTTCTGGAAAAAACCATGGCCTGGATGACTGAGAATCTCCATAGACATTTCACAAGCAGGCTTTGCAGAAATGACACCACAGAACAGGAAATCAGATACTGTTTCCAACAGGGAAAGATGGGTCGGGATTGCCTCTTAAATTAGCCTTTAGCCAGCTATCTTCAATTAAGATAGTTTCTCCTTTGCTGGGCAAAGAGCCTCACTAAATGTCTTTGTTCTGTTTTCCACTATGCTCACTGAATGCAAGAGCTTGGAACAGGGGTGGGTTCTTGCTTACCCCGCTGCCGGTTCGCTTCCTCATGCGCCCCGTGCGGGTGCGCACTTGCGCAGTGCTAAAAACTCTGCTAATAAATTGGAACTGTAGGAAGTTAGTACCCACCCGCTCCTAGAAAAATGAAATATCCTAGGAAATATTGAAAAAGGAAAGAATATTTCCCTGAATGAGGAAAAGAGAAACATGTTTTAAATACAAAGCAGCTTCCTGCAGCTCCCTGCCCCCACCCTTGCCACATTCCTCCCACCTAGCCTGAAACAGTCTTCTACATAACAAAGAACCATAATAGGAATCCCAAAGCCTTTTCATTACACCACATGGGACCTGGGAAGATTACATCAGTCAAGCCTAGGACTTGGGACAGCCCACAAGAGTTGCCCCAGCATGCCCCTGAGAATCTGACAGCCAATGGAATACATTTCTATATAGGAACAGGAAACAGTTAGGGAGGGGCCCAAGAGAGAGTATAAAGCAAGGAACTCAGCATCTCTTCTTCCCTTTTTCTCTTCACCCACACCTGGAAGCATGTAATCTACCTTTTCTGTACAGGGGCTCCTGCCATGTGCTCCTGTCCACCATTAAAACCTTCTTTCCAAGCAACTTTCATGAATCCAGTGTCTTTTTCCCCACTTGGAACTGAACCCAGAAGGATATTCCTTACGACAGAACTTTGAGGAATACTCTGCCTCAGACTCTGATTTAGTTTTGGATGCTATTTGGAACCCTGACAGCATCTCTGAAACTTATAAAAATCCATATGCTCATCAAACCAATTGGACAGCTGCACCTGAACCACAAACCTTGGTGGTTCTGTTCATCAATAAATGGACCTTCTTTCCAATCAGCCTCCATTTTATTCCCAGCATCATTCTCCCAGCGTGGAACGGAACCAGATTGATTTTCCTTCCAACACTAAAATTGCTAAAATCTTTTGTGTGATGTTGTTGTTGTTAGTTGCAAAGTAGTGTCCAACCCATCGCGACCCCATGGACAACGTTCCTCCAGGCCTTCCTGTCCTCTACCATCCCCCGGAGTCCATTTAAGCTCACGCCAACTGCTTCAGTGACTCCATCCAGACATCTTATTCTCTGCCGTCCCCTTCTTTTTTTGCTCTCAATTGTTCCCGGCATTAGGCTCTTCTCCAGTGAGTCCTTCCTTCTCATTAGGTGGCCAAAGTATTTGAGTTTCATCTTCAGCATCTGGCCTTCTAAAGAGCAGTCAGGGTTGATCTCCTCTAGGACTGACCGGTTTGATCGCCTTGCAGTCCAAGGGACTCTCAGGAGTCTTCTCCAGCACCATAGTTCAAAGGCCTCAATTCTTTAGCGCTCAGCCTTTCTTATGGTCCAACTTTCACAGCCATACATTGCAACTGGGAAACTGCATATTTTTTTAAAAAAAAATGATTATTTTTCATGTCTGCGCTATTGTCTGAAATCAAGTGGTAGTTGATGACCATCTCTATATGAATTATTTGGATATAAACTACAAAGAACCTTTACCTAATTATGAAAGTTTTACCTGCGTTTTATTTTGAACCTCAACTGTTAATCCACCTCTACTTTTAACTTCTCCTGAGATGGATATCATCTCAAGAACACCATTTCATGCTTCATTGTCTTACATTGATAGGGACTTTAGGGGACCCATTATTCACTCAGCGTATATTGTTGTTTTTGTTATAGCTGAAATGTGAGGGGGGGGAGAGATAATGTATAAGGTTATTCTCTATTTTCAGCATAATTCTTGTCAGTGATGAGATCAAGCTAGCTGTGATGATGATGATATATCAGATTATTTTGTTCTGTGGGATAGCAGGTTGCCAATTTAGATAGCAAATGACATAATTCTGTCCTGGTACAGCACAAAATAATAATAATAAATGCTATTCCCAGTCAGGGTGAGTGTGATAAAGGACAGAGATGATACTATGAATATTCTAAAGATGTGGTCCTTATGTAGTACCCAATTTCTAGCCAGTGTCAAGGTAATTGGTTTGTCATAACAGATAGCTAGGAACTTGGACATTTTTTATATGGATATTTTGCAATCTTCAGATCTCGGGTTCTTTGACAAATATCCACATATGTTTCCAACAAATAAAGGTGTTTCAATTAATGATTTCATTAGTGATTTAATTTGCTGCATATTTTAATTTCCTGACTTTATATTTGTTTCAGCTCCCTTTTCATCTCAGTTTATTTTATTTATTTTAAAAAAAACTTTGACACAAAAATGTATATGTGTCTTTGAGTTTCTTTTATTATTAATGTGGAATTTTTTGTACAGATTTTTTCTTAGATTGCATTCATCTTTTTTTGGGGGGGTGAGTTTTCCTTTGCAGTAATTTGTATTGCACATACGGATATGATAAAAGTGTGTGCATAAGTATTGGATATTTGTATTTGTTTGAGATGCAAATCACAATATTACAAGTAATGTTTATGCAACCTGTAAATTGCATTAATGCCTGGAAAAATTCAAACCTCTGTTTAGAGTGAGGAATCACTTATTTTTGAAGAAGACATCTAGAAACCACAGCCCACACAGCAGTTTATCATTCTCGACATCAGATAAAGTGCTGCATACTTCCAGGTAAAACGGTTCCCAACTCTATAGGAAACTAGCATGTAATTGGAATGTAGAATTCTCTCTGACACCATCTTCCCTTTGTGCCAGAAATTATTTTTATATAAAGGGAATACTGTATTCCCATCTCATTATCCTAAATGATGTAGTTCAGGAACAATTACAATGCCACGCTCTTATCTGCATGCTACTGCATTTACTTTAGCTGCTGCTGATCCCTCCATTGCACGGGTGAAGATGGGTGGTGGTAACAGCTGGAGACCATAAGATGAAGTAGTTGTGAAATTATATATTCTGTGGTATGCCATTAGTCTATTTTGACAAATGACTCTCATCAATGGAGGTCTTTCAATAAATAACACAATAACAAACCTTGAAGGGATCTTGGAGGTTATCTAGTCCAGCCACCTGCTCAAGCAAGAGACCCTATATCATTCCAGACAAGTGGCTGTCCAGTCGCTTCTTAAAAGCCTCCAGTGATGAAGTGCCTACAACTTCTGAAGGCAAGCCATTCCATCAGTTAATTGTTCTCACTGTTGAGATTAATTTCCATCCATTGTTTCTTGTCTTGCTTTCTGTTGCCTTGGAGAATAGGTTGACCCCCTTTGCTTTGTGGCATCCCTTTAGATCAGGGGTCGGCAACCTTAAAAACTCAAAGAGCCATTTGGACCCATTTCCCAGAGAAAACAAAACACCAGAAGCCACAAAACCTGGGTGGGCGTGGCCAACTCAATGTCACTCCCTCCCACCGAGTTACATGATCCCCCAGCCACGCCTAACCAGTTATAAATATATAACTCTATATTTTCTTTTTCTATGGGAAACAGGCATATATCTCTCTCTTTTCCCTCTCTCTTTATCTCTTTCTCTCTCTCCATCTCTCTTTCTCCCTCTCCCATCTCTCTCCCTCCCTTTCCCCATCTCTCTCTATCTCTCTCCCTTCTTCCCCCTCTCATCTCTCTTTCTCTCTTTCTCTCTTCCTCTCCCATCTCTATCTTTCTCCCTCCCTCCCTCCCTCATCTCTATCTTTCTGCCATCTCTCTTTCTCTCACGTCTCTCTTTTTCCCTCTCTCTCCCCTTCTCTCTCTCTCTCTCTCTGCTGAGGAACGATCACCTTCCCTTCGGGCGACCCTCCTCCCCCTCTCGCGACTCCCTGGGTGGCTTGGCTGGGCCAGGAGGGTGCACACAAGTGAGCGCCAAAGCACAGCAAAGAACTGCGGGGTGGTGGTGGACACAGCAAGGTGATGGCCAGATCTTTAGGGCAGGAGAGAAGCCGCGTCCAAAGACCTTCCTTAAGTGAGCAGCTGCCTGCCCTCCACACGCACCTTTGCTGTGCTTTGGTGTGCTTTGGTGCTCACTTGAGGAGGTTCTCCCTGCACATGCGCACCCTCATGGCCCCGCCAAGACACCCAGGGAGTCGCAAGAGGGGGAGGAGGGTCGCCCAAAGGGAAGCCTCCACTGGGGTTGGCGATCATTCCTGAACCAGTGACGGAGAATCAGTCCCGGCCGCTTCTACATTCCTGCCGTCTCCCTTACCTTCTCAGGCCAGGTGAGGGAGGGGAGGGTGGAACACTACCATCAGTTCATCCCTAGTCCTTCTTTTTACTAGGCTAGGCAAACCCAATTCCTGCAACCATTCTTCATATTACATTACATTTCAGATTACAGTTTGTGAATATATCAGCTTCCCACGTCAAGCCTACAAATTTGAGTTTTTTTCCACATCTGGATGCTCATGAGATAGACAAGACCTACAACAGAGGTATTGCTGTTGGTCTGCATCATTTCTTCAGCTTTTCATGTACAGCTGACTGAACAACTTATTTCACACTTAAATGCATCTGCTACATATCATGGTTTGTTTCTGTTTCAAAAAGACAGCAGTAGGAAAGGTCACATTTTGAAGGGACCAGCTTAGCCATACAAAACAAACACAAATGGTTGCCTTTCTATTAAAGGATCAAGCCCACCCCGTTCGTCATCCAATTCTCTTATTAACCCAGTAGCCAATGTCTCTTAGGTTTAGCTTGGTTTTTGTTCAGAATTATGTCAACAAACTGTAAAACAAGGAAGAAAGACCCAAGGAAAAAAAATTGAGCCTCTCCCTTCATGTCCATCCTGAGCATTTTATTCTCCTTGGGAATACTGATATTACAATAACAGAATAACAGATTTGGAAGGGACCTTGGAGGTCTTCTAGTCCAAACCCCCACTCAAACAGGAAACCCTATGCTATTCTAGACAAGTGGCCAACAATCTCTTCTTAAAAATCTCCAGTGTTGGAGCACCCATAACTTCTGAAGGCAAGTTGTTGTACTGGTTAATTGTTTTCACTGTCAAGAAATTTCTGCATAGTATCTAGGTTGCTTCTCTCCTTGATTAGTTTCTATCCATTGCTTCTTGTCCTGCCTTCTGGTGCTTTGGAGAATAGATTGACCCCCTCTTCATTGTGGCAGCCCCTTAGATATTGGAACACTACTATCATGTCACCCCTAGTCTTTCTGTTCATTAAACTAGGTTAGGAATATTGCATTGATTAGTAATATTGCTTTGCCCAGCAAAAACAAAGCCTCTATCAAATAATTGGAGAGGTGTGGGTCAGAAATCAGTGTATGTTTACATTTGCACTTCATCCTTATTTGTTAGAAGGAAAAATTAGAACAATCTGCTTAGCAAAACTGTGGAAAGAAATGCATGGGAGATACCTACTCAGAAACGTAAAGATAAATGTTTGCTGCAACACAGTTATCAGAGATCAATGGAAGCCACTTCTCTTTTTGGCAGAAATAAATAATTTTATCTGGATGAAAATCAGGTTTCTTCCATATTTAGACACTGACCAGTGGGAATACAGTTATTAATTTTTTGTAAATTTTATGAAGTTTTGAGCTCTATTAGGTGTATCAGCAAGTGATGATAGCTGGCTAGTTTTGGCTAGCCTCACAAATTACTGTATTTTTCAGAGTATAAGATCAGGGGTGAAATCTTCCCAGTTCGCTCTTACCTGTTGGTTGCTGCAGAGCCTTTGGAGCTGGTGGCGTTCACAGTGCAGGGCTGCCCCCGCCCATTTTCCCCACCCGCCTGGACCCCGCCATTTGAGTTATTTTGCCCTCTGCGCATGTGCAAAGCGTTCTACATGCGCAGAGGTGTCCAGGCGGGCGGGGAAGCGGGCAGGGGCAGCCCCATGCTGTGAACGCCACTAGCTCCAAAGGCTCTGCGGTGACCGACAGGTAAAAGCGAACTGGGAGGATTTCACCTCAGTATAAGATGCACCGGAGTATAAGATGCACCTTAGTTTTTGGGGAGGAAAATAGAGAAAAAAATCTGCCTACCAGGTATTCATCTGGCTAGCATCCTTAGTCTGGTCAGCTTCAGCACATTATTTTATCCCCTGGTTAGGGCTTAAAAAAACCTTATTCGGAGCGAGTAGCAATGAAAAAAAGCCTGCAAAGACTTAGGGCTGGAAAAAATCTCCTTCGGAGAGAGTAGCAATGAAAAAGCCTGCAAGCCGGTAAGAGCTGGGAAGATTGTTAGCGCCTCATTAGGGCTGAAAAAAAAAGCTTCGAAAAAGCTACATTTAGAGTATAAGACGCACCCAAATTTTCAGCCTCTTTTAGATAGGGAAAAGATGTGTCTTATACTCCAAAAAATACAGTAAGCAGGATTGAGCTTGGTAAACTGGAACTCCCAGGGTTGTAAATTAGATCAATAAGTCAGAAAGTATCCTGGGAGATGACAATAGCAAAATACTTTCACCTTATTAGTTGATTTGTCCATGTAGTCACTAAGGGTTAGAATCAACTCAGTAGAGACTAGCGTATGCATTGGAGGCATGTACGGGAGAGGCAATTTGATCTACTGGTTAAGGCATCATGGTAGAAATCGGAAGACTGTGAATTCTAGCTCTATACTAGGCACACGCCGGTTAGGTGACTTTGCCAGTCGCTTCCTCTCAACCAAGGGTGGGTTCCTCCCAGTTCGGACCAGATTGCCCGAACCATTAGCGACTTGCTGGTGATGCAACGATGGCATCATGGATCCGGTTCGGTCGGTGCCAGTCCGTGGGCGCCGCCCTCTTTTTTGGGAATTTTTGGTGAATTTTTCTGTGTTTGGATGGTTTCTACTCTTCAGCGGCTTGAAAAAGAGCCCTCCCACCTTCCCCCGGGTTAATACTCACCTTTATTTCTTTGCCCGAAGCACAGCTGATCAGCTCCTCAGCTGTGTTTCGGGATGAATCCTGCTACTGAGCATGCACGGAAGTGAAATTGCACAGGGGGGGGGGAATGCGCACGTGTGAGCGGAGCAATGCAAACCAGTAGCGAAGGTAAGTGGAACCAACCCCTGCTCTCAACCCAAGGAATAGCAATAGCAATAGCAATAGCACTTAGACTTATATACCACTTCATAGTGCTTTACAGCCCACTCTAAGCGGTTTACAGAGTTCAGCATATTGCCCCCAACAATCTGGGTCCTCATTTTGACCCACCTCGGAAGGATGGAAGGCTGAGTCAACCTTGAGCCGGTGAGATTTGAACAGCTGAACTGCTGAACTGCAGTGCTGCATTTTAACCACTGCGCCACCTCGGCATTTTAACCACTGCATTACCTCGGAAGGAGGTAATGGCAAACCATCTCTGAAAAACCTTGCCAAAAAACCTCAGGGACTTCTCCAAGAATCAAAAGATGGTTGAACAGAAGAAACCCCCTTCCCACCCGGAAAGATGAGTAGATATGCCAGTTTGTCATAGCTGTTGGGACACATTCGTTTAAATTGGATTCACTTTAAAATCATCACTCAACTCCATGACTTCTGCAGAGTATTCTAACATGTGAATCAAAACAGAGCTGATCACCCCCACCCCATGTTTATTTATTTATTTTATTTATTTATTTGTTTGTCAAACATGTACAACATAGCAGGTGTTTGTATAAACATAACATAAGCAAAGTAAGTACAGATAAACGAGGACAATAGGACAGTAAGACAGGGACGGTAGGCACAGTGGTGCGCTTATGCACGCCCCTTACAGACCTCTTAGGAATGGGTGAGGTCGACTGTAGACAGTCTAAGGGTAAAGTTTTGGGGGTTTGGGGAAGAAACCACAGAGTCAGGTAGTGCATTCCAGGCATTGATCACCCTGCTGCTGAAGTCGTGTTTTCTGCAGTCGAGTTTGGAGCAGTTTACATTAAGTTTGAATCTATTGTGTGCTCGTGTATTGTTGCGGTTGAAGCTGAAGTAGTCATTGACAGGTAGGACATTGTGGTAGATGACTTTATGAACTACATTTAGATCAGGTTGAAGGCAACATAGTTCTAAATTGTCTAAGCCCAATATTTCAAGTCTGGTGGAATAAGGTATTTTATTGCGAGCAGAGGAGTGAAGGACTCTTCTTGTGAAATATTTCTGGACTCTCTCGATTGTATTAATGTCAGATATGCAGTGCGGGTTCCAGACAGGAAAGTATCTTGCTTTTATCACATCTTTCTTGGGTGGACCCAAATCCAGAAGTTCAAGAAGCTATACTGTACTGACCCATTTGCCAAATGTTTATTTAATTAAAATATAACTTGCTTTTTTTAGTCAAATGGAGAAAATGTGATTGGGTTACCAGTCTTAGCTGTACCACATCATATGCACCATACCCTAGTAAAGGCAATGCCTTTTTGGCCAATTCACCCGAAATGCAACTGAAGCCTGGTGAGACCACAGCTTGCTCACATAATTCTCTACAAGCTAGAAATTCTAAAAGAACCTTGCAAATCAATATACTGTTGCCTACATTCTTGCAACCCAGAGATTCATGCAGTGTACTGACACAATTAAGGATGAGACACATTCAGTGGATGAATGTGGAAGAACTACAGGGTGATAGTTTGGTTATACAGAGAGAATGATCGAGGACTAAATCACAAAACAAAGGAAGAATGAATGTGATGAAATGAAGGGAAAGGCTAATAAAATCAGGGTTGAGGAGGATTGTTAGGATACTGAGAAAATAGTGACGAGAAGTGTAGATAATGAAAAAGCAGTGAAGCTGCGGTGGCGCGGTGGTTAGAGTGCAGTACTGCAGGCTACTTCTGCTGCCTGCCGGCTGCCTGCAATTTTTGGCAGTTCAAATCTTAACAGGCTGAAGGTTGACTCAGCCTTCCATCTTTCCAAGGTTGGTAAAATGAGGACCCAGATTGTTGGGGGTAATGTGCTGACTCTGTAAACTGCTTAGAGAGGGCTTATAGGCTTATATGAAGCAGCATATAAGTCTAAGTGCTATTGTTATTGCTATTCCAATGGGAAATACTTTTTTTGCTCAACAGGTTTATTCCGATTCATTTTAATGTTTTTGGGGGAGGTATCACACTGTAGCTAGTAATTTGGAATAAGTCAAACTCAATACAAAAGAGAAGACGTTCAAGGAAGTGTGCTTCTATTTCAACTAACCAAAGTAACATGACAGTCCCTTTCTTCAAGCTAGTTACCTGTTAGCTTATAATCAACATGCAATTATTTCTTTTGTCTTTCGGCAAACAGTAATAATAGAGATTTCAAAATGCAGGGTACGGTGGATCTATTATTTTCATGGTGAGCATAAGCAATTAAGATGTGTACCAATGTGGGGGGGGAACACTACACTTGATACATTGTCTTCTTTTTGTTCTTGACAATGTGATTAAAACCACAGAGAGTTCTCCCTCCCCATTTTCTAATTTTTTTTTTAAAAAAGTGTTTAGCAGATGGGCTAAAAAAAATGCTCTGCAGAACCTTTGTGATTTTTGTTGTTAAATAACAAAAGGAACAGGCACTTTTTTTGAAGCTGCAGGGTCAATGCTGACTTTTTCTGCTATTTAAAATCTAGCTCACAGAAATAAAGCGACTCACCCACGTCTGCCCTGTTCCATTTTAATCAGTAAAGGTGCCTGGGATTGTCACGATTGATTTAAAATAAATAAAAATAACATTCCCGCTTAGAGAGCTCAATCACGGCCAACAGAACATTAGACTTCAGTATTTCCTCTTTATGTTACATTTGCCTTTTAAAAAATATTGTGAGTCAAGGCTGTAACTTACCAAACAGAATAACAGAGTTGGAAGGGACCTTGGAGGTCTTCTAGTCCAACCCCCTGCACAAGCAGGAGACCCTATACCAGTGATGGCGAACCTATGGCACGCGTGCCACAGGTGGCACGCAGAGCCATATCTGCCGGCACGCGAGCTGTTGCCTAGCTCAGATCCAGCGTGCATGCATGCCGGCCAGCTGATTTTTGGCTCGCATGGAGGCTCTGGGAGGGCGTTTTCGGCTTCCAGAGGGCCTCCGGGGGGACAGGAGAGGACATTTTAGCCCTCCCCAGGCTCCAGGGAAGCCTCTGGAGCCTGGGGAGGGTGAAAATCGGGCCTACCAGGCCCACCAGAAGTTGGGAAAAGGGCCATTTCTGGCCTCCAGAGGGCCTCCGGGGGGGTGGGGGAGGCCGTTTTAACCCTCCCCAGGCATTGAATTATGGGTGTGGGCACTCGCGCATGTACGATAGCACATGCGCATGCAGTTTCGGCACCCGAGGAAAAAAAGGTTCGCCATCACTGCCCTATACCATTCTGGACAAATGGCTGTCCAGTCTCTTCCTAAAAGCCTCCAGTGATGGAGCACCCACAACTTCTGATGGCAAGTTTAATTGTTCTCACTGTCAGAAAATTTCCCCTTAGTGCTAGGTTGCTTCTCTCCTTGATTAGTTTCCATCCATTGTTTTTGTTTTGTTTTGCCTTCTGGTGCTTTTGAAAATAGTTAACCCCCTCTTCTTTGTGGCAGCCCCTCAAATATTGGAACCCTGCTATCATGTCACTCCTAATCCTTCTTTTCACTAGACTAGACATACCCAGTTCCTGCAACTGTTCTTTATATGTTTTAACTCTTTCTGGAGTGCAGAAACACTCCATTTTTATAATTTTTATTTTTATATTTTTTTAATATGAATTAGAATTAGAATTCTTTGTTGGCCAAGTGTGATTGGACACACAAGGAATTTGTCTTTGGTGCATATGCTCTCAGTGTACATAAAAAGAAAAGATACATTCATCAAGAATCATAAGGTACAACACTTAATGATGGTCATAGGGTACAAATAAGCAATCAAATCATACCAGACAGTTATGGAGGTGCAGATGACAGACTCAATAATTCCTCTGTAGAACTGTATCAGCAGCTCCTTGGGCAGTTTGAGCTTCCTGAGTTGGCGCAGAAAGAACATTCTTTGTTGTGCTTTTTTTATGACGTTTTTGATGTTGGGTGTCCATTTTAGGTCTTGAGATATGATAGAACCTAGAAATTTGAAGGTCTCTATTGTTGATACTGTATTGTCTAGTATTGTAAGAGATGGTAGTATGGGAGGGTTTCTCCAAATATCCTAGTGCATCTGGCTATGAAACAAAGGTAGTGCTCACATCATTTTTCAAATTAGAAATGTGATGTCAGAGATGATGGTCATTCATGTGCAGAAAAAGTACTGCAAATGCTCAGCTCAGCTCTATTGCCTACTTAGATTTAGAAATTAATGGCGGCGTCCCGGCGGCTGGGGAAAGCGGACGGGGGAAGCCCCATGCCGCAAACACCACCAGCTTCTTCGGCTCTGCGGCGACGAACAGGCAAGACCGCCACTGCCCCTCTCACTGCCCTCCCTCCCCGCCTGGCAGGAGGAGGCAGGTGAAGCAGGAGGCAGAGGGGTGTGCAGGACAAATTCAAATTTAAAAAGCGGGACTTTTTTGAAACGCCGCGGGACGCGGGACAAATTATTCAAAAGCGGGACTGTCCCGCCAAAAGCGGGACGTCTGGTCACCTTAGCATTCCACCATGAAAAGTATAGGCTTCCATGGGGCTAAATAGCAGCCTTTAAAAGATTTATCAGCCTCAGTAAACAAGAAATCCCTGTTGTTGTGGGTTTTTTTTTAATAAGCAGAACTAGCTTTCCTTTCATATTCATCATCAAAATTGCTAGCGATTCTCTGATCCTAGATGCTTCCTTGTTAACAGGGATAGATGAAGGCCCCCACAATGGAAAACGTAATCTTCAAATATACGGTTGGGCTTGCATAGCTGTCTTTTCTTGACTTGTAAATGCCACCAATTCAACACTGAAGTCACTGATGGAGAAGCAATGTGGAATTGCTAAAATGTTATTTTGCCAGTCACTTTGGCTTGTCATTATGCTCCCCAGGTGACAGGCTGCGACTTGAACATTCCTAGTAAATATAAAAAAATATTTTTCCATTCCCTGTTTCATTGTACGATGTCTGCATCACTTTAAGGATGCTAACCTTTGTTTTTAAAGGTTAAAGAGTTCTGTAAAGCACTGTGAAGTGGTATATAAGTCTAAGTGCTATTGCTATTGCTAAACAAACAGCCCTTATCCTTAACATTTGCTTTTTAGCACTTATGTCTTTGGAGATTCTTAGCCTTTCAGGTCATGGTTGTCCCAAAGCTGCTTTCTCGAGAGGCAAATGGACTTTCTGGTTTTCCTTTGAAGATGTTTCACTTCTCATTCTAGAAGCTTCTTCAGCTCTGGCTGGATGGTGGAGAATGGAAGGATCACAGTCCTTTCAACAGTTCCAAGAAGGCTCCACACCCATTTGCACAACTCAGGTGACCACGACGACACAAATAAACCTCCAGGTGGCCTCAATGACTCTCTAAAAGGATGCAAATGACCAGCTGTCTGCAAGGAGTATAAATCCTTCCATTCTCCACCATCAAGCCAGAGCCGAGGAAGCTTCTTGGATGAGAAGTGAAACATCTTCAAAGAAAAACCAGAAAGCCCAGTTGCCTCCTGAAAAAGCCCCTTTAAAAAGCACATTAGCACTTTTGTTGTTGAAAAGACTAATTTTTAGAAATATAAATTATCGGCAGTCCTCAATTTACAACCATTAGTTTAGTGATTTTCAAAGTTACAATGGCACTCAAAAAGGTGACTTATGACCATTTTTCACACTTACGACCATTGCAGCAACCCCATGCAACCCCCTCCTCAAAGAGCCTCATGACCGGTGCTCAGATTAAGTGACACATGTTGTGACTAGTTGATTTCCAATTGAACAGATACCAGGGGAATGTTTTTTTTTTCTTTAAACAAACAAGATTTCAGGCTCCCAAAATGCAGAGCTACTTCTAAACAGTTTCCTTTATGGCTCCTCACCTATAGATAGAAATCTTGCCAAACTAAAGCAACTCTTTGCATTATTAAAGATATACTCTTGAGAATTTCTAGGGAGGAGACTTCTTAATTCTCTTCCAACCAAGCTATCCAAACTTTGCTGTCTCTTGATCCCAGTGGTAGGATCCTGCAAATTTAACAACTGGTTCGGTGATCGTGCGCCTTGCGTCTGTGCGCATGCTCGGTGCGCTTGGTGCGCTTCACGTGAGCAGTTTTACGAAAACTTACCTTCCACGTTACTGCTGGGGAGAAACACAGCTGAGGCACCGCAAACCGCTCTTCTGCACGAATCAGCTGAGAAGATATAGGTCAGTAAAGCGCGCAGGCGGGTGAGCGTGCCCACCTGATCATTGGAACGAACCGGTTCGCTCCCAGCTGATCAACTGAGCATCCGGTTCGCCCGAACCAGTCCTAACTGGTAGAATCCCTGCTTGATCCTCTGGAAAGGAGCCCCTCCCTCCTGGGAGTCCAGACTCCATTCCACCACACAAACAAAAATCAGATATTGGTAAGCTTAACTGAAACATTTTAAAAAGTTGTCCTGGTACTAAACTTAAAACCTTCACTATAGGAATCTTCATCCATCCATGATGTTATTCAACTGACATCAGCTTCCTGCAGGGGTTGTTCAGTCATGACTGTCAGTGGGAAGAAAGCTATCATATCAAAATAATCTCTCATCCTTTCATTCACACATCATTAGAGCAACACTGTTGGCTGTGTGCATGTGTGTTATTCAAAGCATTCATCAGGTGACTGTTCCGTATTCATAACTCCTGAGTAAATGAGAGATTGTCCTACATTCATATTTTTTTAAAAAAACAACATATATACTGTAGTGGTATTAAAACTTTTTAACAAGAAGATAAAAGCTAACACATGCTAATAGAAAGTAAAGAATAAAAAAGAAATCAAAGACAGAGAAAAAGTGGAAGGCAACAAAAAAAATTGAAAAATAGAAAAGAAAGAAAAAAAAGATAAAGAAGGGGCTTCGATATTCTTCACAGCAGTTGTGCAGAGCCGAGATGGTGCAGTGGTTAAATGCAGCACTGCAGGCTACTGCTAGTTCAGCAGTTCAGCTGTTCAAATCTCACCGGCTCAAGGTTGACTCAGCCTTCCATCCTTCTGAGGTCGGTAAAATGAGGACCCAGATTGTTGGGGGCAATATGCTGAACTCTGTAAACCGCTTAGAGAGGGCTGTAAAGCACTATGAAGCGGTATATAAGTCTAAGTGCTAAGTGCTAAGTGCTATGTACAATTATATTGTAACCTCTCCCGCTAAAGTCATATTGCTCTTTTTTATATATATAATCTATCCTGTCTAATCATCAAAGCCATAAATCACAGGTTCATTTTTTTTTCATTTTTACGCAAAAAAGTCTGTAAGAACGTTCCAGTCACCAACGATTGTAGATCGTGTCTCTTCTCTAATCAAAGAAGTTAATATTCACCTCAGGAAAAATCTGTCAATTTCACCAACCATCCCTTCATATCGAGTAGCATCAAATCTCTTTCCGGTAATAATTTCAACCCAGCAAACATATATTGAAATCATCGTAGTACTTGAGGTGCTAAACAATTGGTATTTACTTCATGAGGACAATGTTCGCTTAACAACCATCATAAAAACCAGTCGTAACTTCTAATCTGATCATGTGATTCCTTGATGTAGGACTGCAATGGCCTATGACCATAGGGCTCAATTACGGTCATAAGCTGAGGAGCACCTGTATAACAGTTTTGAGGATCTGCTGATTACAAGGAAGAGAGATTTGGCATCAGTCAACATTGATCTCTGAGCCCTTACACATGGAGTGAAAGACAGTTTCACTTTAGAGATTTCTTGTAACCCCGAGTAATATCTACAGAATATAAGCTGCACTTGAAATTTACTTTACTGTCCCCACTGTAAAAGAGGAATATTGGATAGAGACTGTATGCAGACTTTGCTCCAAAGAACACAAATAATAGGCTGAAAGGGTCTGGCAAACTCAGGCATGGCATTCTGAGGTATATTAAAAATCAGATAAATGCCCATCAATTTTGGTGAAAGAAGGTAATTTGCGGAGATTCGCTTTTTTTTTTAATCTATGGGGACACTTCTAAAGATCTCTGCACTGAAATGTCTTCAGATCAGGGTCCCAATTTTGTATAGATTGAAATTAAAACAATTTATTTTATTTATTTATTTATTTATTTATTTATTTATTCATTCATTCATTCATTCATTCATTCATTCATTCATTCATTCATTTATTTATTTATTTATTTATTTATTTATTTATTTATTTTATTTGTTTGTTGGTCAAACATATTCAGGATAGTAGGTGTTTGTATAAACATAACATAAGCAAAGAAGTACAGATAAAAGAGGACAATAGGACAGTAGGACAGGGACGGTAGGCACAGTGGTGCGCTTATGCACGCCCCTTACAGACCTCTTAGAAATGGGGAGAGGTCGACTGTAGACAGTCTAAGGTTACAGTTTTGGGGGTTTGGGGAAGAAACCACAGAGTCAGGTAGTGCATTCCAGGCATTGATCACTCTGTTGCTGAAGTCGTATTTTCTGCAGTCGAGTTTGGAGCGGTTTACATTAAGTTTGTATCTATTGCGTGCTCGTGTATTGTTGCGGTTGAAGCTGAAGTAATCATTGACAGGAAGGACATTGTGGTATATGATTTTATGGACCACATTTAGATCAGATCGAAGGCGACGTAGTTCTAAATTGTCTAATCCCAATATTTCAAGTCTGGTGGAATAAGGTATTCTATTGTGAGCAGAGGAGTGGAAGACTCTTCTTGTGAAATATGTCTGGACTCTCTCGATTGTATTAATGTCCGATATGCAGTGCGGGTTCCACACAGGTGAGCTTATTCAAGAATTGGTCTAGCAAATGTTTTGTATGCTCTGGTTAACAGTGTAATATTGCCAGAGAAGAAGCTACGCAAGATTAGATTAACAACTCTTATTATTTGAAAACTAGACATTTTCCGTAAATGCTTAAAATAATAATAATTTTTAAAAGCTCATGTCCTCAGCATACTTTAAATGTAGGGTTCTTATTTATTGTTTTAATGTTTCACGTGGTATTTTAATTGTATGGCTGTAAGTCACCTAGAGTTGCCTCAATGAGATGGGCGGTACAGAAGTTTAATAACAAATAAATAAAAATACAGAGTTCCTTTTAGTCTTCTAGGCTCTTTTGCTGTTTCAAAATGAAAAGAGATTTGTGTGCAGTCATACAGAAAGAAGAGGGACTAGCAAAGAGGGGGGGGGGGAAATCCCTAAAACAAGAAAGCAGGACTTGATAGTTGATAGTCCACACAGAAAGCAGGCAGTGAGGCTTGTTTCCGTGCAAGAATGAGAAAGCAGGACAAGAAGTAATAGGTGGAAGCTTGTTAAAGAGAGATCCAACCTAGAAGTAAAGAGAAATTTTCTGACAGTGAGAACAATTAATCAATGGGACAACTTGCCTCCCAGAGTTGTGGGTGCTCCACCACTGGAGATCTTCTACTGGAGCTTTTCAAAAATAAACTGGACAACCAATTTACTGGGATGGTAGAAGATCTCCTGCCTTGAGCAGGAGGTTCAACTGGAAGTCTTCCGAGGTTCCTTCCAACCCTATCATTCTGTGTTCTACATTCTAAGTCCAAAATGAGCAATCTTGTCTTGCAATAGCCATATTCTGGATTGGAAACCAGCCTGATTTTGTTGCCAACCCATAGCAATCTAGAACCCCTCACATAAGCAAAGGAAACATCTAGGAGCATCATCTAGAACAGGGGTCTCCAACCTTTTAGACCTCAGGGACCACTACATTCATAATTTTAAATCCCGCGGACCACTAATATGATCTGCCTAATGACCGGCTGGGTGGGTGTGGCTAGATGGTAATGTCACTGGATGGGTTTGGCCAATTCAATGTCACTCATGTCAAGGGACACCTCACCAGCCTCTACTCGCCCCTCCCCTCCCAGCCACTCCTCGCCTCCCTGCCTGGGCTCCTTAGGGCTCCAACAGGAAGCAGTTGTTGGAGCTAAGCAGCCACCACGAGAAAGAATTGGCAAAACAGCTCAGTTCAAATTGGATCTGGCCAAGAAGGAAGCTCAGCAGAAGCAGCTCACTGAGGACTACGAGCATACTTTCCAAGCAGAGGGAAGACTTGTGGGAGTGCAAGGCCAGGTGCCGGCGCCTGAATGCTCAGTGGGCTGAGATGGTCAGCCAGTTCCAGGCCATGATGCAGTCCCACTGGAACAAGGTCCTCCGGCTCTTTGCCACCAGCGGCATTTCCTTCCAGCCTTCGCCCAAAGCCCCGCACCAGGAGGCCGAAGCAGACCTCAAGTCAGAATTTCTCCCCTCCCCCCTCTGACCCGCACAAAAAGACCCCAAAGGGGGAGACTCTCTGCAGCAACACAAACGTTCATTGCACGTATCTGGCCCAGGGGCCGTAGTTTGAGGACCCCTGATTTAGTGCAATATAAAATATGCAAATAATTTTTCTGCGGACCACAAAATTTTCTCGTGGACCACCAGTGGTCCACAGACCACCAGTTGGTGACCGCTGATCTAGAAGACAAGCAACTTAGGCTGCTATTTACCCTCAACTTACGACAGTTATGAAAAGGCAAATTCCATGCTAGGGACCTTTCAGATGTGACTGGAAATAAAAACGCCAACATTGTAATGTCAATGTACAAACTGGTGGCATATTCACATACTATATACAGTTCTGGTCATCATATTTGGAAAGGCTGTAAGGCAGGGGTGCCAAACTCGATTTCATTGAGAGCCGCATCAGGGCTGTGTTTGACCTTGGGTGGGCCGGGGTGGGTGTGGCCGGGGTGGGCATGGCCAGATCGACATCACTCATGTCAGGGGCACCTGTGGTGGCCTGAGAACTCTGCCAGTGAAAATGGGCTCCCAAGCTCCGTTTTCTGCTGTGATGGCTTCCTACAACCCTCTGCCAGCGAAAATGGAGCTTGAGAGGGCCACATGCAGCCCTCCCGAGCTCTGTTTTCACTGGCAGAGGCACTGCAGGCCAGCCCTTCACTGTTTCTGGGGCATCCCCGTGGGCCAGTTCTAAGCACCCTATGGGCCGGATTCGGCCTCCAGTCCTTGAGTTTGAAACCCCTGCTATAAAGCATCTGCAAAAATGGCAGAAGAGGGCAATCAAAATAAGGAGCTTCAAAAAGAAAGCTAGATCGCTTGAGATTTGAAGAGGACTAAAGGATGACATGACTGAAGTGTGTAAAATCATGATGGCACGGATAAAGGGAAAAGGTTTTTGTTCTCCTTTTCTGGAAAGATTAGGACTGAGGCCATCCAGTGAAGCTAATTGAGAGGAGATTTAGAACAGACGAAAGAAAGCCCTTCTTCGCACAGTGCATAATTAACTTGTCAAATTCATTAGCACAAGATACAGTGATGGCCACTAACTTGAATGGCAATAAAGAAGGACCTGATGAATTCATGGAGGACAGGTCTATCCAGCGTGATTAATCTTGAAGACTCAGTGTTACCTTCAGGTTAAGGGAAGCATCTTTGTAAATATCAGTCGCAGGGGAACAATATCAGGAGTAGGACAGTTGTCCAATTGTTTCAGTACGAAATAGGTGGCAAACACGTTTAATAAATTGAAATAAATAAATGTGTCCTCCATTTTCTGTTTGGGAGCTGGCTAGGGAATTCAAGTTGAAGTCCACAAGTCCTGTTAATGACTACTTCAGCTTCAACCGCAACAATACACGAGCACGTAATAGATTCAAACTAAATGTAAAGCGCTCCAAACTCGACTGCAGAAAATACGACTTCAGCAACAGAGTGATCAATGCCTGGAATGCACTACCTGACTCTGTGGTTTCTTCCCCAAACCCCAAAAACTTTAACCTTAGACTGTCTACAGTCGACCTCACGCCATTCCTAAGAGGTCTGTAAGGGGCGTGCATAAGCGCACCATCGTGCCTACCATCCCTGTCTTACTGTCCTATTGTCCTCTTTTATCGTTACTTTTTACTTATGTTTATACAAACTACTACTATCCTATACATGTTTGACAAATAAATAAATAAAATAAATTAATTAATTAAAATAAATAAGTCTTAAAGTTGCCAAGGTTGAACATCCCTGGTTTAATTAGTGTTCTCGGCTGCTATTCTTGTCATTTCTGTTGTTGCTAACTCTGTTTTTTATTGTTTTTTAACTGTTTTAATTGTGAACAATCCAGAGTTATGTAAATGAGACAGGTAACCTATAAATTTATTAAGTAAATATAAAACCCCAATTCCTGTATTCAAGTCAAAACCTGCAGCTGGATTTAGAAAGCAACATCTCCAGATCATCTTTTAGAAACCATGTTAAAAAGAAAAAAAACCTTAAAAGACCAGATCCGAATGTCTTTACATTACCAACAGACTTTTAGCTTCTGGTAATAAAATTTAAGACTCCAGTACTTGATGGAGTGGTATTCCCAATAAGTACTGTATGTGGCTGAATGTCAAAATATATAGATCTTCCTGCATAACTGGAACAAATATATTATATTATGACCATGGAGAAGAATGATATGGTATCTTCTGGGAGTTGATCCATGCCTAATCCATCTTAAAGTTACTGAGGCTGAGGAACACAACTCTAGAGAGATGGTGTGTTGTAGCGATTAAAACTAGACTAGCACTGGAAAGACCTTGATTCAAGTAAAAGAGATTGGAT
This sequence comes from Diadophis punctatus similis, assembly GCA_023053685.1. Classification (NCBI taxonomy): domain Eukaryota; kingdom Metazoa; phylum Chordata; class Lepidosauria; order Squamata; family Dipsadidae; genus Diadophis; species Diadophis punctatus. The sequence goes on along the minus strand of JALIGW010000003.1, from coordinate 3,261,305 downwards.
ACCTTCAGCCATGGGGCTTCTGTCAACACTGAAGTTGACCTGACCGAAGTCATTTTTGACCGCTTTGCTGTTGCCACACTGGAGTTGAGGGATAGGGAGGGAGGATTTGAGATAGAGGGCATTCTGTAGCCAAAACAAAATATTTTCTCTTGGGAACCAAGGACATTCTCACACCTGGTCGGAAGAAGGCGGAGTGATGCTACCTGGCTGCCAGTCCACACTGTGATTGGACCATGTGACTGATTGTTTTGATAAGTAGAAAAACTTTTACTTTTAATTAGAGGAAAACCACGGGAGACTTCAGAGTTGGTTTTCACCAGATATGTGCCAAAATGATATTTCCAATAAAGCTATTCTTTGAGGAATCCACCTGCCTCGGAGTTTTGCTTGCTATGGAACTATTACATGAAACGTCGCAATGCGAACTGGTGGCGAAGGTAAGTGGAACCCACCCATGCCTAAATAATAATAATAATAACACCTTCAGACAGCAACATTTGCCTATCCCAGGTTCTTGGGAAGGGCTTGATAGGTAGATAAAATTACTAAATCCAGTCTGAAAATCTGGCTGACTGAGTGACCACTCATAACAGTAGTAATAATACTCTTGAATTTGGAACTTAGTGTCCACAAATGTAACTCTCGCTTAACTCTCATTAAGTCTCTCTCGGTCTGCTCCCCTTCTTCATTAATCTGTGTAAAAATGGGTTTCCATTAATTCATTGTTTATTTAGACTGGCTTTATTGTACTACAGGTAGTCCTTAACTTACAAACACAATTAAGACCAACATTTCTGTTGCTAAGTACGACAGTTAAGTAAGCTTTGCTCCATCTTGTGACCTTTCTTGCCACAGTTGTTAAATGAATTCAATTTTGGTGGCCATGGTGTAAAAATGATGTTGAGACTCTAGAAAGAGTGCAGAGAAGAGCAACAAAGATGATTAGGGGACTGGAGGCTAAAACATATGAAGAACAGTTGCAGGAACTGGGTATGTCTAGTTTAATGAAAAGAAGGACTAGGGGAGACATGATAGCAGTGTTCCAATATCTTAGGGGTTGCCACAAAGAAGAGGGAGTCAAGCTATTCTCCAAAGCACCTGAGGGCAGGACAAGAAGCAATGGATGGAAACTAATCACGGAGAGAAGCAACCTAGAACTAAAGAGAAATTTCCTGACAGTTAGAACAATTAATCAGTGGAACAACTTGCCTCCAGAAGTTGTGAATGCTCCAACACTGGAAGTTTTTAAGAAGATGTTGGATAACCATTTGTCTGAAGTGGTGTAGGGTTTCCTGCCTAAGCAGGGGGTTGGACTAGAAGACTTCCAACTCTGTTGTTGTTGTTGTTGTTGTTGTTGTTGTTGTTGTTATTAGTATTATTATAACATGAATCATTGCAGTTGTTCAGTTAGTAATATGGTTGTTAAGTGAATCTGGCTTTCCCAGTGTCTTTGCTTCAGTAATGGGTTCTAAAACCCTTTACTACTGGTTCCTGCGTGCGCGTCCGCATGATGCTTCTCCCAGGCGGGAGCAACCCACCGCTGCTTTGCTTGTAAGAAGATTGACAAAGATAATCACATGACCCTGGGACACATCATAAATAAACGTTGCCAAGTGTCCCTATTTTGATCATGTGACAATGGGGACGCTGCAAGGTTATAAGTGTGAGAAACGGTCATAAGTCACTTTTTGCAATGCCATTGTAACTTCAAACGGTCACTAAGAAAATTGTTGTAAGGGGAGCACTACATGTATAGATTGTAACTAGCCAGAAGGCCCTTTGGAAAACAAATCAGCCTATGAATATTTGAAATAAACACCCCATCAAAAAGGAACAGTAAGACTGAGGATCTGATCTGACTGGAATCCTTAGAGCAGGGGTGGGCAAACTATGGCTCTTTGAGGACCTGTGGACTTCAACTCCCAGAATTCCTGAGCTAGCCATGCATGCATGGCTGCTCAGGAATTCTGGGAGTTGAAGTCCACAGGTCCTCAAAGAGCCATAGTTTGCCTACCTCTGCCCTAGAGCGTTTTCCGTTTTGTTCAAAAGAATCTGAAAATGTAACCACTTTCTGATCCTCAGGTAACGAATGATTGCAAGTGAGATAATTAATTAAGAGGAGCTGATAACTGCCCCAGAGGGAGATATCAGAGTGGCTATGCCTGTCTGGGGTAAGAAACTGCAGCGAAAAATGCAATTTAAAATTTATCTCTGGGGTCATGTGGGGTCAAACCTGGCTTAAGTGTTTAGTACTTATTTTCGTCCTGAGGATACAATATGAAGGAAAATTGCAAGCAGGAGGTTACTCTCGGGTATTAGCCCCCATTCCAAGCTAATGGAAACAAACAGCCCTTGATAGCTAACACAGAATCAAAGCTTTTAAGCAGCAAAAACATTCTACAAGGCAGAATCAGAATTCACTTCATGGTTTTTCCAGAGGACAATTTTTGGGGGGATAATTATGCGAAGAGGAAAAATGCACTGAAACAGAACATGCCTGGGAAGGAAATAGATACAATCTCCTTTTTAAAATAATAATAATAATAATGAAGAACTCTGATAATGAAGACTTTGTAACTCAGCTCCATCCTTTGATTGGTATTGAAAAATGGCAGTGGCACCTTGAAAGGACAGAGAACTATCATAAGGCAGAGAAATCTGGCTTTATAATAATGTCTTTTTGATTGCACAGTGCATATATACTCTGTGTGTGTGTGTGTGTGTGTGTGTGTGTGTGTGTGTTTATATATATATATATATATATATATATATATATATATATATATATGTGTGTGTGTGTGTGTGTGTGTGTGTGTGTGTGTGTGTGTGTGTGTGTGTGTGTGTGTGTGTGTGTGTGTGTGTGTGTGTGTGTTTTCTGAGGTTTTCGCGGGTGTTTGTATGTAGATCTTTGGGTATTCGGGTTTTCTCCCGCGTGAAATTGGTGTGTTCTTCAATGCGTGCACTTATTCTTCTGTTGGTTTGTCCAATGTATGTGGTGGGGCAGGCGGTGCATGGAATTTCATATACTCCTTGATTTTCTAACTCAATTTTGTCTTTGGGGTTTCTTAGGATGGTGGATATTTTTCGGTTTGTGCAGAATGCTGTCTTGATGTGTTTGTGGAGGATCTTGCTGATTCTGTCTGTGGTGCCTTTTATGTATGGGAGGAGGGCTTTGCCGTTTTCTTGTTCTTTGTCTTGGATTTTAGTGGGGGTTTCTTTTTGGAAGATCAGCAAGATCAGCACGCATTGAAGAACACAAGAACACAGTCAAAAAAGAGGAGCCAACTTCTTCCCTGGTCCAACATCTTAAAGCCACAGGATATGAAATCGACTTTAAAAAGACCAGAACTATCGCCAAAACTGAACACTTTAACAACAGAATAATCAGAGAAGCCATCGAGATAGAAAAACGCCCACACAGCATGAATAAACGAGATGACACCTCCCGCCTACCAGCCATTTGGAAACCCGCCCTCATTGACAAACGAGTCCCTAACACAAAGAATGACACCAGACCCACACTTACAAAAACCACACAGGATGAAACCACCATACATCCACGCAATAAGCAAACCCAAACCCACACCAATGAGGCATGACCACAAACCAGAAGCCATACTACAGCTGCATCATTAGCTACTTCAAACCCCTCCATTCCATACATGAAGCAAACTGACACCCTCCATGAAGATGTGGCATGACCAAGAACCAGAAGCCAAACAGCAGCAGTGCAGCTCACCAGCTCAAATGCCCCTGCAAGTCAGACTAACCTAAGAACACCCCCAGCCAATCAGAGCACAGCTAACCCCCCAGCCAATCAGAGCACAGCCAAGCCCCCAACCAATCAGAACACACCTCCAACCAATCAGAACACAGCCAAGCTCCCATTCTATCAGTTCAAACCTCCACTGGCAGTTAAAAGGAAGAAACAGCAGCAACCTCACATTGCTCCTAGAAGCAGGAAGCAGAAGACACCAGCCTGAAGATGATGAATGAGACTTCATCGAAACGTCGCCAAGACACTTCCAATTTCACGTGGGAGAAAACCCGAATACCCAAAGATATCTATCTATCTATCTATCTATCTATCTATCTATCTATCTATCTATCTATCTATCTATCTATCTATCTATCTATCTATCTATATCTATATATATATATCTATATCTATATCTATATATCTATATCTATATCTATATCTATATCTATATCTATATCTATATCTATATCTATATCTATATCTATATATCTATATATCTATATATCTATATATCTATATCTATATCTATATCTATATCTATATCTATATCTATATCTATATCTATATCTATCTATCTATCTATCTATCTATCTATCTATCTATCTATCTATCTATCTATCTATCTATCTATCTATCTATCTATCTATATAACATCTTTTGCTGATAAGTGAAAATAAAGGGAGACTATTATAGATCTATTTCGAGCTATTTTGCTCTCGTCAGATAGTCATACCCTTAGTGGGAATTGAACCTGGGCAGTCTGCTTGTAAGGCAGAAGTTTAACCTCTAGGCCACAAGGTTCTCTTCCCTATCAGCTCTTCACCAGGAAAGGGTTATATATGTTTATTCTGTCGAGTCATCTTGGTGTATGGAAGGAAACATCACAGCTTCCTTTTGCCTTTCGGCCCCTCCTGGGACCATCCAGGCAGTTTTCTATAGTCGACAAACTATATTGTCAATACAGTATTTTTTGCTAATAAATATATATACTGGTGTGTGTGTGTGTGTGTTTGTGTGTGTGTATAATTTTTGCCCTCTTCTGGCTTCAGCTGCAGGAAAACAGCCTAGATAAAAAGCAATTGTAGTCTTTGTTCATATTCCTTTTCTTTTCTTTCTTTATCGACTGAACCTTTCCCTCATTAAGGGTTGTGTGTATTTGGATTTCAAACCTAAAGAAAATTTCTAGTGAAGTAAAACACTGCCATGGGGAAGTGGTTATGCCAGTTGGCTGGAAAGGGGGAATTTATAAATGCATAGAGGATCTACTGGTGATCAATAGCCATGATAATTAAAAGTAAGCTTTGTGTTCAGGGGATTCTTTCTCTGTTCTTGAATTTTCATGATTGGCCACTGGTGACCATGGGAAGCTGAACTCAGAGAAATTCTGTTCTGATTCACTAGTCTTCTTCTTCAGTGTTATTCCTTCCTAAAAAAAATTACTTTTGGGATCTTTTGAGATGGCCATGCCTCCTGGCAGGAGATAAAAGTTCTTGCTCTTCTTGATTTTCAGAAGTATTTGCCATGCCTTCTTCCTAGGGCTGAGAAAGAGGGACTAGTCCAGAATCACCCAGCTGACTTCACACCTAAAGAAGGGCTATCTAGAACTCGTGGTTTATTGTCTTTAACCATTATCCCAAACTGGACCTTGCATTCCACTAGAGCCAGCTGAGTTTAGTGGTTAAGGCACCAGCCTAAGAACTGAGGGACTGGGAGTTCCAGTCATGCCTTAGACATGAAATGGGTGGGTTCCTCCCGGTTTGGACCAGTTCGCCCGAACCGGTAGTGACCCGCTGGTGACATCATGATGACATCACCGACCCGGTTCGGTTGGTGCCGGTCTGTGGGCGCTGCCATCTTTTTTACATTTTTTAATTTTTTTTCTTCTGAGCATGCACAGAAGCCGAGTTTCCAGCACTGTGCATGTGGTCGCCATCTTGTTTTCAGCTTTTTTATTTTATTTTTTATTTTTTTTTAAAAAAATTATCTTCTGAGCATGCACAGAAGCCGAGTTTCCAGTACTATGCATGCAGTCACTATCTTGTTTTCAGCTTTTTTAAAATAATTTTTTTTCAGATTTTTCGGCACTGTGCACATGGCGCGCCCACGTGGCATGGGAGGAAGCGAACCGGCAGTGAGGTAAATTAGAACCCACCCCTGACATGAAAGCCAACTGGGTGACTTTGATCAAATCATCAAGAGACAGTGAGTTCTAATCCCATCTTAGATATAAAAGCCAGCTGGATGGCTTTGGGCCAGTCACTCTCTCTCAGCCCATCCCATCTCACGGGGTTGTCGTTGTTGTGGGTAAAACAAGAGGAGGATGGAGCATTATTATGCTTACTGTCTTTAGTTATTTATAAAAACAATAAAGGCAGGATAAAAAAAAATCAAAATACATAAAATAAATTATGATTACCATGAGACTATTGTTCCGTTAAGAATAATTCAGTGCAATACTACACCCCAAGTTTGAAATATGCTAACTGATAAAAAATAATTCTGGTTTAATTTCTTGACATGTAGGCCCTCAGAGTCCAAGGATATTGTCTTTCAGAGGGGCCTTGTGCCCTCTCTCTTTCATAGCAAATGTAACATCATCTTTAACTTCTCAAAATCAGCCATGGTGGCGCAGTGGTTAGAATGCAGTATTGCAGTGTAAGTCTGCCTTCCACTGCCAGGAATTCGATTCTGACCAGCTCAAGATTGACTCAACCTTCCATCCTTCCGAGGTGGGTAAAATGAGGACCCAGATTGTTGAGGGCAAGAGGCTGACTCTGTAAACCGCTTAGAGAGGCCTGTAAAGCATGGTGAAGCAGTATATAAGTCTAAATGCTATTGCTATTGCTATCTTATGCACTGATGAAATTCTCAACAGTATTCATTGGCCAATAATGATCTAAGCAAGTAGCAAAATCAGCCCTTATGTGAGATCTAACCACCTGGAATCCAGAAGTTTACACATTAATCCATTTAAACAAGCTTTAGGATCATGTTGAGCCTTGATGGTGCAGTGGTTAGAATGCAGTATTGCAGGCTAATACAGCTTACTGCCAGGAGTTCGATCCTAACTGGCTCAAGGTTGACTCAGCCTTCCATCCTTCTGAGGTCAGTAAAATAAGGACCCAGATTGTTGGGGGCAATGTGCTGACTCTGTAAACCACTTAGAGAGGGCTGTAAAGCACTATGAAGCGGTATATAAGTCTAAGTGCTATTGCTATTGATGTTATAAAACTTCTATCATTCTTTGGATTCACACTACTAACTTTCCTCTGCTAAATCTTAATAGTCAAATCAGGTAAATATCAAGACTACAAATGGTAGTCTGGATGGATGCAATGCCTCATCCACATCCTCAGAAAAATGAAATTTATCTTAAAAAAAAGAGGATGATCTAAAGTTGATACTTTAAAGATATCTTCACATGCTGTTGCTACTGTGGTATATAGTTCTCCATAGAAGTAAAGATTTTTCTTCTTCCCCGTCTAACATTATAATGCAGAGTTCTGGATTGTCATTATCAAGGATCTGCTAAGAAGCTTCTTCATCACCTGAAACAATGCCAATAGATGGTAGAATCTAAAAAAAAAAGACTCACTTTTTTGCCTGCCTCGTTGCTACACAATAAGGATAACTTAGAACTCAGACACATTCATCTTTTAACACTCACCACTTGCACTGTATGTTCTTAGAGTCCATTTCATGAACCAAAGATTCTGGAAGACCCAAAAGACATCCCAGTTCCCATAGGCTAAAAGTGGCATTTTTGGGACCATTGAGTCAGACATCTTTTTTGTCTTCTCATCCCAACATGTAACAAGGTTTTTTTTTTAACAGATAGATTTACCATTCCTGTTGGCTGGGAAATCTTTCAAAGCAATCAAAGTGTTAGGGAGGGAGGGAGGGAGGGAGGGAGGGAGGGAGGAGTCACCTCCTTTATCTCCATAGGATGGGTATGCCATTGCTAGTCTAAGAGAGGAGGTGGCGGTTAGAGGCAGTATTGCAGGCAACTTTAGCTGACTGTGATCCGCAGGTCAGTGGTTCAAATCTCACCGGCTCAAGGTTGACTCAGCCTTCCATCCTTCCGAGGTAGGTAAAATGAGGCCCCAGATTGTTGGGGGCAATATAAAATATATATAGCTTACTGGTGTAAACTGCTTAGAGAGTGCTTGCACTGTGAGGCAGTATATAAATCTCACAAATAAATAAATAAATAAATTTCATGAGGATGTGGATGCTAAATGACAAACAGGTCATAGAACTTCTCAAAATTCAACCCCCCTTTTTGCTCAATCTCACACACACACACAGGCACAAACAAGCACAAACACACACCCATAAACACGACCAAGGCATGACTTACGACGTTTCAAGAGATCAGAAAAATTAGGATCATTGTTGTCATGATGGATATGTATTTTGAGCTGAAACTCGGCATGAATATTAGAGTAGAATAGAGTAGAGTAGAATGGAATAGAATAGAATAGAATAGAATAGAATAGAATAGAATAGAATAGAATAGAATAGAATAGAATAGAATAGAATAGAATAGAATAGAATAGAATAGAATAGCAGAGTTGGAAGGGACCTTGGAGGTCTTCTAGTCCAACCCCCTGCTTAGTCAGGAAACCCTATACCATTTCAGACAAATGGTTATCCAATCTCTTCTTAAAAACTTCCAGTGTTGAAGCATTTTCAACTTCTGGAGACAAGTTGTTCCACTGATTAATTGTTCTAACTGTCAGGAAATTTCTCCTTAGTTCTAAGTTGCTTCTCTCCTTGATTAGTTTCCATCTGTTGCTTCTTGTCCTGCCTTCAGGTGCTTTGGAGAATAGCTTGATTCCCTCTTCTTTGTGGCAACCCTTGACATATTGGAACACTGCTATCATGTCACCCCTAGTCCTTCTTTTCATCAAACTAGACATATCCAATTCCAGCAACTGTTCTTTATATGTTTACAACCATTCTTTATATGTTTAGAGCCAGCAATTTTGTGTTTTCGAACACCTTAACTATTACACCAAACTGTCTTTCCAGAATACATTGATTCCAAAAATTGGTATCTGGGTCAATCTGAAGCATTAGCATCCTTAGTTGACCCTCTTCACATCCTTAACCTGTTACTGTTGCTGGAATAGAAGGTCTACCCCTAGCCTAACATCTATTCCGTTTTATCTAATGAAACTTGGTTGACATGGATGAGGGACCTCCAAACTTTTCCAGCCAGTTTTTCTTTTAACAGATTATGACTGGCAGGTAAAATATAGCTCTTGTGAAGCCACAGCCAAACTAATAATAATTCCCCCAATGCTTTCCTCCATTGGTGGTAAGAAGGTGCAAAATGATATGTGGAAGGAAGGAGTAAAGGTGTTTCATTATCAAACCATAATGTGCTGCTAATAGATCCCATCAATCACTACAAATATAATTACTGGCGATTACATATAATCAGTTATTCTCATTCATGACTGGGAGCTGGATGCAACACAGCTTTAGCTAGCTCTAGTTATTTTTGATGCCAGAGGTCTCAAATATACAAGTATACAAAATATTTTTTAAAAAATCCCCACACCTGATTTTTCAGTGGAGAGGTAGCTTGAATTTCCATATGAATTTGGCAGGAAGTAGATTTCGGGTTTTAGCTGCAGCAGAAATCATGCCAGAGTTAATGCTATCTCCAAATGAAGTCTGACTTGCGTTTAACCTTCCAATGATCCATGTTCGCCTTTATTGTCTTTATCAGAATATTTACTTAGTGTTTCCTGGAATGACCGCCTAACAGGGGCGGGTTGCTCACTTACCTAGCTGCCAGAGCCATGCGCTCGCATCTCCACGCTTCAAGGGCGCGCTCGCTTGCTACGTGCGTGCGCCCCCTCGCGCGATTTTGCTTCTGCGCATGCGCAGAAGCAAAATCGCGCCGAAACCTTGCGCGCCGAAACCTTGCACGCACGCGTCCCCTCATGAGATTTCACTGCGATTTTGCTTCCACAAATGCGCAGAAGCAAAATTGCGCCGAAATCTCATGAGGGGACATGCGCGCAAGAGAGATTTTGGCGAGATTTTGCTTCCGCACATGCGCAGAAGCAAAATCTCACCGAAATCTCGCACGCATGTGTCCCCTCGCAAGATTTCAGTGCTATTTTGCTTCCATGAATGCGCAGAAGCAAAATCGCCCCAAAATCAGCGGAAATCAGCGGAAAAAAATGGCGATGCGCCGGGTGGACTGGCAAAGAGGGCTCCGGAGCGGTTGCGAAATCCGCCGTTCCCTACCGGAGCGGTGTAGCAGGCAGCTCCGGCAGGAACCCACCTCTGCCGCCTAAGGAAGGAATGCTATGTTTTACATGATCCTTCCAAGAAGCATCGAAGTAGGAAAAATGCCTATTCTAGAGTTACTATGCAATCCAGAAGGAAGGCTCTCTGGGTAGAACCAGCACATTTGACTTTTTGAAAAGAAAGCTAGAAGTTCAGATCTCAACCAACAAATGCTCTGTCTTACACATTGGCAATATATATATATAGACGACCCTCACTCTGTCAACGACCTCAGAGTACTCATCTCTAATGATCTAAGTGCCAGAGCCCACTGTAACAACATTGCCAAAAAGGCATTAAGAGTTGTTAACCTAATCTTGCGTAGCTTCTTCTCTGGTAATATTGTACTACTAACTAGAGCATACAAAACATTTGCTAGATCAGTTCTTGAATACAACACATCTGTCTGGAACCCGCACTGTATTTCGGACGTTAATACAATTTCCCTGTCCTGATGTCCCCATTTATTTGTATCCATTTCATGTATTCATAAACATGTTTATACTTATATCTGTTATCTTATACATGCTTGACAAATAAAATAAATAAATAAAAAGTTGTCACCTGCCTACCTTCTTTGCTGGACAATATTTTTTAATTTGCTGTTTTAGGAACATTATGAAAAAAACCTGATCCTCAAAACTATTGGTCAAAGCTGGCATTAAAAGGAATGGATGTTTAAGAATCAACATGCCCTTATTCTCTAAGTGCCCAGGTCCTTGCTCTTACAATACCACAGCATCTCCATAGTCACGTGATCAACATTTGGGTGTTTGGCAACTGGTGTGTATTTATAACAGTTGTAGTGTCCCAGGATTATGTGATCTCCGTTTGTGACCTTTCCATCCAGCTTCTGACAAGCATGGTCAACGGGGGAAGCCAGATTTGCTTCAAAACTGCATGATTCATTTAACAGCCATGGCAAAAAAGCTTGTAAAATTGGGTGCAACTCATTTAACAACCGCCTTGCTTAGCAATGGAAATTCTGGTCCCAATTGTGGTTGTAAGTCAAGGACTTCCTTTATTTTAGTCATACTTCTCAATATGCAAGTCAATAACGAGTTTCAGTTACAACCTTTTAGAAAGGCGGAATTCATTGTTGGGTTCTACTTGACTCCTTGCTTAGTCTTATGTCAGTTCTGACACTTTGTTTTGAGTCAAGCTTCAAAAGAAATTTCCAAATTTTTGAGATTCTTCTTGCGTGTCTTCATTCTTTCTTCATACATAGCCAATGTCAAGGCTGGAAAAGAATGCTATTTCTATTGTTTTAAAATTGTTTAACCTCTACAAGTATTAACCTGTTGGATTCAGCTTTTTTTCCTTTGCATCTGTAGAATGGTGTTAACATCTGGAAAATGGAGGCCATGCCATTTCAGTCCAAGGCCTGCCCTTTTTGTGCTTGTGTTGATGTACAATCTGCCATCCTGAAGATTTTGATATCTCCTTGAGGATGCCCTTGTCCGATGTACCGTTTTGTATTTATTAAATTTACATGCTGCCTTTCTTTCTTTCTTTCTTTCTTTCTTTCTTTCTTTCTTTCTTTCTTTCTTTCTTTCTTTCTTTCTTTCTTTCTTTCTTTCTTTCTTTCTTTCTTTCCTTCCTTCCTTCCTTCCTTCCTTCCTTCCTCCTTTCTTTCTTTCTTTCCTTCCTTCCTTCCTCCTTTCTTTCTTTCTTTCTTTCTTTCTACATTTATTGGCAGCTCATCTTACCATAGGGTAACTCTGGGTGGCTTACAGTCATAAAATATATATCTTCTGTGATGACCTGGTGTGTGGCACGAAAGCAACACAGCCAGAGAACAGGTCCATCTCCCCTTTATTGCTCCAACTTTGCCCCCAAACATCCCCACATTTACTACCCATTTGTCCTGGAGCAAAGCTCTGACACGCACCTTCAGCAGCCTCTGGCTGCAAGTAGTCCAGCAAGCAAGGTTAGTCAAACAGTAACCAGTGCCAGCAGTCCAGTAAGCCAGGTTAGCCAAACAGTAATCAAGGTCAGCAGTCCAATAAGCCAGGTTTAGCCAAACAGTAACCAAGGCCAGCAGTCCAATAAGCCAGGTATAGCCGGGCAAGCCCCACAAGACAGAGCACAGTAATCTCCAGGCATCGGCAAGTGCACACAAGGCTCCACAGGTTCAACGCTTGTTCCCAACAAATGCCCCTCCCACTGACACCTCCTTACATCTCAGTCCCCAGGTGTGCCTTGTGAAATGGGGTGGGGCACTCTCCTCCCTCATAGCCAGCTCAGTCTGTGTTGGTCTCGCCTTCTCTCTTCTCTCCGTGCTCTAGGATCAGGAGGGGGTGGTCCTTGCTCTTTACCTGAGCTCTGTCTCTCCTGCTCCTCCCTGTCTGCAACCCTTTCTAATCCTGAAAAGCCTTGCCCGGATTGACTCTGCCCTTCCCCAGTTCCCTCCAAGGCCAATTGAGTTGCCCTCTCGGTCTCTGTTGGCTCTTGTTCCAGTTCATCTTCCCCCGCAGATTCAGATTCCGACCGGGGGCATGGCATCTTCATTAAAACATAAATAAATTAAAACCAAAGATTAAAATCAAAGTGCACGTGAGAGGGCCAGTCTGTTGTTAATCAACACCTCCGCTGCACTGTTTCTCCATTGGGGCCCCAGGCCAACTGGCAGAGCCAGAACTTTAGGCCCTCATGAAAAGATGGGAGAGTTGGGGCCAACCTCACATCAAGGGGAGCAAGTTGTTTCAGAGGGCAGGAGCAACAGCAATTCTCACTGTGTAGGACTAGTCTAGCTAGCTTTATCCCGAGAAATCCCATTTTGTTGAAAAGCCTTCATTTTGCTCACTTTTGCTTTTAGGCTAAGGTGACCAGATTTTATTTTTTGTAAAGCGGGACACCATTGACGGGGGGGGGTTCTAGGGGAGCAAGACGGGAGGGGACCGTCTCTCTTATCCTGCAGCTTTGTGCACCCCCCCCAAACACCCCCCCTTCATCGGAGCCAGGGGTGGGTTCCTACTGGCGCAGGCTTACCTGTTCATCGCCGCAGAGCTGAAGAAGCTGTTGGTGTTCGCGGCACGGGGCTTCCCCTGCCCGCTTTCCCCGGCCACCAGGATGCCGCCATTTGCGTTCTTTTGCCCTCTGTACATGCGCAAAGCGTTCTGCTTGCACAGAGGGCAAAAGAACACAAATGGCGGCGTCCCAGCAGGCGGGGAAAGCAGGCGGGGGAAGCCCCGCACTGCGAACGCCACCAGCTTCTTCGGCTCTGCGGCGACGAACAGGCAAGACCGCTGCTGCCCCTCTCACTGCCCTCCCTCCCCGCCTGGCAGGAGGCAGAGGGGTGTGCAGGGCAAATTCAAATTTAAAAAGCAGGACTTTTTTGAAACGCTGCAGGACACGGGACAAATTATTAAAAAGCGGGACTGTCCCGCCAAAAGCGGGATGTCTGGTCACCTTATTTTAGGCATTTTCCTTTTTTGAGGAAAGCTCACCCTTGCCCTAAAATTCCTGGAGGGCCACGTGAAAACCTTATCAAAGAACAGGCACCATCTTGAATGGAGGATTAGTTAGAATGTGCTTATTACCCATTTCTTGTTGAAGATAAATTAGTTAGAAAGTTTTGCATACTTAATTACCAGCCTTATCTGTTAGAGACAGAAGGGCGAGGGCTGTAATAGTTTAATAAGGAACCCACCTTCTGGAAAGACCATCCTCTACCAGGGATGTGAATACTTTATTGCTTGCGGCCAGTTGCTTGTAAACGATCATTTTATTTTATTTTTTATTTTTTTAATTTTATTTGTCAAGTACATGTTGGTAATATACATAGATATAACATTGTTTATATACATAAGATGAGTACTGATAAGAGGGAACATTAGGTCAGGGACGGTAGGCACGCTGGTGCACTTATGCACGCCCCTTACTGACCTCTTAGGAATGGGGTGAGGTCAATAGTGGACAGTCTAAGGGTAAAGTTTTGGGGGTTTGGTGACAAAACCACAATGTCAGGTAGTGAGTTCCAGGCATTAACCACTCTGTTGCTAAAGTCGTATTTTCTACAGTCAAGTTTGGAGCGGTTCACTTTGAGTTTGTATCTATTGTGTGCTTGTATATTGTTGTGGTTGAAGCTGAAGTAATCATTGACAGGAAGGACGTTGTAGCAGATAATTTTATGAGCTGTGCTTAGGTCGTGCCGAAGGCGACGTAGTTCTAAGCTTTCTAAGCCCAGGATGTCAAGTCTGGTTGTGTAAGGTATTCTGTTGCGAGTAGAGGAGTGGAGGACTCTTCTTGTAAAGTATCTGTATCATGGAACTTTGCTTTTCAATGGTTGACACTATGCTAATTTGTGCTCTTGATTTGTGGTTTAGTCCCCTGAGCAGACCTTTTTGTGCTGAACAGAATCAATAGGTCTGCAGTTTCTTGCCTTGTGAGATCATTGGCACCAAGGAAGGTCAAATCCAGCCTTTGGCTGGGCCAATCAACAGCTTGGCCAACAATTAAAAAAAATGTTAAAAAAGAGTAAAGTTTAAAACAAGAAAACAATGTGGGAAGCCCTCCCCACTCCTAGAAGAATGAAATATTTTGAGGGATATTTTAAAAAGGCAGGATAAAATATTTCCCCTAAAAGAGAAATTAAAAAAATCTTAAGGGAGACAGAAACTCAGAGCCCCAGCTCCCTGCCCTCAAGCAGATATTTTGTGCCCATTAAGAAAGATTGGGCCAGCCTATCTACAAAACAAAAGACCTTCAGCTCCAGGATGATGGGATTAAGACACAACCCTCCAGGACGTAATAGGATTAACCCACTAAGACACTGAGCTCACTACATTGCACAATCTCCTAAGGACATTGCGTCACCCTCAGAAACTTCAACCAAACCTGGGAGCTCAGACAACCTAGAGATGACCCCTAAAACAGCCAATAGAATACATGTTCTTGCACAGGAACAGGATGTTCAAGTGCAAAGCCCAAGAGAAGGTATAAAAGCCACCCACTCTCAACTCTATGTGTTCAGCTACCCAGAACCCATGTGGTTCTGCTTCATCATTAAACCATCTTTCCAATCAACCTCCATGTTTCCAGTGTCTTTCTCCCGGCTTGGAACTGAACCAGATGGATATTTCTTCCAACAACAACATACACATAACATAAACCAACTGCCCCCAGAGATCCAAATTATCCCCACCCTGCTGGCCTTCCAAAAAGCCATTAAGACATGGCTCTTCCTGCAGGCGGGGTGAGTTTGAGACGATTTTATATCTGATGTCTCCCCCATGTATGTATGTTGTTTATATGTTTTTTAAACTGTTTTTTAAAAATTGCTTTTTTAATGATTTGTTTGGAGTTTTCATGAAATGTTGTACGCCGCCCTGAGTCCTGAGGGAGTAGGGCGGCATAGAAAAACTGCCAAATAAATAAATAAACAAACAAACAAACTGGGAGACTGTGAGTTCTAGTCCTGCCTTAGGCATGAAAGCCAGCTGGATGGCCTTGGGCCAGTCATTCTCTCTCAGCCCAACTTACCTCACAGGGCTGTAGTTGTGAGGAAAAGAGGAGGAGAAAGGAGTATTATACATTCACACCATCTATCTCAGGGGTGTCACAGTCGAGGTGTCACATTGTCATCACGTGAAGCATCATGACCTTTCCCCCCTTTGCTAAACCACGGGGGGGGCGTGTCCAGCACGTGACGCATCCGACCTGTGGGCCATGAGTTTGTCACCCCTGCTCTATCTCTACCTTTATCTGTCCATCTGTCTATATCTATTATTATTTTATTATTATTTTATTAGTGATATTTATATACCGCCTCATAGTGCAAGAACTCTCTAAGCGGTTTACACCATTAAGCAACGTATATATTTACATTGCCCCCAACAATCTGGGTCCTCATTTTACCTACCTCGGAAGGATGGAAGGCTGAGTCAACCCTGAGCCGATGAGATTTGAACAGCTGAACTCAAATGATCAGTCAGCTAAAGTAGCCTGCAGTACTGCTCTCTAACCGCTGCGCCACCTTGGCTCTATCTATCATCTACCGTTTTGGCCTGATTTTGGCCTAAAATAATCTTATGGCTACTACCTGGCTATAAAGGGAATGACACTCATGCGAATACACTTTATAAGAAGAAAAGGAAATTTGATAAAGTAAGTCTAAAGTATAGTAATATAAAAATTGATGTCGCGCTGAGACAAATTACCTGAGAAGCTGGTAGATTGTTCTTCATGAGAGTGTTTGAAGCAGTGCCAAAGTACCAATTTAACAAGGATGTTGCATCAAAAGATAGTTGGACTGGGTGGTTTTTTGAAGTTTCTACCATCTCCAAGAGTCTGTGATATTTTATTGGACCTTTCTTAAAGGCAGGATGTGATAGTCTTTCACTTTCACCCAGAAATGAAAAGACTGAACTTCCAGTTAAATAAAAAGAAATGAAATTACTGTCCAATTGTTTTTGGCCTTATACAAGCTTGGTTGATGATTATTAATATAATTACAGAATATTAATAATAACATTAATAATAATTAACCAGAATATTGCGACAATACTTTGAGCAAAGTGGCATCAATTCTCTTATAGAGTGCTTGGTTTACGGTCTGAAATGTTTTAAAACCCAGAAACTGAGATTAAATAAACATCCATTAGGCATGCACTGAAAGAACATGGAAAGAAATATTACAATGAATGATTAATGACAAGCATTTTTTATATAAAACACAGGAACACTTCATTAAAACAAATTACCTAGCCAAATATTCATTTGCGCCAAAAATTATTGCTCTGCCCATTGTTGGAGACGCAAACAGAACTAGCATGATGTAAGGAAGTGTGCACGATAGAAAAAATTTTACACTGCAAATTTGTGTAGCTCAATAAATGCCCATGCTATGTGCCATTCCACATAAAAGTTAATGGAGCTTTTTATAAGCCGCGGTCCTTTTGTTGATTTTTCCCCCCGCCACTTTATATCTCAATCAGTTGATCAAAATGAACAATAGCCTTTAACAGCAGCGTTGGATGGGGGCTCCGATTGCTAGTATGTGTTAATAAACTTGGCCTCTGTAGATATGATCCAAATGCATGACAGGAAACTTGAGTAAGTAGTTAACGATGGAAATTCAGGACAAAGAAGAGACAGATTTTTATAAAACCTGGGATAGATGGTATAATTGGCTTGGACAAAAAAAAATACAGAAATCTATTATAGTATAACTTCTTGCAATGATATAACAAACTGTAGTTAAACCCAACTGCTGTGGCCTAAAGGTGGAGCTCTTGCCTCATTATCAGGAGGTCGTGAGTTCAATCCTAGGTAGAGGCAGATGTAGGGTCTCCTGCTTGGGCAGGGGGTTGGACTAGATGGCCTGCAAGGTCCCTTCCAACTCTGTTAATCTGTAATCTCATATACCATGATACTTTACCTCACTTTCTGACTGAAGTAATGTTTGCAAACAGTAGGATTATGAATTGAGTAAATTAGCTGTAGAAACAAAAGTTGACATTCCAATAGACATAGTTCATAAGAAGATCTATAATGTATAAATACAGATATAATATCTAATCGAGTGTATAAAGATTAGTAGTAATAGCTAATAGGCTGTTAAAGAAGCATGATTTCACTTTTATGGTGTGTATTAGTCAGCGTTATGTTTGTAGTTGATTGCATATGATATTTGCTTACTGTAGTGTTTTCTACAGTTTTTGTATTTGTTTTTATTTTCTGTTGTGTTTATTTTTGTTGTTGTGTGTGTATTTAATTGTTATGTTTTTAAAGGAAAATTCAATAAATATTATTTTAATAAACTTGAGTAAGCATAGTTATCCTAGAGCAGAGATACCAATCTTATTTTGGCTATGGACAGCCCTGCCATCCACAGTGTCAAGTGGGCATGCAGTTCCAAAATGGTAGGTGCAGGTCCAAGCCACATATCTGTTTTGTGCAGTGACATTTCAGTTTAATTAAAATCAAAACACAGGGTTACTCTCTGCACGCATTTACCATCCAATAATTACAAGTCACAATTTGTAACAACAGCTGAGGTTTCCAAGGACTTCCCCCGGAAGCTTCCAGGAATTTGTTGATTAAATTTATATAGCCACCCACCTACCAAAAGTAATTCTGGGTAGCGAACAAAATAAAAACACAATATAATAAAGCAACCATTTAAAACACTAAGCGATATTGTTTTAAATAACAATGTGGATATGGCTCAGAAGGCTCAAATTCTTTTAGATCAATTCAAGAATGCATCCTCTTCCTCCTCCTCCTCCTCCTCCTCCTCCTCCTCCTCCTCCTCCTCCTCCTCCTCCTCCTCCTCCTCCTCCTCTTCCGTTCTGTATTTATTCTCAAAATGCATACAAGTAGACCTCAACTTACAACCAGTTGCTTAGCAACAATTTGAAGTTACGATAGACCTCCTCAATGCTACTTACGATCCAGATTTGAAATTCTGAAACTCTGCCTATCTCTGCAGTCATGTGATCACATTTGGCAACCAGACTGCATTAATGGTTGTTTGCGGTAATGGTTGTTTGCAGTATCCCATAACATAACCACAGTTTATAGGATTTTTCACCAGAAAGTGGCAATTACTTGTGATTTCTGCCCCCCCCCCCAAAAAAATCCCCATGGATAAAATGGATCTATTTAATGACCACAAAGTTTGCTTCACAGCCCCAATGATTCACCTAATAACCATAAAAAGGTCATAAAATTAGGTGTGATTCAGAGGTGGTATTTAGCCAGTTCGGACCAGTTCAGGCGTCCTATTTAGCCATCCTATTTAGCCACATTTTCAAGCCGTGCATATGCATGCAAACTGCGCGCACGAGCAAAGCGCATGTGCGGAAGATCGCGCGCATGTGCAGAAGACCGCACACGACCGAAGTGAGTGTGCGCATGCTGGGCGAACTAGTAGGGAAATTATGATAATCCCACTTCTGGTGTGGTTATATGGTGACCCACTTAATGACAGTTGTGGCCCCTGACCATAATTTTGGGCTCAATTAAGGTCGTATGTCAAAGACTAACTGTACTCACTGGAAGCTCTGACAGTGAAATCTTCCTTGATTGATCTATAAATTTTTCATAGTACTTATCTTAAAAAAAAAAGATAATCCCAAAAGAAAAGAAAGGGTATAACTGTGAGATTGGATGAATATAACCTATTTCAGAAGCAGATCATAGAATCCACAGCTGTGGGATTTAAGAATTCTCTAAATTAGTTATTAGAATCTCTCCCATTAGTTATCGGAGAACCTCTGTAGGATTGAAAGGCACCATCACTGGATGCTGCTTAAGAACTTCTCATGGAAAATTGATTGTGAGAAATTGATTGTTGGACAACCTGAACAATGTAACATCACTTATATTCCTTAAGAGACAAGAATATTAGACACCAACAGCACAGTGGAGTTACAATAAATGGCAAACTAGCTGATCTTTGTTGCACAGGATTTGGCCTTATTGTATCCAGGATTGAGAACAAGGGTAGAAACATAAAAGAGCCATGATGGTGAACCTATGGCACGCGTGCCACCTGTGGCACGCAGAGCCATATCTGCCGGCAAACAAGCCGTTGCCCTAGCTCAGCTCCAGCACTGGCCAGCTGATTTTCGGCTCATGCAGAGGCTCTGGGAGGCCATTTTTGCCCTCCACAGGCTCAAGGGAAGCCTCTGGAGCCTGGGGAGGGTGAAAAACAGACCTACCAGGCCCACCGGAAGTTGGAAAATGGGGGAGTCATGCGTGCGTGCATGCGCAGGGGCAGGGTAGCATGGGGGGGCATTGAATTATGGGTGTGGGCATGCACACACGTGCGCTTTTGGCACCTGAGGAAAAATGGTTCGCCATCACTGCCCTAGAGGTACATTTGTAATGTTTAAGCTAATCATCATTCTGTGGCAGATACAACTCCCACTTACATCAAAGGAACCATAATCTCTTTTTCAAAATGGTTTAAATGGGAGCCAGCTGTGGAATGACAGGTGGCCGCAATTGCCCTCTTAATTTGAAACCAGCTGCACATAGCGAAAATCAGCAAAGCTGCCGGTAAATATTTAGAGACATTTGTATCTATCTCTTTGAATGAGTTGGGAGTTGACTTTGAGCTACTGTGGATGCAGCTTTGATTATACCAGTTTTTCTCTACCTCAGCAACTTTAACGTGTATGGACTGGATGAGGAATTCTGAAATTTGAAGTCTATACAATTTAAAGTGGTTGAGACTGAGAAACACCAGATTGTACAATTTACACAATTAAAAAAATTATTGTGGCTTAAAACATATGATTGGATAGGAGATACCAAACTTGTTGGCCATATTTGGAATTGGGAGAAGTTGTTAGTGCTTGCACAAAATGGCAGCTGAGGAAGAGTGCCTTTTTTCAAAGTGTCTCCTTTTGGGATGTATTAAGTCCTCGACTTACGACCCCGCCAGAAAAGCCAAGCCGGCTTCTTGTGCTTTTGCTAAGTCCTTACTTACGACCCGCCTAGAAGGCTGCTGCTGGAGCCTGATTGGCTAAAGCGCAAGCAGACGAGGAGCGGGAAAGTGAAGCATTCCTATTGGTTGGCTGTTTGACAGCTCCACTATAAAAGGGGATGTCAAAGCCAGGTTGCTGTTCGGTTACTGAGTTGAAGCTGTGGTGCTGAAGTAGACAAATAAAGGTTCCTGTTTAAACACAAGCCTCGTCTGCATTCTGTCAGCCGGCAAACCTCCAATCCAACAGGATATAATCAATTACAAAACCCTGAGTTTCTGTTCTATCACCTGCTCCAACTCCCACCTTCAAACCTTAGTCCTTTTTTTTTTTGAATGGTGAGCATGGATTCACTAATTTAAAAGCAAAAACTAAGCAAAGGGGGAGAGGAATGATACTGATTTTTAATGGATTTTTAATTAATTATTTGAATTAAACAGTGTGTCTATGAACTCAGGTTAAGAGACTAGGCTAGAAGTTGGGAGAGCTCTAGTCCCACCTTAGGCATGGAAGCCAGTTGGCCATTTTGGGCCAATTACCAGGAGATTGTGGTGATTGGCCCAGGAGACTGTCAGTTCTAGTCCCGCCTTAGGCATGAAGTCCCATCTGGGTCAGTTGGCTTGGGCCTGTCACTTTCTTTCAGCCCAAGTCTCCTCACAGGGTTGTTGTTGTAGAGAAAACAGGAAGAGTAAGGAATATTATGTTCAGTGCCTTGAGTTACTTATAAAAACAATAAAGGTGGGATAAAAACCAAACAAACACATGTGCTATCTATTAGGCCTATCTTTAAATGGCTGTGTCTGTGTTAACAAGAAATAAAATATCCGATCTGGACTCCAGAGATAAGAGCTGCCATGCAGATGAAAACAACAACAACAACAACAACAATCCCTCAAGATCAAACAAGGACTAGAGGACAGCAACTAGAGATAAGAAAGTTAATAATCAACCTCACTGAAAGAGTCACGTCTGACTTTGCAACCCAGCAAGTCAACTAAAAATTAAGGTGATTGGAAAAGACTGTGCGATGGACATTACTGGCAAACATTAAAAGGACACTTTGGACAGGTGTCTGCTGGAGGACCCCATAATTATCATCCAGTTATGATGAGAACCAGTTTAGTCAAGTGGTTAAGGCACCAGACTAGAAAGTGGGAGACTCTGAGTTCTAGTTCTGCCTTAGCCATGAAAGCCAGCTGTGTGGCCTTGTGTCAGTCACTCTCTCTCTCATCCCAACTCACCTCAGACTACTTGTGGAGAAAATAGGAGGAAGGTGTAATAAATGCAGGAAACAAACAAACAAACAAACAAATAAATCCTAAATAAATACATACATATAAATTTTAAAAATAAATCCATGGAGCACTCCAGCTCCATGCAGGAGGTACAGGAGGTGTAGGAAGTAAGTCAGTATGAGTAAGTTGCATGGATGTAATGCTAAAGGTGTTGTAATGAATGTGATTAATGTAAGACTGGAGTGCTTTTCAATTCAGTTCAATTTATTGCAGCCATAGACCAGTATAGACAATAACCAAAATAAAATTTAAGACAGAATTAAAATAAAACTGTAAAACAATCTAATCAAATGACGTCCAGCATAGGTCGAATCTGGGTGACCAGGATATCTGCTAATCAGAGGCAGTATGAATCTGGTTTGGATGTCTCCATAAAAGGAGCAATGAAGAATAACATATTCTATTGTTTTCGCCTCTCTGGAATCCATCCAGTCCTGCCAAGGGAAGAGCATGGCATCGGACAAGAGAGAAAGCTTTCTGATGACAGGGTGTTTCTAGCTGTGTAAGGTAGTTGGCAGCAGTGACAATATATCTGTTGTATCCTGGTGACAAGAAGGCTAGTGCCTTTCCTTGGTTTGCTTGCCTCTCTGTATCCTTTATCCTTTGCTTCAGGTGCTTGTTTCACCTGAACATATTCTATTTTGAGACCTGGATGAACTCACAGATACTGTAACATCATATGTCAGCTTCTGTGAAGACCTATGTGTATCGACCAGGAACTTGCGAATATACAGTAAGAATAAACCTTGGTTCACAGCTAAACTTAAGCAGCTATGTCGTTCCAAAGAGGAAGCCTACAGAAAAGGTGATAGAATGCTGTACAATCAGACCAGAAATGTATCAGAGCAGCAAAAAGAAGCTACTCTGAAAAGCTAAGGAATCAGTTCTCAACAAATAAACCAGCAAACATGGAAAACTCTTAAAAACATCACTGGTTACGGCAAACCTCCTTCCCAAGCTGAAGGATAACCTGAACGTGTTCTACTGCAGGTTTGAAAGGAAACTACAGCCACCTATCTCCACAACCTCCAATCCCAGACACACCAACAACAGCCAAACCTCCTACAACTGATCCCATCCCATTGGGTTCACAACCCCTGGTGATCACAGAAAAGGAAGTGCAAGATCTATTTCACAGACAGAAGTCAGGAAAAGCACCAGGCCCAGACAAGATAACTCATTCTTACTTAAAAGTCTGTGCTGACCAATTGGCCCCCATCTTCACCCAAATCTTCAATAAATCACTAGAGATATGCCATGTTCCTTCTTGCTTCAAACACTGTCAAACTAATCACTAAGGCTGCATTACTATTACTATTAGTCTTCTCATTATTTCTATCACCCATCTCCTCCCACTTATGACTGTATGACTGTAACTTGTTGCTTGTATCCTTACGATCCTTACGATTTATAATAATATTGATTGTTTCCTGATTGCTCATTTGTACCCTATGACAATCATTAAGTGTTGTACCTCATGATTTTTGACAAATGTATCTTTTCTTTTATGTACACTGAGAGCATATGCACCAAAGACAAATTCCTTGTGTGTCCAATCACACTTGGCCAATAAAGAATTCTATTCTATTCTATTCTATTCTATTCTATTCTATTCTATTCTATTCTATTCTATTCTATTCTATTCTATTCTATTCTATTCCTATTCCTATTCCTGTCGGTGTGACAGGAAAACCCCCAGTGAGATCGGATGGGAAAGAAGACGCTCAGCAATGGCACTTCCACTTTTGAGGGCAGCACAAGAAGTAATGGGTGGAAGCTTGTCAAAGAGAGAGCTGACCAGTGGTGGGACTAGAATAACTTAACAACCGGTTCTCTGGCTGGGTAGGTGTGGCTGGTTGGTCATGTGACTGGATGGGTGATGTCACTCATCACACCCAGCCCCGCCTTCTGGCCACTCGCCTCAAAATAGCAATAGCACTATAGCACTTAGACTTATATACCGCTTCATAGTGCTTTACAGCCCTCTCTAGGCAGTTTACAGAGTTCAGCATATTGCCGCCAACAATCTGGGTCCTCATTTTACCCACCTCGGAAGGATGGAAGGCGGAGTCAACCTTGAGCCAGTGAGATTTGAACAGCTGAACTGCGGAACTGCAGTGCTGCATTTTAACCACTGTGCCACCTCGGCTCAAAGCAGAGGTAGGATTCTGCCAGTTGGGGCTAATCCCACCTCTGGCTGGCCCAGCCCCCACCCATTTTTCAGTCTGTTTTTCGGCCATTTTCAGGCTATTTGGGGGGCATTTTCAAGCTGTTTTTTGGGCTGTTTTCGGGCCATTTTGGGCAGAAAAACAGGCCAGAAAAACAGCCCCAAAATGAGTGGGGTGGGGCCAGCCAGTGGTGGGATTTGCCAGTTTGCCGAACTGGGCAGAATCTTAACTACTGGTGTGAACTGGCAGCAGCCCACCTCTGGAGCCAACCTAGAAGTGAGGAGAAATTGTCTGTCAGTGAGAGCAATTAATCAACTTGCTTCCTAGGGTTGTGGCTACTCCATCACTGGAGGTTTTCAAAAACAGATTGGACAGCCATTTGACTGGGATGGTATAAACATCCTGCCTTGAGCAGAGAGTTGGATTAGAAGACCTCTGAGGGGCCTTCCAGGCCTACAATTTTATGATTTTGTAAGCTTCCACTAAGAATGGCTGATTGAAGAAGAATTGATGCCTTTGAACTGTGGTGCTGGCGTAAATTATTGCGTATACCATGGACAGCCAGAGTAACTAACAGAGAGGAGTTAAATCGTATAAAACCAGACATATCGCTAGAAGCTAAAATCATAAGACTACGTCTGATTTACTTTAGTCATGTCATGCGTTCAAATTCATTGGAGAAGGCAATGATGCTAGGAATGGTTAGTGGAATAAGAAGAAGGGGCAAGCAAAGAATAGGCTGGCTAAATAGCATCAAATCTGATACAAAGTTGAATATCCAACAATTGAAAGAAGCTGTGCTTGACAGGGTAGCATGGAGAGCAATTGCCTATAAAGTTGGCAAGAATTGGACATGACTAAATGGTTAATGGTGGCTCAGTGGCTAAGATGCTGAGCTTGTTGATCAGAAGGTCAGCAGTTCAGTGGTTCAAATCCCTAGCGCCGCATAATGGGGTGAGCTCCCGTTAATTGTCCCAGCTTCTGCCAACCTAGCAGTTCGAAAGCACGTAAAAAATGCAAGTAGAAAAATAGGGACCACTTTGGTGGGAAGGTAACAGCGCTCCATGCGCCTTCGCAGTGTTGAGTCATGCTGGCCACATGACCACGGAGATGTCTTCAGACAGCGCTGGTTCTTTGGCTTAGAAACGGAGATGAGCACCACCCCTAGAGCCGGAAACAACTAGCACCCATGTGCGGGGGAACCTTTACCTTTATCTTTACCTTAAATGGTTAAAACATCAACAGAATGGCTGTTGGCTCAGCCTTGGTGATATCTGTGCAGGGCAGGGCATGAACAAATATTATTTGCAAGTGACATCTTCTGATTGAGATTCATTGGCCCCTCAACTTTTCATTGGGTACTTTAACTATTGACTATCTATAATACTTCTTGCAAGGGTGTTCTCTAGTCTTCAAAGAAGGCTTTGACAAGCTACTTCTAAACTGTTGCCAAGCAAATCATATGGATGTGTCCAAGCGGTTTAGCAGGAGTTGACTCAGCTTGGACGCAATTTTATTTTGCCAGCTAGCTGCTAACATCTAAGTGACCTTGGCTGACCTAGAAGAAAGCTAAGTACTGTAGGGCCAGATCTGATAAATACTTGGATGTGAGAAGAAATTGGGAATTTGAATAATATCCCAGTAAAAGATAAGGACAAAGCACATTTTTCTTGTTGCTAAATAGAATAAATCAAGAGCCCCGGTGGAGCAGTGGTTAGAATGCAGTATTGGAGGTCTGACTCTGCCTACTGTCAAGAGTTCAATTCTGACTGGCTCAAGGTTGACTCATCCTTCCATCCTTCCAAGGTCAGTAAAATGAGGAATCAGATTTTTGGGGTCAATATGCTGACTCCGTCAACTGCTCAGAGAGTGTATAGAGATTCTCAGTCATCCAGGTCATGGTTGTCCCAAAGATGCTTTTTTCAGGAGGAAACTGGACTTTGTTTTTTTCTTTGAAGAGGACACAGATAAACTTCCAAGTGCTTCAACGACCCTCTAAAAGGATGCAAATGACCAGCTGTCTGCAAGGAATATAAATCCTTCCATTCCCCACTACCCTGTCGGAGCTGAAGAAGCTTCTTGGATGAGAAGCGAAACGTCTTCAAAGAAAAAACAAGAAAGTCCAGTTGCCTCCTGAAAAAAACCACCTTTGGGACATGCAGAGAGTGCTGTAAAGCACTGTGAAGCTGTATATACATCTATTGCTATTGCTAAAACATAGAAAACTTTACTGCAAGACTGGCTGAGGAATTCTGAGAACTGAAGTCCGCACATCTCAAAGTTGTCAAGGTTGAGAAACAGTGTCCCATAAAGAAGAGGCGCTGATTCAATTTGTAACGCAAGGGCAATTTGTGGAATTCTTGCTATTTTCCCCAAAACCTTCAGTGGCACAGAATCATTAAAACTTGGCTATGCCTATACAGTCATTACTGAGCAGCTGTTTTGGCAGATCCATGTTGATCTCAGTCCTCCAAGCCAAGGTCATGGCTGCACCTGAAACTAAATTTACACTAAATATGCTCCTACCCTTTGAAAGTCTCACGTCTAATAATGCATGGTATTTTGCTGTCTCTCTGATGATATGTGTGACTTTTCAGCCAGTCTTTTTCTGCTGGGATTGCTGTAATGGTTTTGTGGCCCCTAGACAATTTGCACATTGACGCCCTTTAGATTTTCAGTGGCTTGTGTTGCATTATGTTGCACGCATACTATGAGATGGCTGGTACTCAATCCAGGAATCTTTGTTGGGCTGTCTACTTAGTTGCCATTTCACAGTCTTAAATTGAGGTGGCAAATGTATTGTGTAACTTTATTGCAGTCAGTGACAATAAACAACAATGCACACACATAAGCAAAACACACAGACACACTAAACACACATAATTATAAAACATTAACATTAACGTCACTCTGATCAACCTTCACAGCTATATTGAACAATTCCTGTTGAATTATGGCTGTAGGTCTGAAGATCCCCATAACCAGCAGTTGATTACCCTTCCTGTAGATCTCCCTGATCAACCTTCAGAGCTATATTCAACACCTCCTGCTGAATCGTGGCTGTAGTTCTAAAAATCCCCATGGCAAACGTTGGATCACTCTGCCAGTAGATCATCCTGATCAACCTTATGGCTATAGGTCTGAAGATTCCCATAACCAGCAGTGGGAGAACCTTGCCAGTAGATCACCCTGATCAACCTTCAGAGCCATATTGAATACCCCTTGCTGAATTGTGGCTGTAGCTCTAAAGAACTCTACGATCAACATAACTGGATGCAAGTTATATAACTGCCATTCTTCTGCCTGAATTTGTTTACATCCTACAGTAATAGTGATTATTCTATGCTTTAAAAAAATGGATTTGGAGTTCATGTTCAAACTCAACACTGCAAGCAAATATATATAAAAGCCATTCCTTCTTTGCTTCTTAAAGGTTTGAATTAAGCCATGTATTACTTGGATTAAGATTGCCAGGAGAAATATCAACAATCTGAGATATGCAGATGATACCACTCTAATGGCAGAAAGTGAAGAGGAACTAAAGAGCCTTTTGATGCAGGTGAAGGAGAGTGCAAAAGTTGGCTTGAAGCTCAACATTAAGAAAACTAAGATCATGGCATCCAGCCCTCTCAATTCCTGGCAAATAGATGGGGAAGAAATGGAGGTAGTGACAGATTTTATTTTCCTGGGCTCCAAGATCACAGTAGACTGCAGCCAGGAAATAAAAAGATGCTTGCTCCTGTGGAAGAAAGTTATGACAAATCTTGACAGCATACTAAAAAGCAGAGACATCATCCTGCCACCAAAAGTATGTATAGTCAAGGCTATGGTTTTCTCAGTTGCAATGTATGGTTGTGAAAGTTGGACCATAAGGAAGGCTGAGCGCCAAAGAATTGAGGCCTTTGAACTATGGTGCTGGAGAAGACTCCTGTGAGTCCCTTGCACTGCAAGGCGATCAAACCGGTCAGTCCTAGAGGATATCAACCCTGACTGCTCTTTAGAAGGCCAGATCCTGAAGATGAAACTCAAATACTTTGGCCACCTAATGAGAAGGAAGGACTCACTGGAGAAGAGCCTAATGCTGGGAAAGATTGAGGGCAAAAGAAGAAGGGGACAACAGAGAATGAGGTGGCTGGATGGAGTCACTGAAGCAGTTGGCATGAGCTTAAATGGACTCTGGGGGATGGTAGAGGACAGGAAGGCCTGGAGGAACATTGTCCATGGGGTTGCGATGGGTCGGACATGACTCCACAACTAAAAACAACATTACTTGGATATTTACAACAATTCCATCAAGATAATAATCACACAACTCCTGTTTCTGTTTAGAAGGTGTTTTCATTTTTGCTCTGCAGGTTAGGAAGTCACTTAGATGTTCAAAAGTTTACATATTGCAGTGGATGTGTGTGTGTGTGTGTGTGTGTGTGTGTGTGTGTGTGTGTGTGTGTGTGTGTGTGTGTGTGTGTGTGTGTGTGATTTACAAATCTCCTCCATTTGCTTTCCATCATATATAACCTCGGTTTCCAAGGAGTTTGCTGTTTTTACAGTTACTGATTGCCTCATTCAAAACAAGCTCGCAGTTCTCTCTCTGGGACTTGTATATCTTTAGTTGTTGCTGTGAAGCTGATCAAAAATTCCATAACAAGATCACGCTTTGTACTTTGTTGCTAAACGCAGAATTAGAATTTCACTAAGACATACCAAAGTTTTGATATCGAGCTTTCAAGCCAATATTAATTAAATGCCGAATGAAGTTCATAGTGCAGTTCATATAACTAACAAACTAGCAAACAAAATACTGTGTGAGCAAGGGAGATAACTGAAGGGACACATTCTTGAAATGGAATTATATTCCTGATTAAAAATATTTCACTGCATTATTGTCCTAAGGCAGGGGTAGGCAAAGTTGGCTCTTCTATGACTCATGGACTTCAACTCCCAGAATTCCTGAGCTAGCATGATTGGCTCAGAAAGTCTGGGAGTTGAAGTCCATGAGTCATAGAAGAACCAACTTTGCCTACCCCTGTCCTAAGGGATGATAGATGGAGAGTTGGCAAACCATAAGGACTTATCTGATCTTGACATGCTAAATTGAGAAAGAGTTGATTAATGTTTGGATGGGAGACATCAGGAAACTCAGGGCTATAGGGTAGACTGAGAAGTGAAAGCAACATCTTAGAAGATGACAATAGTGAACTTCTGTATTCTTGTCCATAAAACATGCCAGTATCTCTGTAGTCATTGAAATCTAAATTCAACTCAAGGGAGAGACTGAGATGGACATCTATTTACTGTATGTATCTACCCAATCATCCACAGAACCTATGGACCCTTGGGCCATGTCCTCCTAGATATAATGCAACCAAAATACTCACACAAAATGACAAATGTTGAAATAATAAAAGAGGGCTATGATAGCTACAATTACAAACACGTTCAATGAGGCAGTAGCAGTAAGTTGACCCCAAAGCCCGGCATGAAGATTTATTTATTTATTTTATTTATTTCTTGGTTCTTATATGCCGCCCTACTCCCGAGGGACTCAGGGCGGCATACAGCAATATAAAGAACACTAGATAATAAACAGTAATTAAAAACCAAGTTAAAAAGTTAAAAAAATTGAACAGTTAAAAAAATATTCACCAACCAAATATACCTGGGGGAGAGCTCAGATGGACTAGTCTCTACCCCCTGCCTGCAGGAAAAGCCATGTCTTGACGGCTTTTCGGAAGGCCAGCAGGGTGGGGATGGTTCGGGTCTCTGGGGGAAGTTGGTTCCAGAGCACGGGGCCCCCCACAGAGAAGGCCCTCCCCCTAGGGCCCGCCAGCCGGCATTGTTTGGCTGACGGGACCTGGAGGAGACCCAATCTGTGGGCCCTAACTGGTCGAAGGGAAGTATGAGGCAAAATGTGGTCCCGAAGGTAACCTGGTCCTAAGCCATGAAGGGCTTTAAAGATGATGATCAACACCTTGAATTGTACCTGGAGACCAATGGGCAACCAATGCAGCTGGTGGAGTATAGGTGTAACGTGGGTGTACCTTGGCACACCCACCACAGCACGCGCAGCCGCAATTTGCACCAACTGAAGTCTCCGGATACTCTTCAAGGGTAGCCCCATGTAGAGCGCATTGCAATAATCCAAATGGGAGGTGACAAGGGCATGAGTGACCGTGAGTAGAGCCTCCTTCTCCAAGTATGGCCGCAATTGGTGCATCAGGCAAACCTGTGCAAAAGCCCCCCTAGCCACAGCAGTAAGATGATGATCCAATTTTAGCTGTGGATCTAGGAGGACCCCCAAATTGCGGACCTGCTCCGAGGGAGTTAATTTCCCTCCCTCGAGAACCAAGGAGGGACAGTTGTCATGGTCCTTAGGAGGCAATATCCAAAGCCACTCAGTCTTGTCGGGGTTGAGTCTGAGTCTGTTCCTCCCCATCCAGGTCCTAACGTCGTCCAGGCACCAGCACATTACATCAACTGCCTCACTGAATTGAGATGGGGTGGTGATGTACAGCTGGGTGTCGTCAGCGTACTGATAAATGTTTAGTTGAGGATGACAGTCACCTAAATTTGGTTTCAAGTCTGACAATACTGGAGGAAGCATTTCATAGTCAAGACAGTGGAATTTTTCAATTACCTTTGTGTTTCTCGTCTTCCCTAATATAGTATAGCCTTTATTGTCATTGTACATCATGTATATAACAAAATTGGTTTTAGCCTCACTGGTGCAGTCCATGACAAAAATACAAACAACATAAATAGTATAAAGAATAATCCCTATGTAAGTAATTAGGGGAAAAAAATCAGCTGCCTTTGATCCTGATCCTTAATTCGGGCCTTCACTCTGCTGACCAGATTCCATTTCATCCCAAAGAAGATCCTGGGAACTCTGGATAGATGGGTTATACTGGGAGAAGGTCCTGCATCTCAAAACCAGTTGCTATACTACTACAGGTTCCCACTACTTGGTGAGCTCGTGGTTAATTAGTAATTTCATAAAGAGGTTTTTAACAGATTGTTCAGTTCAGGTATGTCCCTGTAGCATTTTTTTTTTTGGTGTCACTTTGAAAAGCAATGTCTCAAAGGTTGAGTTGTTATGAATAACAGATAGGATTCATAAATGCCACCTTTGGGAATCATTTCCAAATATTGTCACAGATCACTGATATTATATTTTATGTAAATTGATTACATCCTTTCACCCCAAGTAATAATATGAAAAATTAACACGATTTTAGGAGAACTGATGTATTTTTAAAAAAATGTTAGTACTTTTTATATCAGCCATAAAGCTTTATATATTTTGGGGGATGGGGGAGATAGCAGTTTATCATTCAGAAAATTTGAGTGTGAGTTTATGGTGACGATTAGAACTCAATCACCAAAATTTGTAGCTTTAGGGGTTTCTTTGGAAGTGGATGGAAGTGGATGAGAAGTGAGTTGCAAATTCCAGTCCCCAATTGATCAGCTAATTATTAGTTAGGATAATTGTTTTAGCTTGAGATAAAATATTTACATGGTTAGCTGAGTTACCTGGCCATATTATTCTGCTTCAGATGTAACTTCTGGATCAAGAGAGTCCCAGATTGCAATTATCTAAAGATGAGATTAGCAGTACATTGACCATGATAATTATCCTATCTCTATCCAGTTAAAGCTATAAGCTTCTAACCTACTAGATATATCCTGAAAGATCTTAGAGCGTGGCTATCCTGAATTTCTTTCTCTCTCCTCCATCCATTTTGGGGCTGGGTAATCTCTTAATCCAAGCCTGTCTCTGGGAAAGCTCTGTGTTACCAAAAGTTTTCCCCATTGTGCCTCAAAGTGCATGTTCTATCACAGCTTCATGAGTCAATCCTCTTGCTTAGTAATGAAAATTCTGGGCTCAATTGTGGTCATAAGGACTACCTGTATTTTGTAAGTGGTTTTATTATTTTGAATACATAATTAGTCCCTCGGCTTGCGATCACAATTGGGACCAGAATTTTCATTACTAAGCAAGATGATTGAATCATGCCCAATTTTATGACATGAGGGTTAAGTGAATCACTGCAGTCAAGCAAATCACATGGTGGTTAAATTCAAATTCGGCTTTCCCCATTGACTTTGTTGGTCAAAAGCTGGCTGGGAAGGCCATAAATTGCAATCACATGACTCTGGATGCTGCAATCCCCATAAATACATGCCAGTTGCCAAGCGCCTGAATTTGGATCATGTGACCATGGGGATGTGGTAATGGCTGTAAGTGTGAGGACTGGTCATAAGTCACTTTTTAGTGCCATTGAATAGTCATTAAATAAATGGTTGTAAATTGAGGACTACCTCTAGTTAGCCACCCGGAATCATGTACGAGGGTGAGTCAAAATGCCATTTTCTTTAGAACAGGCATAATTACCAACACAGGAACATGTAGCATACATCAAAATGAAGCTGGTCCTCTGTGGATCACATCCCTACTTCTCAACATTGTCACCGTTTCTCTCAATAGCAATGTTCCACCTTCGAATGAGAGCATATATCCCTGCCTCATAAAATTTTGTTGACTGTTCTTTGAGTCACTTCTTCACTGCAGTTTTCACTTCCTCGTCACTGGAATAATGTTTGCCTCTCAAACCCTCTTTCATGGGGCTATAATCTAAAGTATTGTCCTCAAACACATTATGTAATTGTCTGTGAATGTTCACAGAGGTTTCCCACCCAGCAACAAGGAATTCAATCATTGTTCTTTGTTTTTGATGCAACTCTAAGGGGGCGGCCATTTTGAATTTTCCTTGCGAGTCTAAAAACCTGAAAAGTAAGAAACAAAATATTTCAGAACGTAAATGATATAATCATTTGTAACTGGGAAAAATGTCAGGTATTTTTATCAAAAACTTCACCTGAAATAAAGAAAATGGCATTACGTTTTGACTCACCCTCGTATTTGAGTTGGGCATCCATATGAATCAAATAAATAAATCCATCCATTCATCTATCTCAGAGGTGTCAAACTCGATTTCATTGAAGGCT
This sequence comes from Diadophis punctatus similis, assembly GCA_023053685.1. Classification (NCBI taxonomy): domain Eukaryota; kingdom Metazoa; phylum Chordata; class Lepidosauria; order Squamata; family Dipsadidae; genus Diadophis; species Diadophis punctatus. The sequence goes on along the minus strand of JALIGW010000003.1, from coordinate 3,228,331 downwards.
GCATTATGATTGTGTTTGACCTAGGGGGGCTCGAGGGCATGGCCAGAGTGGGTGTGGCCAGCTTGACATCCGTTTTTGGCCGCGATGGTCTCCTGCAGCCCTCTGCCATGGAAATGGAGCTTGTTCCCACCCCCAAGCTCTGTTTTCTCTGGCAGAGGCACAGTGGGCCGATCCTTCGCTGTTTCCAGGGCAGCCCCATGGGCCAGATCTAAGCAAAGCCCACGGGCTGGATCCAGGCGGATCCAGCCCGTGGGCCTTGAGTTTGACACCCCTGATCTATCTGTTCATCCATCTCTTCATCCCTCCAAAGGTTAACAGCACTAATTGGTCACCCTCACCCTCATCCTAAGAAGTTGGATGTCTGGAATTTTACCTGATCCTCTTGTTAGTTTCTCTAACCCCCATATCTTTTACCTTAAACTGTCTACCGTGGACCATACACGTTTCTTAAGAGGTCTCTAAGGGGGCATGCATAAGTGCACCAACTGTACCCATTTGTATGTACTCGCTTTATGTGCTTATGGCTATGTTTTGCTTCTTTATATCCATTTATTTGTGCCATTTTTTCATGTGTCCTGTTTCCTTGCACTTGTTGACAAATAAATAAATACATACATACATACATATGGTGGTTAAGAAGTGTGAAATATAAACAAACAAACAAACAAATGTATTATAGGATATAAAAAAGTTAAACAGAGTTCAGTCTCATTGGTATTTGGATGAGAGTTGTTTCTGAAAATTCCACAGCTTCAGACTTCAGGAAAACACACAATGTGTTGCCAACAAAACAACATGGACATGAATTCACCAAGGATCAGCTATATTAAAAACCAACAACAACTTTTTTTTCCTTTATCCGCAGTAGGGAGACATTTTGCCAACTCATTCCTCATGTCTTCTATTACAAGTAACCACCTAAAAGCATCATGTTCTTCTTATGACAAGAAAGACAAATGATAATTAAATGTTACATTGCTAGAAAATCAGCATCAGAGGAGAGCGGCCAAATATTTAACCCTGAGTCCAGAGCATGCAGGAAACATCTGCCATCAGATGTGTTAGGACTAAGTCAAAACAGTTGGGTTGGCAATATATAAACCAACAATGTATGTATATAGGTTTAATTGTATTTGTGTGATGTAGCTTTAGCTGTATGTTATTTCCGATTGGCTGTTGTGTTGTGAGTTGCCATAAGAGGGAGCTAGAGATCATAGCTTACTCTCTCTCTCTCTCTCTCTCTCTCTCTCTCTCTTTGACATTCTGATTCTCTGTTGTGTTTATAAGCTGTGGTATCTTTGTTACTGTAACTGACAAAGACAAACTGGTAAGAAGAAGACTTTGTACTTCTAGCTATTGACTGATTTGAACATGTATGACCTGGACTGTTTATTGGACTGTGCTATTTCCTAAAGTAAAACTATATGCACTTTAATGTATCTGTGTGTGTCTGAATAGTTATTCAAACCTACTTCAATACAACGTTTCTATGTGCATATCCTTGTTACTCAAGGGTTGCTCTGCAAATACCTTAACAAGATGAAAGCATTGATTAGGACTTTTGCTACTTCAGCAAGAATGTAGAAATAGTCAAGTTGTACAATTGAATCCAGAAATAGGACAACTATCAGTTGACAAGTCTTTCTCCTCCGAATGTTCAAACCCATCCAGCCTGTAGCTGTTCTTAGAAACACAGAATTTACCGCCTTTGCAACCATGGCAGGATGCATGGATTAGATAATTGTGAATAGCAGTGGGTAATTAGGCACATTGCCGTGCACAATGACAGTAACTGTGCAGTATAATTAAGACTGGATAACATGTTTGAATACCTAGTCCCATGGGACTGAAGACAGGTTGAAGTACACTTTACGCTGAAGAGTGCTGTATTGTTCTAATGAGAGGGGTTTTTATTGTGGGATAGGTTTGTCACTAATTAGGACTGAACTGTATACTCCATCCATATTGACAGAGCACCTTGGGAAGTGATATCACTGGCTAAAAAAAAAAGAATTAATTGCACTAGAGTAAATTTCTCATTAGAGGAGGTAAACTCCAAGATTAGTTTTGGATATAATGTACAATTCCTTTAGACACACAGTCGCAAAGGTGCTTTTTCAGGAGGCAACTGGACTTTCTTGGTTTTTTTCTTTTGAAGACATTTCGCTTCTCATCCAAGAAGCTTCTTCAGCTCTGACAGGATAGTGGGGAATGGAAATATTTATATTCCTTGTAGACAGCTGGTCATTGGCATTCTTTTAGAGGGTCCTTGAAGCACTTGGAGGTTTATCTGTGTCCTCAGGGTGACCTGAGTAGTGCTCCTGGTTCCTGTAGTTTGCAAATTTTCCTCTGGAAATCCATTCCTACTCCCACAACCATTCAAAGGGTGTTCATCCCAAATTGTCTAATTGGCTAAAAGTCTGTAGAGATTCTCAGTCATCCAGGTCATGGTTGTCCTAAAGGTGCTTTTTCAGGAGGCAACTGGATTTCCTTGTTTTTTTTCTTTTGAAGACATTTCACTGCTCATCCAAAAAGCTTCTTCAGCTCTGACAGGATAGTGGGGAATGGAAAGATTTATATTCCTCGCAGACAGCTGGTAATTTGCATCCTTTTAGAGCAGTGTTTCCCAAGCTTGGCAACTTGAAGATGTCTGGATTTCAACTCCCAGAATTCCCCAGCCAGCATTCGCTGGCTGGGGAATTCTGGGAGTTGAAGTCCAGACATCTTCAAGTTGCCAAGCTTGGGAAACACTGTTTTAGAGGGTCCTTGAAGTACTTGGAGGTTTATCTGTGTCCTCAGACCTACAGACTTTTAGACATGCAGGAATTTATTTGCATGGCTCATCCTGGCTCTCGCATAGATTAGAACTTCTGTGGTTTCGCCCAGTACTGGACAATAGCTTAGTGGACAAATATCTGTATTGCATACAAAAAATTCTAGGCTGATAAATGGTCTCTCATTGTAGCTAGAGATAGCACCAGGACAATGTTGAGATCTGGACATGAATCCAAGACACCGTTGATTCAGGACAACCTCTGATGCTCTTTAGAGCTGGATTCATATCCATTTCAAAGCAGTAGTTTACTTTCTGCTCCAAAACAAAACTATGAATGCAAGACTCTGGAAAGTAGTGAAAAATATCTAATTGTGGGGGGGAGACATCTATTTCAAGAGTACATGTATGATTTTGTAAATGGTAATGTATCACAGCAGGAAAAATGCATTTGCCTACTCTGAGATTTTTTTTTTTGCTAAATTTCCTTTTCCAAAGAGATCTTAAAGGTAAGAATAGTCAAATTAATCCAGAGATTAGAGCAGGAGGCGATGAAAACCTACAAACCCAAGTTTTGGGCACGCTATGTCGATGACCCATTTATCATCATCAAACAACAGGATAAAATCAGGTTTATGAGAATCCTCAATTCTGTATACCCTGATATTCAATTTACAATGGAGGAGGAGGCCAATAACAAACTGGCCTTCCTGGATGTGCAAATCAGCCACAACCCAGATGGGAGCATCGACACAGAGGTATACTGAAAGACCACAAGCACAGATCGCATATTGCACAACGAGAGCAATCACCCTTATGCACACAAAGTCAGCTGCATTCGGACATTATTTGGCAGGATAGATACCCACTGCAGCACACGGGTGGCCAAAGCAAAAGAGCATGCACACCTTTACCAAATCTGCACGCTCAATAGCTCTGCAGGCTATTTGATGGATTTTATCCAATGATGTATCACACCCAGGGCCCGGCAGCCCATTGAGGGCGCAAGTGGAACATCAACGTGGAGTGTGCTCCTATACATACAGGGGGTATCCGAAACTGCTGCACGCATTCTTGCATCACATGGGGTTAAAGTGGTGCACAAACCAGACCAAACGCTGAGGAAGAGAGTGATGAGCCCGAAAGAAGCACTACCAAAGGAAGAGACTTCCTTAATAATCTACCGTATTAACTGCAGCAATTGTGCAGGTCATTACATAGGAGAAACAGCTAAACGACTAAGAACTAGGGTGCATGAACACAAACTAGCAGTCCGACGCAAGGAACAGCGCTCCCAGATCTGGATGGAGGAGCATGGTCATGAGTTCAACTTCCAGGAGACCGAAGTTGTTGCCTACGATGACACAAAAGGAGGACGTCTCTTGAAAGAAGCCTGGTTCTCTAACAACAACACTATCAATAGACATATTGACATACCACCGGCATAACAGGCATTAAGACACCAGGAAGGACTTAATGGGGACCGATCACTATGGTTGAATGGAGATCGGGGGCAAATTCCCCCCTTTAGGCATAGAGATTGGCCCAATGAAGGTGTGACAAACCCTAACAAAGTGCAAGAGAGCACGATAGAGCAGCATCAGAACGAGAGGGACAGGGTGGGGTGAAGAACAACGCAGACCTATTCCAAGATCATGGGCAAAACAGATGAATTTAGAGGAGGCAACATGTGTGCCTGAAAGGGAGAGGAATAGTAATGAGGGGGAGGGAGCCGGGATAAATACCTTCAAAGCAATGCCTGATAGTCCTGCTTTACCCCCCAGGGAGAGAAAAAGGCAATACCCAATGGGGAAAGAGGTAACAGAAATTGCATCACTATCTGTCAGCATGACTAAAGCAAAAGCAACAAAGCCAATTATAAGAGGGAGGCAAGGGTGTGGGCCTATTAGGCGTGCAATGACTAAATCGATCAGCATTACATAAAAGCAAGCATCTCTTCAATGGGGATTTTATACTCTGATGATGTCAGCAGGGGCTGACGAAAGCTTAGTTTAATAAATTTTTAAAACGTTCCGGAGATCGTGATGTCTATCAATTCTTCATATCTCTCTCTCTGTCTCTGTCTGTCTGTCTCTGTCTGTCTCTCTGTCTCTGTCTGTCTGTCTCTGTCTGTCTCTCTGTCTCTGTCTGTCTCTGTCTGTCTCTTGTCTGTCTCTGTCTCTGTCTCTGTCTCTGTCTATCTATCTATCTATCTATCTATCTATCTATCTATCTATCTATCTATCTATCTATCTATCTATCTATCTATCTATCTATCTATCTATCTATCTATCTATCTATCTCTATCTCTATCTCTATCTCTATCTCTCTACCTCTACCTCTACCTCTACCTCTACCTCTACCTCTACCTCTACCTCTACCTCTACATCTATCTATCTATCTATCTATCTATCTATCTATCTATCTATCTATCTATCTATCTATCTATCTATCTATCTATCTATCTATCTATCTATCTATCTATCTATCTATCTCTATCTCTATCTCTCTACCTCTATCTCTACCTCTATATCTATCTATCTATCTATCTATCTATCTATCTATCTATCTATCTATCTATCTATCTATCTATCTATCTATCTATCTATCTCTATATCTATATCTATATCTCGATCTCTCAATCTCTCTCTCTCTCTCTCTCTCTCTCTCTCTCTCTCTCTCTCTCTCTCTCTCTCTCTCTCTCTCTCTCTCTCTCTCTCTCTCTCTCTCTCTCTATATATATATATATATATATATATATATATGTAACACATTTTTGCTGATAATGAAAATGAAGGGAGACTATATATAATTTTGATGAACACTTAGCAGGTTCTCCTTTTGTTTTGACTCTTTCCCTTGAAGTCTAATTAGTCCATATGTCCTTTCATATTGTGTCTAATCTGCAATTGTATTTCTCATTATCATTTTGTGAAGATATGCCGCTGTTTCCCCTGGTCTCATCCGATCTCTTTTATGTTTCGCTTGTACAAAATTAATTACATTGTACCTTCAAGCATAATTTTAACAGTGTCTCCATTGCGCTGTGCTTGCCTTTAATTAATGCTCTTCTAATGTGGGTTTTAAAGCCAAATGGTGCAATATTCTAGGCATCAAAGAAACAAAAGATGTAACAAAGCTGAATTGAAAAGGCGAGACAAAGGAGTCGACAATGTGTTCTTGTTGAAAAATGTCACTTTGGCTTTATTTTAGATAGCGCAGCCGAAGAACAATTTTTCCACCGCTCTCAATGAAATTGCTGGGGAAGGTTGCATGCTAAACTGGAAGATGAAACTATTATGTTTTATTGCATGCCAAATGAAGGCGGATATCTTTATTATTGTTGTTCTACCTAGGTATGCACCTTTTGTGAATATATAATTTCTTCTACATAGTCGAGCGGGTAACCGTGCCCTAAATTCATACTGTAGTATATGGAAGCACCCAGAAAGGGGTGGGGAGCAGTTTCTGCATTTCCATAGGATATCATCACAGACTAATATTTTGGAGAATAGAATAGAATTATTTATTGGCCAAGTATGATTGGACCCACAAGGAATTTGTCTCTGGTGCATAAGATCTCAGTGTACATACAAACAACAACAACAACAAAGGGATAAGTCATAAATCATAAGATACAAACAACAATTGGTGAGAAAGGTGAGGAGAGATGAGACAGGTGAGGAGATCAGAAGATGGGAAAGATGAGAAGATGAGAAGGATTATAGCAATACAGCCCTACTACATGGATAAATATCTTTAGGCAAAAGACACAGCTGTGGGAGTTAGCAGAGTGAGGATGGGATGGGATGGGATGGGACCAGGGGTGGGCTGCTGGGGGTTCGCAGAGGTTCAGGAGAACCGCTAGCTAAGATTCTGTGCAGTTCGGAAAATCCCCAAATCCCACTCCTGGCTGGCCCTGCCCTGCCCCCTGCCCCGCCCCCTGCCCCTCCCAGGAGTTCCCACGTGGCCCATTTTCAATGCAGGTAAGTGCAGGGTGCGCGCGGAGGCCCAGGAGGGTGAAAAATGGGCCTACCGGAAGTTTGGGAAGGCCAGAAATGGCCCTGTTTCTGGCCTCCAAAGGGCCTCCAGAGCCTGGGGAGGCAGTTTTTGCCCTCCCGGAGGCCCAAGGAAAGCCTCTGGACCCCTGGAGGGCAAAAATCCCCCCCTTACCATGGTGCATTTTTTAAGCCCACCCCTGGACGGGACGGGACGGGATGGGATGGGACGGGAAGGGACGGGACAGGACGGGATGAGACAGGAAGGATTGGACAGAATGGAACGGAACGGAACAGAACAGAACAGAATAGAATATTAGCCAAATGTGATACACACACAAGGAATTTGTCTTTGGTGAATAAACTCTTAGTATACATACAAAAGAACAAATTAAATTAATAATAATAGTAATAACAACAACAACAACAACAACAACAATAATAATGTGATGAGGATGAGGATGAGGATGAGGATGAGGATGAGGATAATGATAGAAAGTAGAGGAACAGATGAGAAGGATAAAAGTAATGCAGGACTACTATATGTGTAAATATATTTAGGCATAAGACAAGTGCTGTGGGAGTTAGGTGTTTAACAGAGTGATGGCATGGGGGAAGAAACTATACTTGTCTCTAGCTGTTTTGGCATGCAATGCTCTATAGTGGCATCTTGAGGGGAGAAGTTGAAACAATTTATGTTCAGGGTGTGAGGGGTCTGTAGATGTGAGGGGATGGAAATTGAAAAATTGACTGAAAAAAGGAGAGAATTGAAGAGTCCCCTGGAAGGACAAAGCAATGAAGCATGCTATGATATCACTTGAATGTGCAGTGCCAAACATTTTGACCTATGGTAAGGAGAAGCTTAGGGGCTTAAGGAATAAAATTCAGAATCTGAAGTTTGTCTTCAGAACTCTTTTAATAGGAAAAAAATCAGCCAGAGGTGGGTTCCTCCCGGTTTGCACTGGTTCTATAGAACCGGTAGTAAACAGGTGGTGACATCACGGAGCCAGTTCTGTCGGTGCCGGTCCATGGATGCTGCCATCTTTTTTGGGGGGAATTTTTTTTAATTGGAATTTTTTGCTTTTTTTTCTTCTGTGCATGTGCAGAAGCTGAGTTTTCGGCACTGCGCATGTGCCGCCATCTTGTTTTTGGCTGTTTTTGTTTTTTTTAATTGGTTTTTGGCACTGTGCATGCATGCATGGGTGCAAAGTGCGCGTGCCTGCATGGCACGGCCATACAGCATGCAATGCGCATGCAGCCACGCAGTGCGGGAGGAAGCGAACCGGCGGCGAGGTAAGTTAGAACCCACCCCTGATCAGAACCTTATGTTAAATTGCAGTTCAGAAGATTTATTGTTCACACGTATGTACAAGAATTTGGTCAAGTAAAGTTCAATACTAAATCAGCACCAGATAAGAGTCAACAGAGCTCAAGAGGGACTTGACTTTGACTGTTTGTGGCAATGTAACGACTCTAAGCTGATGACATGCTTGACTCCATCTCCCCAGCTCTGCCTGCTCTTTTTCTATGGTCACAAAGTGTGTGACCTGCTCACTCAGGGAGTTCCTTTTAGGCTCCTGTGGAATTTCAGAAGCCAAGGAATTGATGTTGGATCTGGAAGACTTCTGTGGACAATAAACTGCAGGTTGCTTTCTGGGGAAAAAAGGGGGGGAATCTGAGGTAGTTAATTGGATTTGATTTTTTGGGGGAAAAAAGATTCCTACCACTACTAAAGTTTGCCTTTTTATTAAAAAATATTTAGCAATTAGAAGCTAAATTAAAACTCTAGTTAAGTTTCTAAACTATACGTACATATCCTACACTCAGGACTCCCCAAAGCCTCAAATGTAAATCCCAGAAGCCTCCAAGTTCATCTTTGAATGTTTTTAATCTAGCTGCAGCAAAAAAAAACATTATTAAATCCCTGATCGAGGAATACTCACTATTGACTGTTTAATTACAACAGAACATAAATGGAACCAGATCAGGTTTCATTTTTCTCCTGCCTCACTCTTAGCATTTTGAGTTGGGCTCCCAACAGATCAAGTTTGGCCTTCAACTCAAAAATACCAAGGGTGAGTCAAAAGGTAATGCCATTTTCTTTATTTCAGGTGAAGTTTTTGATAAAAATACCTGACATTTTTCCCAGTTATAAATGATTATATCATTTACGTTCTGAAATATTTTGTTTCTTACTTGTCAGGTTTTTAGACTCGCAAGGAAAATTCAAAATGGCTGCCCCCTTAGAGTTGCGTCAAAAACAAAAAGCAGTGATTGAATTCCTTGTTGCTGAGTGAGAAACCCCTGTGAACATTCACAGACGATTACAAAATGTGTTTGAGGACAATACTTTAGATTATAGAGGGTTTGAAAGAGGGTTTGAGAGGCAAACATTATTCCAGTGACGAGGAAATGAAAACTGCAGTGAAGAAGTGGCTCAAAGAACAGTCAACAGAATCTTACGAGACAGGGATACATGCTCTCATTCGAAGGTGGAACATTGCTATTGAGAGAAACGGTGACTATGTTGAGAAGTAGGGATGTGATCCACAGAGGACCAGCTTCATTTTGATGTATGCTACATGTTCCTGTGTTGGTAATTATACCTGTCCTAAAGAAAATGGCATTATGTTTTGACTCACCCTCGGTAAGACGTCCATCTTGGATGGACTCTTCCTCATTTTCAACATTAAAAAGCATTGATAATTCCTTTCACCCCTCTCATGCCATTTTCTAGATGCTTTTGCCTCTCCATCTACAGTTTTTAAAGTCTTGATTCTACTTAGGTGGCTGGTTAGAGACATTTTGCTGTTTGAGGGTCAGAGGTAAGATACAATACGGCATTTTCCTTCTCATCCAAGGCAAGATGCAAATTATTCATCAGTAGAATTTTCTTCTGCCACCACCAGAAGAAAATTCAACAAAGGCTTCTCTCCATCCCTAGGACTGACATACACAAATCTCACAACTGTCCTGCCATTTTATAACCATCTGAAAGGTTCTTCAGATTGCCTATACCTGATCCCCTTGAATAACTCCTGACATTCAAAGGAGAGGGAACCTGTATGGTTGACATGAGGAACTAAAATCAGGAAGAAGCAGGGACCAGTTCATGCTCAACATGATAGCAGTGTTCCAATACTTGAGGGGATGCCACAGAGAGGAGGGGGCCAGGCTGTTCTCTATGGCACCAGAAAGCCAAACAAGGAATAACGGATGGAAGCTGACCAAGGAGAGATTCAACCTGGAAGTGAGGAGAAACCTTCTGACAGTGAGAGCGATCAACCAGTGGAACAGCTTGCCAGCAGAGGTCGTGAGAGCCCCAACACTTGTGACCTTCAAGGAGAGACTGGACTACCATCTGTCTCAAATGCTGTAGGAACTCCTGCTTGAGCAGGGGGGTGGACTAGATGACCTACAAGGTCCCTTCCAACTCTAATAATAAATCTAAACTATGGAAGTCCCTTGGGTGACTTTGAACCTGTCACTATCTCGCAGGAAAATTCATCTCACAGGGTTGTTAATATGGGGGAGGGGGGAAATGGAGGTGAGCATGCTACAAATCAACAAAGAAACAGACCACTTTAAAGATTGGTAGGGATTTATGTCCTGTAAAGTATAGGATTATCATTTGTTCATTCATTCATTCATTCATTCATTCATTCATTCATTCATTCATTCATTCATTCATTCATTCGTTCGTTCATTCATTCATTCTGTCGAAACGAAAATATAGCCTATTCATCTATTAGAATCAATAAGGCCTAAGTGGAAAAAAGCAGGCCCCAAAAGTTACATGAACCAAAGTTTTAGACAGAAAGATTTCAAAGTGCATCAGAACTATTTGTAATCCTGCTGAGCTGTTGCTGTGAAATGTGATTTTGCAAAGTATGTAGTTTTGAGATATATTTGGAATTAGAATGTTGAAACTGTGAAAAATAGGGAACTGAAAGTAACGGAGAATATGAGGATTTCACATGTACACGCAAGTATATGCTGAATTGACAGTCTGGGTGCTGAGTTTACGGTCTGAATGAAAGAACAAGGAAATGAAGTAATTGAAAAATATGTATTTGCTGAGGACCGTAGGAAAAAGAGTATAAAAGATGAGGACGGGTCCCAAATCAGGGCCTCTGGCCCTAGCTAATCCTTGCTGGATTTAGCTATGACAGTGGACCTCATTGCAATGAGTAGTTGATATAAGTTGTATTTTTAATGATGGCTTTTCTCATGTTCTCAATTGCTCATGAAACAAACCTCTGAATCTCAAAGTAAGATTTATTGTTTGTGGTTTGTCTGTGTTCCTTTTTTTGATGGAATATTTTTATCACCATTCATTCATTCATTCATTCATTCATTCATTCATTCATTCATTCATTCATTCTTCATTTCCTGTAGCTACCCAACTCAACCAAATGACTCTGGGCAGCTTATAATTCTAAAACAATTTAAATATAAAACAATTTAAAACAATAAATATCCAGAAAATAAATGCATACGGTAGAGCCAAGATAATTAACCAGCCAGCAGTAAAGCCAATAAACTCATCCCCTCAGGATGCCACTATAGGGCATTGCATGCTAAAACAGCTAGACACAGAGACAGGTTTTTTTCCACGTGCCACCACTCTGCTGAACATCCAATTCCCACATTACTGTCTCAGGTCTCAGTATAGTTACCCATATAATATGACTGTAATTACATGTATCCTTCTCATCTGTTCCACCACCTTCTCTTATTGGTATCAGTATTATGATTATTTTTACTTTAATATTATGATTAGTTTGTTGTTTAGCATTTACACAGAGAGCTTATGCACTGGAGAGAAATTCCTTGTGTGTCTTTCACACTTGGCCAATAAATCTATTCTGTTCTGTTCTGTTCCATTCCGTTCCATTCTATTCTATACTTACTCTATTTATTTATTTTATTTATTTGTGAGATTTATATACCGCCTCACAGTGCAAGCACTCTCTAAGCGGTTTACACCAGTAAGCAATGTATATTTGGGTCAAGGTTGACTCAGCCTTCCATCCTTCCGAGGTCGGTAAAATGAGGACCCAGATTGTTGGGGGCAATATGCTGAATTCTGTAAACCGCTTAGAGAGTGCTGTAAAGCACTAAGAAGTGGTATATAAGAAAAGTGCTATTGCTATTGCTATTTATATTGCCCCCAACAATCTGGGTCCTCATTTTACCTACCTCGGAAGGATGGAGGGCTGAGTCAACCTTGAGCCGGTGAGATTTGAACTGCTGACCTGCGGATCAGTGTCAGCTAATGTGGCCTGCAGTACCTGCCTCTAACCGCTGCGCTACCTCGGCCCACTCTACTCTACTGGGTGGAAACTAATCAAGTAGATAAGCAACTTAGAACTAAGAAGAAATTTCCTGACAGTTAGAACAATTAATCAGTGGAACAAGTTGCCTCCAGAAGTTGTGAATGCTCCAATAGTGAAAATTTTAAATAAGAGATTAGATAACCTATTCTATTCTATTCTATTCTATTCTATTCTATTCTATTCTATTCTATTCTGTTCTGTTCTGTTCTGTTCTGTTCTGTTCTGTTCTATTCTATTCTATTCTATTCTATTCTATTCTATTCTATTCTATTCTATTCTATTCTATTCTATTCTATTCTATTCTATTTCTATTTCTATTTCTATTTCTATTTCTATTTCTATTCTATTCCATTCCATTCCATTCCACTCCACTCCACTCCACTCCACTCTATTTTCTACTCTACTCTGCTTTTAACACATTCCCGGCCCTAAGTCTGAGTCCATAACCAGGTTTGTAAACCTTGTGAAAAGCCAACAGGGTTGGAGCCATTCTAATTTCCATGGGGAGCCTGTTCCACAAAGCAGGGGCTACAGCAGGGAAGATCCATCTTCTAGTTCCCAACACTAACACTCTTTGGCTGATGGGATCGGTAGCACGCCCAATCTGCTGGATTGAATTGTATGGGGTGGAGACTCTCAGAAAAAAACGGTCCCTCAGGTAACCCTGTCCCAAGCCACATGGGGCTTTAAAGGTGACAACCAACACCTTGAATTGCACCTGGAAACACACTGGCACCCTGTTGATTTCTTTCAACGTTTCCCACCTTGCTTTGTTCAGTTCCTTTCAACATAGCCGGAACATGCCCAGTTCCAAATTTAGTTTTTCATTCCTTTCTCTCAGAGAGATTACGGTAAATTGAAAAGGGGCATGCCTGGGATGCTGTCCTTTTCAAGCAGGGAGAAAGGGCATCACATATAAAGCCTCCCTAAGAAGCTGCCGGAAGAAAGGAATTGTGCTCCGCAGTCATTGAACTGCATCCCAGGGGTATACTCAAGAGGATAAGTTGGCCTAATGAAGATGGTTATTTTATGCAATTAAAAGGGGTTATGGCTGCTCTTTAGTCGCGGCTGGTTGGGATCTCTTGTCATTCAGAGGACTGAAATGTATTAATCAGTCTCCTCCTGCAGATACATTTGTGGTCTAATGAAAAGACTGATGTAGGCTCGTCTCTGAAAGAATCGCAGGAGATCTGTCACAGGTTAGAGGACCAATGCTCTTTTCCTCTTCGTCAGGCACGTTACATTTTGTATCAGCTGGGCTCTCTAAAATAAATCAGATGAATTAGCAGAGCCTATTTCCTCCAGTTCTTCCATGGGATGGGATGAGAAATCACCCAAGACAAGCCATGACATATGCTGATCTCTACCATCTTCTTCAATTGTGTTTTATTTATTTATTTATTTATTTATTTATTTATTTATTTATTTATTTATTTATTTATTCATTCATTCATTCATTCATTCATTCATTCATTCATTCATTCATTCATTTATTATTCACTTATTTATCTATCTATCTATCTATCTATCTATCTATCTATCTATCTATCTATCTATCTATCTATCTATCTATTTATTTATTTGGGAATTCTTCTATGCCGCCCTACTCCCTAAGGACTCATGGACATGGAACAGTTCTCATGCCACTTTTTCTATGTATCTCTATTTAGAAGAGCCTTTCATCTATATTATAATTCTGCTGCATTCATTTTAACAAAAAATCATATTATCATTACTATCAGTGTTACTTATTATTACTACTGTAGTTGTTTTTCATTACAGTATATTCTGTCCTTTTATTGATATAAGGCATCAAGACCTATGCAGTGTATTAAAGATTTAAATCCAAGAATAGCATTTCATTTGAATGTTATTCTACATAATATATGTATAATACATATAATACATGTTAGCAGTATTCCGGTATTTTAGAGGCTGCCACAAAGAGGAGGGGGTCAATTTATTTTCCAAAGCACCGGAAAGCAAGATAAGAAACAATGGATGGAAACTAATCAAGGAGAGAAGCAACCTGGAATTAAGGAGAAACTTCCTAACCATGAGAACAATTAACCAGTGGAACAGCTTGCCTTCAGAAGTTGTGGGTGCTTCATCACTGGAGGTTTTTAAGAAGAGATTGGACAGCCACTTGTCTGAAATGGTATGGGGGTCTCCTGAGCATAGGGTTGGACTAGAAGACCTACAAGGTCCCTTCCAGCTCTATTCTAATTGATTGATTGATTGATTGATTGATTGATTGATTGATTGATTGATTGATTGTAGGACTAGACCAAACTTGCTTTTTGGACTTTAACTCTCTGAATTTCCCAGCCAGCATGATAAAGTTTTTAGGAGTTGAGGTTTTCACATCTGAAAGAGGCCAAGACTTGGTGCCTTTGTCACTGTTAATTAAAGTCCAAACTTTAAACCCCACACTCACTCACACTGATAGTGTTAGCTAAAGGGGTAATAAAATGTCTCTTTTTAATGCCCAGTTCTCCTGCATAGACTACCCTTCTGAAAAGGTTCATTTTCAGATTCTTTGCTCTGTTTTAGTTCTAGGAATGACTGGTTGCATCAAGGTTCTTCAAGGAAAGAGCAGAGGAATAGGTAGGAGAAACTAAGCAAATGCTTTAGGAAAATACAAATTTCCAAATTTGTAAAAAAAAAAAAGTATTAGAAACATGCTTTTAAAAATCCCCATTCTCCATTCATCAGATGGAAAAGCCATTGCTGTTGATGGTTATCCTCTACTCCAAGATAAATAAAAAAAGTTTCAAGTTAAATTTGACTCCTGCTGATGTTACGGACCATGCAGTCTTCTTGGCAATATTATGGAACTGGTTTACCAATGCTACTTTCCCATTTTAGTTCACAGTCTGGTATGTGTGGTAGTCTCCCATCTGGTACTCCAGGGGTCCCCAACTCCCTGTTCCATGATCCAGTGCTGGGCCACAGCCCGTTTGAAACTGAGCTGCGCAAATGGTGGGCGAGTATGGAAAGGTGCAATTGTAAAAATAGCACACACGTGTGCATGAAACCATCCCCTCTCCCCAACCCTCTTTTTGCCCCACCGCCTCCGCCAATCCGCTGAGCTGGAAAAGTTGGAGACCTCCGTGGTACACGGTAGAGCACTGGAGAGAAAGTAAAGAAAAAACACCAACCATTTCCCAACCAAGATGCCAAGCAGCTCAAAGATGAGATCAAGAAAGAGAAGGAGAAGCTTCTTTTGCAAGAGAAGAAAACTTTTGTTGAGAATTGCCAGATTATTATCATGCCCTTATCACCTCACGGCTTGATTACTGCAACACGCTCTACATGGGGCTACCCTTGAAGAGTGTTCGGAGACTGGAGTTAGTCCAGAATGCAGCTGCACGAGCTGTTGTGGGTGCCTCAAGATACACCCACACTAAGCCCATCCTTCACCAGCTACACTGGCTTCCGATTGGTCTCCGGATGCAATTTAAGGTGTTGGTTCTAACCTTTAAAGCCCTATATGGCTCAGTACCAGTTTATCTGTGTGACCGTCTTCTACTGCATTCCTCCCAATGCCCAGTGAAATCGCACAGGGTCAGCCTTCTCCAGGTCCCGTCAGCTAGACAATGTCGGCTGGCGGGTCCGTGGCAGAGGGCCTTCTCTGTAGCGGCTCCGACTCTTTGGAACCAACTACCTCCCGAGATCCGTACTACCCCACGTTACTGGCCTTCCGGAAAGAGCTTAAGACCTGGCTTTTTCAGCAGGCATGGGGCCAATGACCCTAAGATGTGGTCTTGTTTGATCGGCCCACGTATGCATGTGTGAGTGAAAGTTCTTTTTTTAAATATTGATAGTATTTTAACATGTTTTTTTAAATTGCTTTTATTGATTATATGTTTCTATACCTGCTGTTAGCCACCCAGAGTCCCCCGGGAGTTGGGCAGCATAGAAATTTTAATAAATAAATAAATAAATAAATAAATTATTATTATTTTTTCCTCAGGACTCATTTTCCACAGTACCAGCAAATGGCATCACTTGAGGATGTAAGCTCTGAGAACTCTGATACACCCTTTTTAAGCTGAAGGAGCAATGAAGTTAATCAAAGTCCTGCTTTCATATCCTGACAAAATGTCAGGAGACTTACCTTTCAAACGATGCGCAGCCTTTTTCAAGAGCTACTCCAATGTGTTCTTTTTCATTTTCAAGACAAATGAAACCGGGGCGTGGGGTGGGAAGGAGAGAGCGAGAATGTGACACAAAGAATTCTTCGCCTGGATATTTTGGGAGTTGCAGGTCAAATCTAAAAAGGAACTCGCCCTCTTATTAGCTAACGGGAAGGAAGAAGGTGGCTGCCTGCGGTATCTTTGAAATCTCAAACATTTGAAGCTAGTCAGTGGGCTACATTTTGTAAGATCCAAGTACTGAAAAATGTCTTAATGTTGCTTTCATATGAACCAAAAGGAAGCTTTGTTCCCCATAGTGTTACTTTCCCCATTCCCACAAAGACAATGTTCTGCATCTGTCTGTATCGCAAGAAATCCAGCAACGATTGCGTTTCTTGAAAAAAAAAAGCAAGATAATTTGAGCTGGTGCTGTTGGTGGTTTGGCATAAACATGTGTTTAAAAGGCATCACAAGCGTTCACTTTTATCCTGGCTAATATAGATTTAAATTATCCAGTCAAAAGCTTCCTTCCCAGTGCATTTTTCCAATTGTCTTTTTTGCTTAAGAAGAAGGAAGGCAGCTGTAGTATGAATGGTGTTAAAGCACCAAAAATCCACAGCACTCTAATGCCAAGGTAATGAGCACATTCACATAAACGCATTTCATGCTCGGGTAGGTTTTATTGTTTATGGGATGGCTATTAATAAACCCAACGGTGCAGTGGAAGAATAATGTTATTTGAGCAATATCACAATTGAGTTCTCTGAATTTTATATAAGATAGCTTAACTGAGGTTTATTGGGGGGAAGGAAAGGAAGGAAGGAAGGAAGGAAGGAAGGAAGGAAGGAAGGAAGGAAGGAAGGAAGGAAGGAAGGAAGGAAGGAAGGAAGGAAGGAAGGAAGGAAGGAAAGGAAGGAAGGAAGGAAGGATAGATGGATATATTGGCAAATGCTTGAGAATCATAATACCAACACAGTAGAGATATTATTTCTTTAATAAAGCGCAAAAACATATCTGATTTACAGAAAGAAAGAAAAATATACTTTGAAAACACAATCCATTCAGTATCCCTAAAATGCAAGCAAGCTGTATAAAAACCCCAGGGAACACTTTTTCCCCCCAAACTTTATCAAAATTTTTGCTTTTATTTTATTTTTTTACTTGGTGCTCCAAATGCATGGGGTATTTTGTCTCTGGGCAGGTATTCACTGGAAAGTGTATGCTTCCAGCCAAACCTCCCGACAGTTTTGTGTGAAGCCCAGAGATATATGGAGGCCATTTGAGACTCTGCAATTCTCTTTAAATGTTTTCGTTGTCGTGCTGGATAGAAGCAGCACTATTGCTTTGGCCACAATGGAAAACAGCATTTGACCACCAAGGAAACACACACAGACAGTGAGGTGATAACAGTATTTGGACCTTTTTCTACTATAAAATAACAGGAGGAGAAAATAAGGCTTAACTCCTTCCCACAATGATGATATGAGATACTTAAACTAAAGGGATATTGGCACCATCTCTTTAAGTTGCTCCTACCTTGTGCTAGTCTCTAAATGAGGGGTGTCAAACTCGATTTCATTAAAGGCCGCATCAGGGTTGTGTTTGACCTCGGGAAGGGGGTGTGACCAGGGTGGGTGTGGCCAGCTTGATGTCACTTGTGTTGGGGGGTGCCCGTGGCCCGAGTGGTCTGCCAGCGAAAATGGGCTCCTGAGCACCATTTTCAGTAGCGACGGCCTCCTGCAACCCTCTGCCAGCGAAAATAGATCCCCCACAAGCTCCATTTTTGCCGGCAAAGGCACCACGGGCGTTGCTGTTTCCAGAGTGGCCCCGTGAGCCAGATCTGGCCTGCAGTCCTTAAGTTTGACATCCTTGCTCTAAATCATCTTTTTAAAAATCCTTTGGGACTTTACCAAGCAGCTTTAAAAATATTTAGTCCAGGCATGGGCTATCAAATCCTCCAGTTGGACAATTGGACAACTCTTAAGTAACCATTTTGCTTAACAATGGACATTCTGGTCCAATTGTTTTAAGTTGAAAACTACCTGTAGCTTGCTTGCTATTTTGTTTTACTTTATTTTATTGTAGCCTTTTATTTTTCGGTTGTAGGACCATCATGCTCTAACAAGTCGTTGCAAAGAGGAAGTTTGCTCCTGATCCTCCTGGTAGTTCCTGGAATGATCATGTGACTTATACAAATGCCATGTTTCCCATGGTGGGGTGAACAGAAACAAGATACACAGTGCATCAAGTCTGCTGCGGTAAGTCGGCCATGTTTTCTAAAGCAACAGCTTTCTAAGTGATTCCTTGGATTCCAGTCTCCATCAGTAAAAAACCAAGTGAATTTCACATCTGATCTGATGAACAATTGTCTTGAACCACAAAAAAAAAAAGAAACCGATTTAGAAATGGCTGAATCTAAAAATGGCACTGTCAAAAGGTACAACAGAATGCATAAGATTGTTTTTATTTTCTTTTGAGATCTGTACATCTATTTCCAGCCTGGCTGATCTCGACTGAAAACCATCTTCTAAAATATCTTAGAAAATTATTTACCAAAATGACGCAGGAATAATGCACAACCTTTTCAGCATCCTAAGCGTAAGATGCAACATTTAATACTTGAGATTTTCAGACTGCACCGATACCCATCTTCCTCCATAATAGCTGCAGCAGAACCTATCATTCTGTATCTATTTGGAGTCCAGAGAACCTGGAAACAAAAGATCCTAGGCCATAATAACCATGTCTCAGTAGAGAAATGGAAGAGACCAGCCCTATTATGCTTTCACGTAATCGGTCCCTGGTGATCCCATCAAGACCTATGCATGTTTGTATAATTGGGAAGTAAATTTGAAGATAGAATTGGATCTGAGTAGTACAGCGAGCTTGCTAAAGGATAGCCATGAATTGGGAGAGTCTGCACATCACCATAGGTAGCAGAATATCCTGTAATCTGCAACCAAAGTACTGAGAACTTGAGCTAGTCCCAAATACATACCAGCCAACCAGAGAAAACTTGGGGAAACATAATTATGCATGTTCATGAAGGGGAATCTAGACCTAACAATGAGCAGATATTCTTTGTGTCTCTTATGTTTAATAAAGACAAGTCAATAGCAATAGCACTTAGACTTACATACCTCTTCACAGTGCTTTACAGTCCTCTCTGAGCAGTTTACAATGTCACCATATTGTCCTAACAATCTGGCTCCTCATTTTACCAACTTTGGAAAGATGGAAGGCTGAATCAACTTCAAACTGATCAGAATCAAACTCCAGGCTGTGGGCAGAGTTAGCCATTCTAACCACTGCACCACCAAGGCTCCTAGGTGACAAGTCGATTTCCGGTAATGATGTAAATATGAACATACAAGGGTTTGGGGCAATAATGCAGACATTAGCTTGCCATTGCATTATTTAGGACTTCTTTTTTTAAAAATATTATCCAAGTATCAATCTTATTTAAATTCCAACCAAAGAGAAAACTGTCCAGATGCCTCCACCAGCACTGATAGTTCCTGGATTTCTCCCATCGAAGCATAAATCAGGATTGGGCCTGCTTAGTTTCTAAGCTCAGAGATGCTCAGCCTGTTACTCTGCTTGCTAAATCATCATGTTTAATAGTTGATGATGCTTACTGATTGACAGAGCATCAATGGGATGACTTGTGGAATTTGAATATCAGTGAATATCTGAAGATCAAACATATATTCTGTAGGAACAAAGCAGTGGTTGATCTGACAGTATACATGTCAGTGTGATCATTAAGTGTGACTTTACAGCTCCTCATTTTCTCAAAGGTGAAAAAAAAGGCTCAAAAGCAAGCATGAGTTTATAATAAGAGAAGACAGAGTTGAGCTATGCAAGGTTAGTTAAAAAGGGACAGGATTCTAAACGGATTAATGATAATATTTGCTCAAGGAATTAAACCCTGACTATTGGGGTTCAATAAAAGTTTAGAAAGGAAAAGAAAAAATTGACAGCACTTAATGGGGAAGGACGAAGAGAGTTGGAAGCAGGAAATTGAGAGGGTGTGTAACTAGGGAAGGACTAGACCAGTGGTGGCGAACCTTTTTCGGCTCGCGTGTTAAAAAGGGGGTGCGCGCTCGCGCGCGCTCGCATACCCACACCCATTCCCTCCCCCCCCACACATGCACACAACACCCCCCCATGCTGCCCCCTGCGCATGCCCGCACCCCCCCACCCCCGCGCAAAGGCTTACCGGAACCTGGGACCACGAAACCGGCAAACCGGAAGTGCGAAAAAACTCACTTCCGGTTTGCCGGTGTGCTGTTTTTTGCACTCCGGAGGGTTCAGGGAAGCTCCCTGAAGCTTCGGAATGCAAAAAACTACAAAACGGACAAACCGGAAGTGCAGAAAAGTGCACTTCCGTTTTGTCCGTTTTGTAGTTTTTTGCATTCCGGAGCTTCAGGGAGCTTCCCTGAACCCTCCGGAGTGCAAAAAACAGCACACCGGCAAATCGGAAGTGCATTTTTTCGCACTTCCGGTTTGCCGGTGGGAAACCCTCACGTGCCGGCTTCTATGGCTCCGCGTGCCACCTCTGGCACGCGTACCATAGGTTCGCCACCACGGGACTAGACCAACCAGAAATTCTTTTTTTTTTAATTTAAATTTATTAATTTTCTACTATTACATTTAATTAGTGCTTAATAAACATCATGTTGTCTGGTTTATTTTGTTTGCTTAGCAATAAAAATTATATTCCTAATCTTTACCCCTTTTTTCAAGCCATTGATGAAATAAATTCCATGTTTGATAGTATTCTGTATCTTCTTTCTGTTCAATCTTCAATGTAAGCCTGTCCATTTTCTGTCCAATATCTTCTTCATGTAGTGGTATTTCTTCATTTTTCTAATGCTGTGCAAATACAATCCTTGCTGCTGTTAATACATGCAATATTAATTATACACTTTATTTATCGATTTTTTCTGGCACTGTACCTAATTTAAAAAGTTCAGGTTTAAGATCTACATGTTTCCTGACATCTTTTCTAGCCACATGCGTATTCCCCCCCTTTTTTATTTAGCACAAGTTCACCACAGACGATAATATGTGCCAGATTTTTGGTTACATTTCAAACATTTACTAGACATATTTTGAACATTTTGGCTAACCTAGCAGTTGGTAGAAAATTCTTAAGGAACATTTTTCTGGCAGATCAGATGTCCAGTTATAATCCTGTATATATCATGAAGCCACAGTAAACCAGAAAAATCTCAAAGGCACAGCACATTGGTAGGTAAGTCAGAGCAGCAGTCAGGTTCAATGTGTCAAAAATTTGGAAAATGCCTAACTTAACTCTGCTGTGTGTCTCACACACATACCCACATATGTCACCTCTCGATTGGACTACTGCAATGCACTCTACATGGGGCTGCCTTTGAAGAGTATTTAGAGACTTCAACTGGTGCAAAATGCAGCTGCGCGTGCTGTGGTTGGTATTTCAAGGTACACCCACGTAACACCTATACTCTGCCAGCTGCATTGGTTGCCCATTGGTCTCCGGGTACAATTCAAGGTGCTGATCATCATCTTTAAAGCCCTACATGGCTTAGGACCAGGCTATCTCCAGGACCGCATTCTGCCTCATACTTCCCTTCGACCGGTTAGGGCCCACAGAGTTGGCCTCCTCCAGGTCCCGTCAGCCAAGCAATGCCGGCTGGCGGGCCCTAGGGGGAGGGCCTTCTCTGTAGGGGCCCCTGCTCTCTGGAACCAACTTCCCCCAGAGATCCGAATCATCCCCACCTTGCTGGCCTTCCAAAAAGCCATTAAGACATGGCTCTTCCTGCAGGCAGGGTGAGTTTGGTGTTTATATATATATATTTAAACTGTTTTAAATTGTCTTTTTAATGATTTGTTTGGAGTTTTTATAAAATGTTGTACGCCGCCCTGAGTCCTGAGGGAGTAGGGCGGCATAGAAAAACTGCCAAATAAAAATAAATAAATAAATAAATAAATAAATAAATAAATAAATAAATAAATAAATAAATAAATAAATAAATAAATAAATAAATAAATAAATAAATAAATAAATAAATATCCCCCCCACACACACATACTGAACAGAAGAGAAACAATTCACTATCTAGACCAGGGATCTCCAACCTTGGCAACTTTAAGACTTGTGGACTTCAACTCCCAGAGTTCCTCAGCTGGCTGAGGAACTCTGGGAGTTGAAGTCCACAAGTCTTAAAGTTGCCAAGGTTGGAGACCCCTGATCTAGGCCACCCCAAACAGCAATACTTGGCAGCAGCAGCACCAAGGCTGGGTCTGAAGTCAAAGTCCAGGCCTCATCTTATGCCTTCCACTACTGCTGCCATCAAAAACATGAGCAACAAAAGTGGGACCAATCCAAAATTCAAGGAAGAAAAGACAATGATAGGAAGCAAGAAGGAAAATGGACAGGGGTCTAGTCTAGACTTGGACAGTTAGATAGCTGTAATGCAACTTTCATGTTTTGTTGGGGAGGAGGGCAGGAGGCAGGATATTGATGGCCATACATGCCATCATTGGAAACTGGTACGTAAAATGACATTGTTCAAAGCCAGCAGGTGCAGCGGTGGTATTCAGTCGGTTCGGACTGGTTTGGACGAACCGGTAGTAGCAACCTGCGGGTGGGCCTGGGTGGGAACTGTTGGAGGAACAGACTGAATAAAGCTCTCTACATCAACCCTGACATGTGGGTGAGTGGGGGCAGCACAGAGCGTCCTTGATGCTCTCTGAACTTGGTTTTTTTTCTCTCACAGAAGTTTCATTACCCAAACTAGGTAATATCTTCAATGCAAATGGTAGTAAGTTGAGGACTACCTATAGACCAGTGTTTCCCAACCTTGGCAACTTGAAATGCTGGCTGGGGAATTCTGGGAGTTGAAGTCCAGACATCTTTAAGTTGCCAAGGTTGGGAAACACTGCTATAGACAGAGACATAACTCTAGAATATAGGAAGTTGTATTCTACCAATTCTTTAAAGAGCATTGGTACCTTTACTTTCATAAAAGACTGAAGGCTCTTTCATCAACTCCTTATCAACCAGAATCATCAGAGACTCAATCCTGGGATGC
>JALIGW010000003.1:3092500-3202500 GCA_023053685.1 Diadophis punctatus similis | reverse complement strand
CCAGACAGGTGGCTGTCCAGTCTCTTCTTAAAAGCCTCCAGGGATGGAGCACCCACCACTTCTGAAGCCAAGCTGTTCCACTGGTTCACTGTTCTCGCTGTCAGGAAATTATTCCTTGATTCTAGGTCTATAGGTGCATATTGGATATGGTCCTTTCAGTTCCTCAAAGGGATAAATGCTGGTTGAAGGAATGGACACTGTTAACATGGTGGAGACAGATGTGAAACGAAAGGTATATGAATGTGCCCTTAGAGCAGGGGTGTCAAACTCGATTTCATTGAGGGCCGCATCATGGTTGTGTTTGACCTCTGGGGGGGCAAGGCGAGTGTGGCCAGGATGGTCATGACCAGCATGTTGTCCAGTGGTCGGTTCCTACCAGTGCGGTCCACTCTATAGCACCGGTAATGGCCCGCTGGTGACGTCACAGTACCGGTGCGGTCGGTTGCCGGTGCCTGAGTGACGCCATTTTTTTGAAAAAAAAATTAGTTTTTTTAAAAAAATTTCTTCTGCGCATGCCCAGAAGCCAAGTTTCCGGCACTGCTCATGCGCTGCCTTCCTACCCCACAGTGAGTCCAAGCAGGGGAGGATGGCTGAGGGAGCATGTGAGACGCTGAAAGAACGGGCGGAAGGAGCTATCTCCATTCCCCTCCCTTCAGCAGTCCGAGAAGCCACGAACGTGCAGTGATGATCCTAGGCCAGTGGTGGCGAACCTTTTTCGGCTCGCGTGCCAAAAGGGGGGGCGCTCACACGCGCTCGCATGCCCACACCCATTCCCTCCCCCCCACGCATGCGCACAACACCCCCCCATGCTGCCCCCTGCGCATGCGCACCCCCCCACCCCCGCACAAAGGCTTACCGGAGCCTGGAACGACGAAACCGGCAAACCGGAAGTGCGAAAAAATGCACTTCCGGTTTGCCGGTATGCTGTTTTTTGCACTCCGGAGGGTTCAGGGAAGCTCCCTGAAGCTCCGGAATGCAAAAAACTACAAAACGGACAAACCGGAAGTGCACTTCCAGTTTGTCCGTTTTGTAGTTTTTTGCATTCCGGAGCTTCAGGGAGCTTCCCTGAACCCTCCGGAGTGCAAAAAACAGCACACCGGCAAACCGGAAGTGCGTTTTTTCGCACTTCCGGTTTGCCGGTGGGAACCCTCGCGTGCTGGCTTCTATGGCTCCGCGTGCCACCTCTGGCACACGTGCCATAGGTTCGCCACCACGGTCCTAGGCATTTTTGCACATTCGAGGCTTTTCGAGCTGCTGAGGGGAGGGGGAATGGGCAGCAGGACCTATCTCAGTTCCCCTCCCTTCAGCAGTCCGAGAAGCCACGCCCACCCTGTCGCATGGCTGCCAAGCCACACCCACAAAATAAGCCACGCCCACAGAGTGGTAGTTAAAAAATTAGGAACCCGCCCCTGATGTTGTCACTTGTGTTGTGGGGCACCTGTGGTGGCCCAAGCACTGTGCCAGTGAAAACAGGTTCCCAAGCTCCGTTTTTGGCTATGACGGCCTCCTGCAATCCTCTGCTAGTAAAAACAGAGCTCAGGGGGGCATAAGCAGCCCTCACGAGCTCCGTTTTCAGCTGGGATGGCCTCCTGCAACCCTCTGCCAGTAAAAACAGAGGTCAGAAGGGCTGCAAGCAGCACTGTGGGCCAGTCAATTCTCTATTTCCAGGGCAGCTCTGCAGGCCAGATCTAAACACCACATGGGCCCATTCCAACCCCTGAGCCTTGAGTTTGACATCCTGCCTTAGAGGGAGAGATTACCACACACATACACCCCCCCCCCCAAAAAAAGAACATTGGCAGTAGTTCTCAACTTCTTGGACTTGGTCCCATTTCAAGGAGAAGCTGGTATGCAGCCTACAGCCACTGGTCAGTGCACAGGGCACCACTGGCTCGCCAAGGCTTTCTTTTCATAATGTTTCTCTCTTATCAGTGCAACGGATGCTGAAAAGGCTGC
The DNA here is from genome assembly GCA_023053685.1 of Diadophis punctatus similis. Taxonomy (NCBI): domain Eukaryota; kingdom Metazoa; phylum Chordata; class Lepidosauria; order Squamata; family Dipsadidae; genus Diadophis; species Diadophis punctatus. The sequence goes on along the minus strand of JALIGW010000003.1, from coordinate 3,200,544 downwards.
ACACTGAGATTCCACCAGCAGGAAAAGGAAAAAAAAAAGATTTCTCGCTGTTCCTGAATGCTTAACAGATATCTGTGAAAGAAAATTCAAACAATCAGCACAGCGGTGACCATAAACAGTGAATGGGTTTTAAATGCTGTTCTGATAAAAGCAACTTTCTCAAAATATTCCCTCTCTTGGCTGGTGCATTTTGCTGCTGCCTAAGGAAAAAGATGACAAAAGCTGTCAGACCTACTCCTTTAAGACGAGGGTCAGTTTTCAGGTATTTGCAAAAACCCACAGGATGTACTTCAAATCTAGTTGGATTTGTTTAGCTCCCAAAAGTGGATGTCTCTTGAAAATGTAGTTATCTTTTTTTTTTAGTTTTAACTAGTGCACCTCCTTACCTGCAGTCATATCAGTTTAATCCAATTCAATCGAATCACGAATGAGCTACCGATAACTGCAAGAATTTTGCAGCTCCACCATGGGCAAAATTTGTTGTCATTTTTAGGCAGAAGCAGAGATAAGAGCTAAAAGAGGTATAAGTAATGCAACACTTAGAAGTTTTTAAGAAGATGTTGGATAACCATTTGTCTGAAGTGGTGTAGGGTTTCCTGCCTAAGCAGGGGGTTGGACTAGAAGACCTCCAAGGTCCCTTCCAACTCTGTTATTCTCTTCTCTTCTCTTCTCTTCTCTTCTCTTCTCTTCTCTTCTCTTCTCTTCTCTTCTCTTCTCTTCTCTTCTCTTCTCTTCTCTTCTCTTCTCTTCTCTTCTCTTATTTATTTATATATTTATTTATTTATTTATTTAATGGATTTTTATGCCGCCCAATCCCTAGGGACTCAGGGCGGCTCACAACATATTAAATCCATTACAGAATAAAAGCAATAATTAAAATATATGACAATACAAAATGCAATAATTAAAAAACAGAAAATACAAAAGTTAAAAGAGTATCTCATTCACCCCGCCTTCACTTCTCTTCTCTTCTCTTCTCTTCTCTTCTCTTCTCTTCTCTTCTCTTCTCTTCTCTTCTCTTCTCTTCTCTTCTCTTCTCTTCCCTTCCCTTCCCTTCCCTTCCCTTCCCTTCCCTTCCCTTCCCTTCCCTTCCCTTCTATTCTATTCTATTCTATTCTATTCTATTCTATTCTATTCTATTCTATTCTATTCTATTCTATTCTATTCTATTCTATTCTATTGCAATAGAATTCCTTTCAAAATGGACAAGTTGTTTTCCTATCAACAATAGGGGTAGTCCTCGACTTACAACAGTTCACTTAGTGGCTGTTCAAAGTGACGACGACACTGAAAAAAGCGACTGATCGTAAGTTTTTCACACTTATGACTGTTGCAGTATCCACATAGTCACGTGGTCAAAAATCGTATGCTTAGCAACTGACTCATTTGATGATGGTTGCAGTATCCCCGGATTATGTGTTCACTTTTTGTGACCTTCTGACAAGCAAAGTCAGAAGGGCTTTGGGCTCCTGATAGGTAACAGAGTAACATAATATATATAATATGCATAAATATATAAATGAACTCTTTTTTAATTGAAGGAACTCAGAGGCCTGTTGCAGGGGTGGGTTCCTCCCGGTTCGGACCGGATCACCCGAACTGGTAGCGACCCACTGGTGACGTCACTGTTGGTGCCGTTCCGTGCACGCCACCATCTTTAGTTTGAATTTTGTGCTCATTTTTCCCCTTCCGCGGCTTGAAAAAGGGCCCTCCTGCCCGCCCGCGGGTGAATTCTGACCTTTATTTCTTCGCCCAAAGCATAGCTGATGAGCTCCTCAGCTGTGTTTCAGGCTAATTCCTGGTTCTGAGCATGCGCAGAAGATAAATCACACAAAGGGACACACGTGTGAGCAAGTGAGCAAGCGCAAGCGCGCACGTAATGTCACAATGCAAACCAGTGGCAAAGGTAAGTGGAACCCACCCCTGGTGTGTTGGTTTCTGATTTTTTTTTCCCCTTAACATTTAATTCCTGGCATGTCAGTTATTTTATTTTATTTTATTAATTTTAATGAAGCTTTATATAGAGAGGTTTAGGAATTTGCTAGAGGTTTAGGAATTTGCTAGAGGTGTAGGAATTGTAACTTTGCTAGAGGTTTAGGAATTGCTTCATCAAACAAATAAATAGATAAATCGCAATGGGAAGAAACTAACCACAAAATATTGGTCAGATAGTGCTGACGAATCTGCATTGCTTTCAAAATTGCTCACTCATAGCTGAGTCTTTCATTGATTTTGTAGATGCTCTTTCGTTCCATATTGTTCTATAAATAATCCTTCTGCTCTTTATGTCACACAGTGCTCTGTGGATATCTTTGATATACTGGTCTGGCATGAAAAAAATCACAGGGCAGAATTTCCCCAATGAGTGTGACTCAGTGTGATTCTGGTTTCTTCCATCTATGTCAGTAATTCATTTGGAAAGTAGCATATATCCTTAAAGCCCTAGGTGCATTTTAAGCCTAATTTATTATGCCTGCATTTAAAATTCAGAGTAAGCATGTATCAAAGTTACACCATTTGCCCATGGGCTGTGTGTGCTCAGAAAGATCTCTCCAGATATTATGGATGAATGCTTCCTATCCTTTAGTAAATCACTCTGCTCCATAACACTAAAAGCGTCCTTAAATTTAATCTAAATTAAAAGTATTTAGTAACTTTCTAAATATGAAGTAAACCCTTAATCATCATCATTAGACATGGGGTGACACCTGGTTGTGATGGAAGGGTTTAAGATGCTCCATGAAGTTGAGGGTTATGTTGGTGGTAATGTAGATATGGGAGATCTCCTAAGCCAGACAGGACTTAACCAGGAGGATTAAATAAAACATCTCTGTTACCAGGGGTGGACTGCTGGGGGTTTGCAGGGGTTCGGGAGACATGATAGCAGTGTTCCAATATCTGAGGGGCTGCCACAGAGAGAAGGGGGTCAAGCTATTTTCCAAAGCACCTGAAGGCCAGACAAAGAATAATGGATGGAAACTGATCAAGGAGAGATTCAACCTGGAAGTAAGGATAAATTTTCTGACAGTGAGAACAGCCAACCAATGGAACAGAAGTTGCCTTCGGAAGTTGTGGGAGCTTCATCACTGGAAGCTTTCAAGAAGAGACTGGACTGCCATCTGTCAGAAATGGTGTAGGGTCTCCTGCTTGGGCGGGTGGTTGGACTAGATGACCTACAAGGTCTCTTCCAACTCTGTTATTCTGTTAGATTGGACCTCTAGCTAAGATTCTGTGCAATTCAGAGAACCCCCAAATCTCACTCCTGGCTGACCCCACCCACCCCTCCCCCGCACCTCCCAGGAATCCCCACACGGCCCATGGATGCAGGTAAGTGTAGAGCACGTGCAGATGCTCAGGGAGGGTGAAAAATGGGCCTACCGGAAGTTCGAGAAGGCCGGAAACGGGCTCCAGAGGGCTTCTGGAGCCTGGGGAGGCCATTTTCACCCTCCCGGAGGCTCGAAGAAAGCCTCTGGAGTCGGGGGAGAGCAAAAATGCCCCCCCCATGGTGCAGGAGGCCGACTAGGCCATACCCACCATGGCCATGGTCACCCAGCAACCGGACAGAGAACCCCTTGATAAAAATGTTGAAGCTCACCCCTGTCTATTACCTGTTCTTAATGGTTAAAAACAAATGTCTGGGATTGGACATTGCGCAGATCAACAATAGGACAGCAGTTGACGGGGTAAGTGTATTATAAGGTTCAGTTCTTTCTGCTAGGAAAGCATGACAAGGAATTGCATAGGATTGTCCAGAATTGCATACACAAAAGCTTTGTGTATGTCCATTTCATCCACTTTTTTCTTTTCTTTTTTTATATACTGTAGAGATGTGCTTAAATGTTATGTTGAAGCCTTCAGGAAAAATGGCTACTGCTATCTGGTCTTTTTGGAGAAAGAAAGGGAGAGCTTAAATTAGTATTTCTGTTTATTTGTTTATGCATGCATGCAATGGGGTTAGTTTAGTTTACTAGAGCCAATGGCAATATCTAGGATCTTTCAGCAGTATTTTCTCCCTGGTTTCCTCTCTCTTGCTGTCATGGTTCTTTTCTTTTTTAAAAAATATTATAACCATTTGATAGATCCAGCTCCAGACAGACACAAAAGCACTAGCTTCTGGATCAAGTGGCTTCTTTATATTTCACTGTAAGAGATAGGGAGACTTTTTAATTTCTGTAACAAAGGATTTAAGTAAACTTGTAAAATATCTAAACAATTGTGAAGGTACTTCTAAGTCTTAAGCTTTGGGATAAAACTTGAATTGACTCTAAATTACCAGCATCTCCTGAGCACTCTCAAGCAGAAATTTAATCATCATCATCATCATTTAATTTAATTTAATTTAATTTAATTTAATAGATTTGTATGCCGCCCAACTCCCGAGGGACTCTGGGTGGCTCACAACATGTCAAATCTATTACAGATAAAAAGATATAACAATTAAAAAGATATAAAAATTAAAAAATCTCCAACATTCATAACTAAGGGGGGGAGACCCAAGTATAATCTGCTCGGTCTCACTTTCACCCCGCCTGCCGGAAGAGCCAAGTTTTTATTGCTTTACGGAAGGCCAGCAGGGTGGGGATGGCCCTGATCTCCGGAGGGAGTTGGTTCCACAGGGAGGGAGCTCCCACAGAGAAGGCTCTCCCCCTCGGCCCCGCCAACCGGCATTGCTTGGTCGATGGGACCTGGAGGAGACCAACTCTGTGGGACCTAACCGGTCGTAGGGAGGTATGCAGCAGGATACCGCATCATCATCATCATCATCATCATCATCATCATCATCATCATCATCATCATCATCATCATCATCATCATCATCATCTATCAAGCTAATACAATCCTTGAGTGTATAAACAGAGGCATAGAATCAAAATTGCATGAAGTATTAGTACCGCTTTATAAATCCATAGTAAGGCCACACCTGGAATACTACATCCAGGTTTGGTCACCACATTACAAAAAAGATGAGACTTTGGAAAAAGTGCAAAGAAGAACAACTAAGATGATTAAAGGCCTGGAGACAAAAACATATGAAGAATGGCTGCAGAATTTGGGTTTGGCTAGTCTAGAGAAAAGAAGGACAAGTGAGGGACATGATAGCAGTATTCCAGTATTTGAGAGGTTGCCACAAAGAAGAGGAGGTCAATTTATTTTTCAGAGCACCAGAAGGCAGGACAAGAAACTATGGATGGAAACTAATCAAGGAATTAAGGAGAAACTTCCCAACAGCAAGGACAATTAACCAGTGGAACCGCTTGCCTTCAGAAGGTGTGGGTGCTCCATCACTGGAGGCTTTTAAGAAGAGACTGGACAACCACTTGTCTGAAATGGTATAGGTTTTCCTGCTTGAGCAGGGGGGTTAGACTAGAGGACCTCCAAGGTCCCTTCCAGCTCTATTCTGAATCATCATCATCATCATCATCACCACCACCACCACCATCATCACCACCATCATCATCACCACCACCATCATCATCAATCTTAATTATCATAATCAAAATTAGAACTTTCAAATGCTTTGATCTTTCCCTCTCAATGTGGGATTTTGGCAACATATTTCTAGATCTGAAGAATATTTAAATTATCTTTCAAACTTTTCCTCTTTTTAAAACTAAACTGAATGGAAATATTTTGATCCATATTGTGGCTTGTCAGTGATTGAAGAAAGAGACTCAAATTAGAGCTTTTTAAATGTTACATGAAGATCTTTTGTGCTAATGAAAAAAAGGAGATGATTGTAATGCCAATGAAGTATAATTAGTAGTATTAGTTTTGATAGTAGTAGTATTTTTCATGTGCCTATAACTAGGCGTAGTACAAAATAAGACATTCCAATTTCAAAAATTAATAAATATTTCACTACAGTCCAATTTACAATCACAACTAAAATATAGAGTTCCCATAACCTGAATGAGCCATAATGTTTGGTTTAGTGTCATGATGGCAAACCTATGGCACGTGTGCCACAGGTGGCACGCAGAGCCATCTCTGCGGGCATGTGAGCCGTTGCCCTAGGTCACCTCCACTGTGCATGCAGCACGCGCCAGCCTACCTACACCACCCCTACCCTCCCAGGAGCCTCCACGTGGATGCCAGGCAAGTACAGGGCTCGCGCGGAGGCTCTGGGAGGGTGAAAAATGGGCCTCCCAGAAGTCTGGAAACAGGCCATTTCTGGCCTCTGGAGGGCCAGGGGAGGCCATTTTCGCCCTCCTGGAGGCTCCAGGAAAGCCTCTGGAGCCTGGGGAGGGCGAAAAATGGTCCTACCGGTCCTAGAGCCATTTCTGGCCTCCAGAGGGCCTCTGGAGGACTGGGGGAGGCTGTTTTTGTCCTCCCCAGGCTCCAGGAAAGCCTCAGGAGCCTGGGAAGAGCAAAAAACGGGCCTACCAGAAGTCTGGAAATGGGCCGTTTCTGGCCTCTGGAGGCTTCAGGGAGGCCTGCTAGGCCCAAAATGGGGCACAGGGGGTCACACATGCATGCGCAGGGGGCGGGGTAGCATGGGGTGGGTCACATGCGCATGCGTGGGGGGCACACGGGGGGCACACGGGGGGCATGCCGAGGTGGCGCAGCGGTTAGAGTGGGGTACTGCAGGCCACTTTAGCTGACTGTGATCCGCAGGTCAGCGGTTCAAATCTCACCGGCTCAAGGTTGACTCAGCCTTCCATCCTTCTGAGGTAGGTAAAATGAGGACCCAGATTGTTGGGGGCAATATAAATATACATTGCTTACTGGTGTAAACCGCTTAGAGAATGCTTGCACTGTGAGGCGGTATATAAATCTCACAAATAAATAAATAAATAAATTGCATTATGGGTGTGGGCGTGCGTGTGGGCGCTTTCAGCACCAGAGGAAAAAACGGTTAGCCATCCCTGGCCTAGTGGTTAAGGCACTATGCTAGAAACCAGGAAATGGTGAGTTGCTATTATCTACAAGACAAAAGACCTTCAGCTCCAGGGTGATGGGATTAAGACATGGCCCTTCCAGACATAATAGGACCATTTAGCAGAAGACACAGAGCTCATCACATTGCACAATCTCCTAAGGACATTGCATCAGCAGTCCAAACTTCAACCAATCTTAGCTCAGACAAACATGACCCCTACAGGGCCCCATGGAAGTCTGACAACAGCCAATAGCATACATGTTCTTTCACAGGAACAGGAAGCTCAAGTGCAAAGCCCAAGAGAAGGTATAAAAGCCCCCCCTCAATTGAATGTATTCAGCTGCACCAGAGACCTATGTACTTGGTGGTTCTGCTTCATCATTAAACCATCTTTCCAATCAGCCTCCATGTTTCCAGTGTCTTTCTTCTGGCTTGGAACTGAACCAGATGGATATTTCTTCCAAAAGCACCATCACATGCTTAGGACACCCCTATATATATATATATATATATATATATATATATATATATATATATATATATATATATATATATATATATATATATATATATATATATATATATATATATATATATATATATATATATATATATATATATATATATATATATATATATATATATATATTGATTTAATTCAGATAAAGCAAATTTAAAAGGTACAACATTCCTGTCCTGATTTTAAAAGTAGAACTAACTGAACTACTGAACTGTTCCCTTTAAGCAATCATGTCTTACTTAATGCAAATTGTAGCATTGCAGCAGAAAAGAAGAAATCTAAGGAAGATACAATCAAAGAAACAGCTGGTTGCCTCTCTCTCTCTCCCTCACTGTATGCATGTGCATGCCCCTGATGCGTTCTCAAATTTCTTTGCCAGCCTAGGTTTGGTTGCCAATCCTGTTTGATCATGTGTTCCTCTCTGAGATGAAGATCCATAAAAAAAAAACATGGAAGTGATCCTGTGTCTAACTTCACCCCGAGATCCAAATCTAGCTGCACGATTGCAAGCAGACATTCTGTATAAAAAATTTCCTACTATCAAGGAAGGATAAATTTACCTCAAGGGTAGATTTATTCTAGCTCTTCATGGGGACTGGAGGCCAAAACATATAAAGAACGGTTGCAGGAACTGGGTATGTCTAGTTTAATGAAAAGAAGGACTTTGGGTGACATGATAGCAGTGTTCCGATATCTCAGGGGTTGCCACAAAGAGGAGGGAGTCAAGCTATTCTCCAAAGCACCTGAGGGTACAACAAGAAGCAATGGGTGGAAACTAATCAAGGAGAGAAGCAACTTAGAACTAAGGAGAAATTTCCTGACAGTTAGAACAATTAATCAGCAGGAAAATTGCCTCCAGAAATTGTAAATGCTCCAACACTGGATGTTTTTAAGAAGATGTTGGATAACCATTTTTCTGAAATGGTATAGGGTTTCCTGCCTGAGCAGAGGGTTGGATTAGAAGACCTTCAAGGCAGGGGTGGGTTCTAACTTACCTCACTGCCAGTTCGTGAAAACAAGATGGCGACGCATGTGCAGTTCCAGAAACTCTGCTTCTGCGCATGCGCAGAAGAAAAAAAAACCCCAGAAAAAATTCAAAAAAAATTCAAAATAATAATAATAATAATAATAAATCAAAAAAAAAAGATGGTGGCGTCCACGGACCAGCACTGACTAAATCGGTTCTGTGACATCATCGTGACATCACCAGCAGGTTGCTACCGGTTCTATTCTATTCTATTCTATTCTATTCTATTCTATTCTATTCTATTCTATTCTGCCATGGCTGCCAATACACCTCTCAGAATTACAGCAACTCCTGGGAGAAGAAGAGACATATTCATTTCCTATGCACAGCCCAATCAGGCCGTTCTCTTTTTAGAGGCATCTAAAGCTCCTGTTTTTATCATCAGACAGGGTTCTATGAATAAGTTTGGAATAAATGAGGAAAACTTTTGAAATATTAATAAAACCTTCATGGATAAAAGCCTTGATTTGTACAAAACCGGGGCCTTGCCTTTAAAAACTGCCATGTATGTGCAGCGGCACAGCGCACTGCCGTTTGTGTACAACTGCAAATATTATTCAACTGGCACTTAGAGGGAACAAGAATATATTGATTAATTGATGGAATCCTTGCCATTTTTTAAAAAAAAATTTAATTTTTTTTTTAAAAAATTCTGTGCATGCCCAGAAGCCGAGCTTCCGGCACTGTGCATGCGCTGCCTTCCTACCCCACAGTGAGTCCCAGCAGGGGAGGATGGCTGAGGGAGCACGTGAGATGCTGAAAGAACGGGTGGCAGGAGCTATCTCCGTTCCCCTCCCTTCAGCAGTTCGAGAAGCCACGAACGTGCGGTGATGATCCTAGGCATTTTCGCACATTCGAGGCTTCTTGAGCTGCTGAGGGGAGGGGGAATGGGCGGCAGGAGCCTAGGATCATCGAATGGGGAGAAGCATTCAGGCAGGATGGAGCCTCCTAGAAGAAGCGCTGCTGCGGTCTTGCTGCTCCCGCTGCGGGGGGCTGCATTGTGGGTGGACAATGCCCCCTGCTTCTCCAGCCGCTGCCAAGCTCCCGAGGCCCACAATCACCCGGTCACATGGCTGGCAAACCACACCTACAAAATAAGCCACGCCCACAGAGTGGTAGTAAAAAAATTAGGAATCCGCCCATGACTTGGAGGTCTTCTCGTGCAACCTCCTGCTCAAGCAAGAGACTCTATACCAGGGGTGTCGAACTCAAGGCCCAGGGGCTGGATCCGTCCTGCGGAGTACTTAGATCTGGCCCACGAGGATGACCTGGAAACAACAAGGGACCGGCCCACAGTGCTTCTGCCAGCCTCCTGAGCTCCGTTTTCACTTGGCAGAGAGTTGCAGGAGGCCATGGCAGCCAAAAACAGAACTTGGGAGCCCGTTTTCACTGGCAGAGCACTCGGGCCACCATAGGCGCCCCTGACACAAGTGACGTCGAGCTGGGCATGCCTATCCTGGCCATGGCCCCTCCGCCCCCCCCCCCCCCCAAGATCAAACACAACCCTGATGTGGCCCTCAATGAAATTGAGTTTGACACTCCTTAGTTTCACTTAGGGGGAAAAATGTCTTTTAGAACAAAACAGTCTCAGGAAACCAGTATTATTAATGCCTGGCTGGGGAAATTGTCCTGGTCACAAATTGGAGATGACAGTATCCTAGGTCCCATTCCATTTACGGAGATTGGTATGGCAGAACAAGTAGCCCTGAAGAAATGGTCTTGGGATGGACTAAATAGTCCTAACCAAAGGAAGCATTTATGCATAAAGAAACTTCTGTTTGCTGAGATTCACTAATGATTCATTAATAACATTATTAATCAGAGATTTTCCCCCGCCCCCTGAAAGATCCCTGGTGAATATTACCAGGGCTCATGCAACCTACCACTGAAGCAACTTCTTGTGAATTATGGGATTTCTTTGAACTGAGAAAAGTTAAGCGGCTTCCAGAAATTATGGGACTGACAATAGACTTGCTTCCAATTCCCTGAACATTGACAGTTCCATTTAATTGGTTAAACAGATGATCATGCAGGACCCTAAAATCAAGAAGATATAGGTTGCTCGCTGTGAAGAAAATACATTTGTCTTGAATGTAATAGTGTGATTGACTAAGACAGTAGTCTTAGTATTAATTACGGGCCTGTTTAACTTTGGGGGGAATTGCTTGGGTTTTAAAAGCCTTTATTTCTCTTAAACTGTTCATTGTTGCATTTTTCCCCTCTCAGCTTACTCTTAAGACAGCTGCTATTTTGCATGTAAGTCTGTATTAAAAGCTGCCAGTTTAGCTGTCTGGCAATGCCCTGTGTGACACTTCCCCGCTTTGAGTTAAATGACATTTGTCACACTTAAGCGCAAACAATTATTAATAATTTTAATTTCATTAGGAGCACTACAATGAAAATGTCAACAACTTTTTAAAAATGCAGCAGGAGTGTACAAATTAATTTTGATTTTCAGAAGTGTAATTATTTTTGTAAGTACCAGACTGTGTAATCATTTTGGGTGCTATTACTCATTCAATCAATTATCCTGAGATGTACTTATCTGGTCTCAAACATGATTTCCTACTGTTACCTGTTTGTGGGAATTTATGTTTTTTTGTAATGGAAGAACATTAGAAATCAGTTTTTTCATGATCCATATGTTGTAATAAAGGAGGAAAGAAATGAAGAGACTCTATAACCCTCTACTCTGCTTTTATATAACAACATATGCTTTGTAAAATAAATACATTGTAGATTTCTAAAAGTCCAGCTTTGCAAATTCCTGGGTGTGCCATATACAGAAATATTAAACAATGTGGTATGTAAAATCAGCTGGACTCCTTTCAAATTTAACAACTGACATTTTTCAAAACCATAATTCAGTCTGCTTTTCATGCTTTCAATTTTGGAGGCAACATAATACGATCAACCACTTGGAGATTTGCGATTCAGGTTAGAAAATGTTTTTTGACCATAGTATATAATTGAGAAATATCAAAATGTCTGCAGATGCTTCATTATTTTGGCTGAACTAAATAGAAAATATGCTAGATCTTAAAATACTTTAAAGACGTTTATTGTATTTTTTAAAAAAATATTTCCCCTAAAACTGGTATGACGGAGGAAGAAAGAACAGTATAGAACTTCCAAATTGTTTAGCAAAGGGTCAACAGAGAAATTGCATTAAACCAATGCAAAATAAAAACTTGTGAAAACTGGTTTTAAAAAATAAGATCTTGGAGACAAATCTCCAAACTGAATTGATTTTCAGAATCAAATCACTTTGTGTGTGCTTGTTTCAGGATGGGTAAGCATTTAGGAAAGAGATCGATAGGATGGTAGGCTGCATGGGATTGGGCAAATAAGCAGTAAAACAGAATTACTTGTTCTGCGCCGCACGATTATGGAAATTCATTCTAGGTTCTCTGCCATTAGTTCTGCTTGATCAACCAAATGTCTGAATTCTCACCAAATTGTCTGAATATGCATAATGCATTACCCAATAAACTGAACAGACTTGGTTCACACAAAACATTAAGTCACAAAACAATCAACAACTCTAATTACTTTAAAATGTAGACTATATTTTTATAGCTAATAAATTAATTGTAGCATGTTGTGTGACTGTATCTGCTAGTTGCTAAACTAAATGTAGTCTTGTTACGTTAGCTTCTGGTATGGAACGGTCAATAAAATAGATTTTAACTGAAAGAGGGGGGAAACACAAACTCCTAACAATAAGGACTGTTCAATAATAGAGTAAGTTGCCCAGAAAAATAGTGGAATTCCTTTCATTGCAAATGAAAGACAACAAAGGCAAAGGCTAGACAGCCATCTGTTAAAGGATGTTTTCATTTCGATTAAAAGAGTTGGGTTTGGATTAAAAGGATTGTTGTAAATGGACTCTTGTATGACTTCAGCTACATATTTATTTATTATTCAGTCATTGTGTAGTCTTAACACCTTCAAGGCTGTGTGCACCATCAAGTGAAATCTCCATGGTCATTAAAAAAAAACTGTTTTAACACTACAGATATTGGGTAAAATGTATTAATCAGTGCCAGCATAGGCATACATTGAAGCAATTATTAACATAGTGGAAAAGACAAAAATTAACAAGAAAGTGAATGTCAGTTTTCCTAGAGCAGTGATGCCGAACCTATGGCACGCGTGCCACAAGTGGCACGCGGAGCCATATCGGAGGGCACGCAAGGCATTGCCCTATGTCAGCTCCAGCATGCATGTGCATGCTGGCCAGCTGATTTTCAGCCTTGAGGAAGGCCGTTTCACCCTCCGGAGGCTTCAGGAAAGCTTCCCTGAGGCCCCAGAGTTTGAAAAACGCCCCAACGGGCAAACCGGAAGTCCATTTTTCCGAACTTCCGGTTTGCCCATTGGGCTATTTTTTCACCGTCCCAGGCTTCAGTGAGGCCTGTGTGCATGCACAGGGGTGGAGGGTTTGTGCGCATGCACAGGGGGCAGTGCGGGCGGGTTGTGTGCATACATGGGGGGAAGGGAATGGGTGTGGGTACGTGCATGTGCACTAGCATGCGCACACACCCCTTTTGGCACGTGAACCAAAAAAGGTTCGCCATCACTGTCCTAGAGGCTTTATCTCCAACCATAATATAAATTCTCTTAAAAAACAAAAGAACAAAAGACTCAACATATGACTGGCAAAACAAGGAAAAAGTTTGCTTTATTATGCTTTACTGATACTGTACAACCATGTTAGTTGGAAAGATGCTTACAGGGTCATCTCTTTACTTAACCTAGACCTGAATTGCAGGTAGCCCTTGGTTTATTTATTTATTATTAGAGTTGGAAGGGACCTTGTAGGTCATCTAGTCCAACTCCCTGCTCAAGCAGGAGTTCCTACATCATTTGAGACAGATGGCAGTCCAGTCTCCCCTTGAAGGTCGCAAGTGTTGGGGCTCTCACAACCTCCACTGGCAAGCTGTTCCACTGGTTGATCGCTCTCACCGTCAGAAAGTTTCTCCTCACTTCCAGGTTGAATCTCTCCTTGGTCAGCTTCCATCCGTTATTCCTTGTTTGGCTTTCTGGTTTCCGATTGCCCAATTTGTGGGCGACGGCTCCGGTGCTGTCTTCACAGGTCCGTCATGCGCCGCCATCTTTTTACAGAATTTTTTGGTGATTTTTTTATTTCCGCGCATGCACGGAAGCAAAATGTCACGAGGGGACACACGCACATGCGAGATTTTGGTGCAATTTTGCTTTTGCGCATGCGCGGAAGCAAAAAATCGCCAAAATCACGCACGCGCGTCCCCTCGCACAATTTCGGTGAGATTTTGCTTCTGCGCACCGGTAGCGAGGTAAGTGCAACCCGCCCCTGGTGGGCAGATCTGGTCTTCTCTTGTTTGTCACAGAGTTCTCATAGCCTGCTTGATGAACTGCACGATCCTGGATGCCATTCTGATCATTTTGCTGAAAATAGCATGTCGTCCTAATAAAAGTGTCCTGTGTTTAATTTAATATTGAGATACATTATTTGTGGATTTTCTAGCTTTTTTGGGAGAAGGGTTGTTAGAAAGAGGTTTTTTTTAATAAAAAAAACAGGTCAGCCAATTTGGTGTTATATCTTTACACACATTTCCTGAGAGAGAGAGAGAGAGAGAGAGAGAGAGAGAGAGAGAGAGAGAGAGAGAGAGAGAGAGAGAGAGAGAGAGAGAGAGAGAGAGAGAGAGAGAGAGAGAGAGAGAGAGAGAGTTATTCTCTACCAGTGAAAAAAGTCGTGCATCCTGAAGGCTAATTAACCATAGGCTAATGTCATGATGATACAAACTTATTCCAACTATTTGGTTGAAACCACTTACTTGAATCTAAAATTATCTTCCTTTTTTTTTAAAAAAAAAGATTTTTATTCATTTATATACATTAAAAAAGACTAACAAAACATTTAACAAAACAAAACAATTACATATATACATTTATACCTATAGGGTTATCTTACGGTATTTTATATCGACGATCAATTCATGCTTATTCCTAAATTAACATAATTCTATATTTTATCACCTTTTTACATAGTGTATATATGTTGATAGGGAAGAGAACCTTATGGCCTTGAGGTTAAACTGTTGCCTTGCAAGCAGACTGCCCAGGTTCAATTCCCACTAAGGGTATGGCTATCTGACGAGACCAAAATAGCTTGAAATAGATCTATAATAGTCTCCCTTTATTTTCATTTATCAGCAAAAAATGTTACACATATAGACAATATAGTTTGTCAACTATAGAAAACTGCCTGGGTGGTCCCAGGAGGGGCCGAAAGGCAAAAGGAAGCTGTGATATAAGTTAATATTGTCCAATATATGTTACTAAGTTAAATCATTAACATATTTGTTTTATTTCCTCTTTTCAAGCCAATCATAGAATAAATTCCATTCCAAATTATCTTCCATGTATGAATATATATTTAACTTTGCACTGCTCTTTCTATTCTATGTCAATCCATATGTCCTCTGATCTTCAGAGAATTTTCAATTTTTTTCCAACAGTTTTGAAAAATGTTGATTGCTTCGAAGCAAAGAAAGTACAGGTAGTCCTTGACTTAATCCTGGTCAGTTTAATGAGTTTCAAATTATGACGGGTCTGGAAAAAGTGTTTTATGCCCCTTAAAGCACTTCTGACATTGTAAAAGATTAGGCCAGCACATACTACCCTGGGGGCGGGGCGGTGGCTCAGCGGTTAAGATGCTGACTGGAAAGCCGGCAGCCCAGGTTTGAGACCTGAGCACCACACGACAGGGTGAGTTCCCATTCTCAGCTCTTGCCAACCTAGCAGTTCAAAAGCATGCAAATGTGAGTAGATAAAGGGATACCACTTCAGTGGGAAGGTAATAGTGCTCTGTGATGTCATGCCGGCCACATGACTGTGGAAATGTCTTCAGGCAGTATTGGCTCAATGGCTTTGAAATAGAGATGAGCACCACTGCCTATAGTCAGCAACGACTAGCAAAGTAAAATCCGCAGTGACTCCTTTACCCTTACTTTCCTCCTCTGTAGTCACATGACTGCATTTTGGGCACTTGTCAACTGGTTCACTTTTAGGATTCATGAAGTGAAAACTGTGGTTTATAAATGCAAACCTATTCTTCTGAATGGGGTGATTTTGTTAGGAACTGCAAAAAAATGTCAGAAACGGGACAAAAATGTTGCAAAGCATAATCATGGGATCTGTGCAACATTTTTGGCCAGTTTCTGACATTTTTTGCAGTCTCTAACCAAATTACCTCATTCAGAAGAATTGCACTTATAACAGCGGCGGGTTGCTTGCTTACCAGTGCCGGTGTGCTGCGTGGGCATCTCCACATTTTGGGTGTGTGCGCATCCCCTCATGTGGTTTTGCTTCTGCGCATGCGCGGAAGCAAAATCTCGCTGAAATTTCTCTTGCTTGCGCGTCCGCCCACGAGATTTCAGCGCGATTTTGCTTCCGTGCATGTGCAGAAGCAAAATCGCCCAAAAATTCACAGAAAAAGATGGCGATGCACGCGACGGACCAGCAGAGAGGGCTCCGGAGCAGTCGTGTGCAAATTGTGCAATTGGCCGCTCCTTACTGGAGCTGTGCACTGGACAGCTCCGGCAGGAACCCACTTCTGACTTATAACCACAGTTTTCACTTCATGAGTACTAGATTCACTTAAGAACTGCCTCAAAAAATGTTGTCGCATCGGGTTTAGTCATACGATTGTAATGATCGACTTACGATTGTAATGATTAACATCATTAAAGTGCAGAAGAGAGCAACCAGGATGACAAAGGGTCTGGAAAATAAAACATACGAAGAGTGGTTGCAGGAACTGAGCTTGGCCAGTCTGGTGAAGAGAAGGACCAGGGGTGACATGATAGCAGTGTTCCAATACTTGAGGGGATGCCACAGAGAGGAGGGGGGTCAGGCTGTTCTCTATGGCACCAGAAAGCCAAACAAGGAATAACGGATGGAAGCTGACCAAGGAGAGATTCAACCTGGAAGTGAGGAGAAACTTTCTGATGGTGAGAGCGATCAACCAGTGGAACAGTTTGCCAGCGGAGGTTGTGAGAGCCCCAACACTTGCGACCTTCAAGGAGAGACTGGACTGCCATCTGTCTCAAATGGTGTAGGAACTCCCACTTGAGCAGGGGGTTGGACTAGATGACCTACAAGGTCCCTTCAAACTCTAATAATAAATCTAAAAACATTACATCAGCCCAATTGTGACTGTAAGTCGCACACTACCTGTAGCAGAAAACCTTTGCTTCTTCTTGTTGAATCTATATGTTTGTGTGCAAGGACATATATACCGGTATGTCTGGTTTTTGGCTTGCAAATCATTTTGTGTGTTGTTTGCTGAAGGCATGTTGGAGCTGGCATAGTGGACTTGAGAATAATTAGCTTCTCCACACAAGGCCAAAAGTGTTGAAGTTTATCCAGCAGGAGAGCTTTGCCAAGTTTCATTTTGAGCAGGAATCTCCAACTGGCTTGCATTTCAGATACCATATGCTTAAGATACTTTATGCAGCTTCAAACTGCTTTGCTCTGCTGCTGCTGTCTAGCCAAGGGCTGGTTATGAGAAGCTGACTTCCCTCTTATGTTGAATCACCCTTATGAGCTTTCCATAAAGTCCTGATGGAGTGGGTCCCATCTCTTTTGTGCCCGTTACAGAATTAGCATCTGCTGATGAAAAGAAATAAAGAATGCAAAATAATTTTGAAACAAACAGAAAAATCATGGTAGTCATTACTGGCCTCCTAGAACTTTCGAGATGCCAAAATATGTGACAGATATGCTGAAAGTATGTGTTGCCTTAAATCACAAATACAGATGTGGTGCTAGCTCTGAAAAAAAATATTAGCATTAGCTCCAGCAGGGTGAACTGGGTTTGATCCCGTTTTTATTTTCTTGGGAAGTTAAATCTGATTTCTACAGTGGGCTTTTCCTTCAATCAAGCCACTAGCGTTAGGTGGCATACAGCTGCAGAGAGATACAGTAATAGTAGTAGTGAAAGAGTTGGAAGGGACCTTGGAGGTCTTCTAGTCCAACCCCCTGCTTAGGTAGGAAACCCTACACCACTTCAGACAAATGGTTATCCAACATCTTCTTAAAAACTTCCAGTGTTGGAGCACTCACAACTTCTGGAGGCAAGCCGTTCCACTGATTAATTGTTCTAACTGTCAGGAAATTTCTGCATTCATGTTCCTCTATATTATAAGAACCCACTCAAATGTTGCAATATTTGAGGGTTATAATATTTGAGGGGGGTCATACTATTTTCCAAAACACCAAAAGGCAAGACAATAAACAATGGATGGAAACTAATGAAGGAGAGAAGCAACCTAGAACTAAGGAGAAAATGGTGAGAGAAATCAATCAACGGAATAGCTTGCTTTCAGAAGCTGTGGGTGCTCCATCACTGGATGCTTTCAAAAAGAAACAGCCCTTTTCTGAAATGGTATAGGTCTCCTGCTTGAGCAAGGGGATGGATTAGCAGCCCTCCAAGGTTCCTTCCAACTCTATTATTCCATGTTCTAGGAATTTAATCCATTGCACAGCCCTAAAGGCAATACCCAAGACCATTAATGGTGTTAGCCTTTCCTTCCCTCTTTCAAAATGTCAAAAGGGATGTCAGAATAGAATGGAATGGAATGGAATGGAATGGAATGGAATGGAATGGAATAGAATAGAATAGAATAGAATAGAATAGAATAGAATAGAATAGAATAGAATAGAATAGAATAGAGAGAGTTGGAAGGGGCCTTGGAGGTCTTCTAGTCCAACCCCCTGCTTAGTCAGGAAACCCTGCACCACTTCAAAAAAATGGTTATCCAACATCTTTTTAAAAACTTCCAGTGTTGGAGCATTCACAACTTCCGGAGGCAAGCTGTTCCACTGATTAATTGTTCTGCCAGGAAATTTCTCCTTAGTTCTAAGTTCCTTCTCTCCTTGATTAGTTTCCACCCATTGCTTCTTGTTCTACTATCAGGTGCTTTGGAGAATAGTTTGACTCCCTCTTCTTTGTGGCAACCCCTGAGATATTGGAACACTGCTATCATGTCTCCCCTAGTCCTTCTTTTCATTAAACTAGACATACCCAGTTCCTGCAACTGGTTCTTCATATGTTTTAGCCTCCAGACCCCTAATCATCTTTGTTGCTCTTCTCTGCACTCTTTCTAGAGTCTCAACATCCTTTTTACATCATGGCGACCAAAACTGAATGCAGTATTCCAACTGTGGCCTTACCAAGGCATTATAAAGTGCCATTAACACTTCACATGTGAAGATGGAGTCCAATTTATTCCTTAGTTTGGGAGGAAAAGAGAGGAAGTAGATCAGGTCATCAAGGAGAAAATCTATGGTATTTATGTGGCTGCCAAGAGTCAACAACAAGTTGATGACACAAATACCGTATTTTTCGGAGTATAAGACGCACCTTTTTACCCTCACAAAGAGGGTGAAAACCTGGGTGCGTCTTATACACCGAATGCAGCCCCACCCAGCCACCCCCATCCTTTTGCACCTGCCTGCCAGAAATTTACCTCTTTGCTGCAAACAGGGCAAAGCACAAGAAGAACACAAGAAGAGAGAAACTGCCTCCCGATCTACAGCTGAGAGGCTTGCAAGCCACCTGGAAAAATGAAACTAACTAGGGTGGCTGTAATGAGACAAAATGCTGGGAGATAAACTGCTGACAATATTAGGCTGCTGAAATCCAATGGAGGCAAGCTATAGCTGCTATGGCTCACAGCTAGAGCTCTTGCCTCACAATCAGGAGGTTATGAGTTCGATCCTAGGTAGAGGCAGATTCTGTTAATATATTATTTTGTTAAATGTTTGTAGAGTGTCCAAATTACTGTATTAGACTTATTTTTTAAAGACTGCTTTATTATTGTTCTAGACAACTTAACAAAATGAAGAAGCTTTTTAAAATAAATGCTTGCTCTGAAGAGGCCCAGTGCTATTGTATCTTCTTTTAAATAGCAGAGAATACTTCCAGAAATCCACATCAATTTTAAAGAGCTGTAAAAGTATAATCTGAAATGTCCTGTTTTATTATTAAGTATTAGTATTAAGTATTAGTATTAAAAGAAGGCAGCTGAGAAACCCTGACTAGTCATGTTTGGAATATTTAGATCTATTTAAATAATTGGGAGGAGTTAGTGTGATTACATTTAAGAAAACTTTCTGGGATTAATATACTGCCATAAATGTACATTTCTCCAATTCTTTGCCATTTCTATGGGTCAGGCACACATGCACAGAAATACACAGCAAACAGTGTATATCATCTGTACTGTTTGCTGTTTGTTGTTTGGCAAATTGCTGGGAGGCAGAGGCCTTTTTTCCTTGTTTTCCTTCCCCAAAACTAAGGTGCGTCTTATACTCCGGTGCGTCTTATACTCCGAAAAATACGGTAGGCAGTCCTTGACCTACGACCACAATTGAGACTGGAATTTCTGTTGCTAAGCCACAGTTGTTAAATGAATTGCACCTGATTTTACAACCTCTGTTTTGCTATGGTTGTTAAACAAATCACTGCAATTGCTAAGTGAATCATGCAATCATTAAGAAAATCTAGCTTCCTCCATTGCTTCTCAACAACTACGGTAGCTGGGAAAGTCACAAATGGTGATCAGATGACTTTGGGATGCTGCAACCATTGTAAATACATGTCAGGTGCCAAGTGGCCAAATTTTGATCATGTGACCATGGTGATGCTGCAACCAATGTAAGTTGGAAAAACTCGCAGGTCGCTTTTCTCAGTGCCATAGTAATTTCAAATGGTCACCAAATGAATGGTTGGAAGTCTGGGATTATCTGTAATCAATTTAAAATGAATCAAACCAGGAAGGGAGGATTCTGCTTAGAAAAACAAAAGATAGAAAGAAGAATAACAGAATAATAGAGTTAGACGAGACCTTGTAGACCTTCTAGTCCAACCCCCTGTTCAAGCAGGAGATCCTATACCATTCCAGACATGTGGCTGTACAGTCTCATCTTAAAAGCCTGTGATTGGGCACCCATAACTTCTGATGGTAAACCATTCCATTGGTTAATTGTTCTCATGGTTAGGAAATTTCTCCTTAGTCCTAGGTTGCTTCTCTCCTTGAACTATAACACTAGATTGTTTTCAATTGTATACAGCAAAAAGGAAACTAATGAAAGAATGATATGTGAGCTGGATAGATACCTAGGGAAGCAGACTAAGGTCATTTCCACATGAGCTTCTCCCAGTCATTGTTGAAGCGATGTAAAATCTATCCACATTACTATATTTTGTCATAACAAAATTGGTTGGATGACTCTAGGAGACCCTATAAATCACTACTGCAGAAATGACCTAAGCAGGGCATTTGCGAGATAACTGCCTTGAAACAAAATAAAACCCTGGATAAGTTGTAAAAAGGGTGGAATAGAAAGGATAGGGAAGAGGAATGAATAAAAAGTAGGGTTATTGAAAAAAAAACTGAAGGAGGTTCAAGAGGGTTATTCAGTTAGTGAGAATGAATATGAAGCTACTGAAGTGAGAGAAAAAAGGTTGTTTTTTGAAGAAAAATAGTATAATTCATAAAATAACCAAAAAAGGGACCCTGGATGTCAATAATATGATTATAGTGATAGTTAACAAGGGCTTTCCTTCTTCAACTATCCTCTTGTTCTTTTTATTCCTGATGATCTAGTCTAGGGGGTCCCCAAACTTTGCAACTTTAAGACTTGTGGACTTCAACTCCCAGAATTCTCCAGCCAGCATAACTGGCTGGAGAATTCTGGGTGTTGAAGTCCACAAGTCTTAAAGTTGCAAAGTTTGAAGACCTCTGATCTAGTCATTGTAGGAGAAGAGTAGGCAGAGCTGGGGGAGGGGGGAAGAGTTAAGCATGTCATTAGCTTAGAATCATTGCATTGCCACAAAGAGTCCAGGTCCACTCCCCCCCCCCCAATTCTGTTGATCCTTATCTGACTCCAATTTAGTATTGAGCTTTAGTGGACTAGGTTCTTGTTTATAAGCTTTAGCAATAAATCTTCTGAACTACATCTTAATAGATGTCTTAATCCTCTGCCCATCCGAAGTCCGATGTTGTGACTATTGATCCCAAAGTTCCCTCTGATTAATCCCCATTTTCAATGTCCCACCCTTCCCTGTTGATCAAACTATTATTTGTATCTAAGTGAATATCAAATTAGTTTTTTTAACCCCCAAAGTGTGAACACTTGGCTTGCATCTCAACTGCACTTGAATTTACATCAAACGTAAATCTGGGAGGGATTTTGAATGAGGAAAAGATGCAGTTAAGATGTCCATTCCACCTCAAGTTGTCCCACTTGGAATACTGCATTCAGTTTTCATCGCCAGGAATGTAAAAAGGATGTTGAGACTCTAGAAAGAGTGCAGAGAAGAGCAACAAAGATGATTAGGGGAATGGAGGCTAAAACATATGAAGAATGGTTGCAGGAACTGGGTATGTCTAGTTTAATGAAAAGAAGGACCAGGGGAGACATGATAGCAGTGTTCCAATATCTCAGGGGCTGCCACAAAGAAGAGGGAGTCAAGCTATTATCCAAAGCACCTGAAGGTAGAACAAGAAGCAATGGATGGAAACTAATCAAGGAGAGAAGCAACTTAGAACTAAGGAGAAATTTCCTGACAGAACAATTAATCAGTGGAACAGCTTGCCTCCAGAAGTTGTGAATGCTCCAACACTGGAAGCTTTTAAGAAGATGTTGGATAACCATTTGTCTGAAGTGTTGTAGGGTTTCCTGCCTAAGCAGGGGGTTGGACTAGAAGACCTCCAAGGTCCCTTCCAACTTCGCTATTCTATTCTATTCTATTCTATTCTATTCTATTCTATTCTATTCTATTCTATTCTATTTCACACTGAGTTCAGGTTTCATGCTAGGTCAAAGCACAGCCCTAATTCTTCCCATCCCATTAATTAATACATTTTTCAAATGTAGTGCATTCTGTATCAGAAAATGAACCAAATGAACACAGCCCTTCTCTGGGGTTTTTGGCAGTTAATAAACAAACAAACAAATAAATAAATAAATAAATCTTCACTAGTTGAACTAGTACTAGAAGGGAGAATATTCTCTATGGTGCATATAACAATGGAACATCTCTTGATGTTCTGCAAAGCAAGGAAATTGCCTCCCATTCAGATAATTCTAGGAATTAATAAAGGAGAATATTTGTAGCTGAGGGTTGAAATGAAGGGTCTTTGGTGCTCTCTAAGTTTGGTTGTTTTCTTGCAGGCATTTCATTATCCAAACATCATCAGTGCTAGTTTGGATAATGAAATATCTGCAGGAAAACAACCAAGTTCAGAGAGCACCAAAGATCCCTCATTCTAGGAACTCTTCTACAGATTCCTTTTCTCCTAGAATTAATTACTTGCTTAGCCCTTATTTTCACATACAGGCCCTCATGCACTTGCTTTTCAGGTTTATCCCTAAAAGTCTATCTTAGATTGTAACACCACAGTTGCCTTAGTTCCCTCTGACATGCCTTGCTTATTTTAAATAACGAGATGGGGCAAATGAATATTTTTCCCCCTTCTCCATAGTGGGTGGAGCTATCATCCAGGATGGGTTACGTCACGTCTCTCACCCAATCAGGACTGAGTCTTTTTAAAATATATTTCTGCCTCTGTCTTCAAGTCCCGCTTTTTTGACTCAGTCTGCACCCTAAGAGGACGTGTGGTCACCCATCCTGGAAATATCTGCATCCACTATCCAGGGAGAAAGATTTAATTTGGCTTTCATCAACAGAATCGTGAGTATTACCCCCCCCCGTCCGCCCCCCCCTCCTCCCTAAAGCATGGCTCAGAGGCAGCGGCGCTAGGGGGCCTGGCTCCCGCCGCAGGCTGGCGGCCGCTTTTCCTTGCTTCTCCCCATCTGGGAACTACAGCGGCCAGCGTGGCTCTCGCCCGGTCGTACTCGCCTCCCCATGCAGCGTACGGGCTCGCTGCGAGGCGGTTGAGTCGGGTTCCCGCCTCCGCCCCAGATGACCGGGATCGGACTAACTGAGCCGCCTCAGCCACGGAGTCCTTAGCCACCTTACGAGCCGACTCCTAGGGCAGCAATCGGGCGCCCCTCAGCCCGCTGCCAACAGACCAAGCCCGATCGAGGCTTAGACGCCGGCTGGCCCCAAATTGAATTTGGCGCCATTACGAAGCCGGTGGGGACCTCTGCGCATGCGCAGCCCCCAAAATGGCCGCCGGGATCCCCAACAGCCACAAAGACCGCATTTGCCGGCAATTTAAAAGCAAAGTAAAGGGGTTTTGGCAATCACATTTCCGGATGCATCTAGGCCCATTCCAGAACAAGCAGGGGCCAAGCGGGACGGCCTCTAAAGGCCCGATATCCCCGCGATCGTTTGTTTGCCACCGGTGGAATTTCCCGCCAAAAGGGGAGGAGCTTACATCTCTCCATTCTCACCCCCCAGGTACCAGCGACTCTATCGGCTACCCAGTTATCATGGCAGCTCCGAATAGAAAACAGGGGGAGAGTGAGGAGGCTGAGGCACCCCAAGATCTTACCTCTCCTCCGCAGAGCAGGGAAGACCAGATCCCAAGCAGCCCCAGACGCCAGGATCCTAGAAAAGGCAAAGGCAGGGATCTGAAATCAAAGAGTAAGGCCCCAACTAGGGATGAATCCCGCAGGGACAGAGCCTTGAAAAAGATCTGCAGCAAGGCAGCGAGGAATAATCTGGACCTACCGGATATACCTATCCCACCCGAGCCTGCCAGATCAGAATCCTCATCTATAGATGCTAGGGACCTGCAACTTGCAGACGCAGACATCTGGGAACAGGGAGCTGTTCCACAGATGAGAGAGGTGGTGACCATTAAAGCAGCTAACAAGCCTTCTGCTACGTTCACCCCCACAGCAGCTGGTCTCCGCCCAGATACCCCAGCATACCTTCAGGACCCCTCAGCCCAGGCACTATTTCAGGCAGCAGTTAAGCACAGCGTCTCAGAATGCCTTCACCAAATGCATTATTCTAATCAATCAGACCAAGGGGAGGGCCATTCCAACGCCTACAATCTGCCCCACCAGACTGACTATGATGAGTACGATTGGTATTCGGGGCCCCAGGGAAACCAACCACTAGCTACTCCTCAAGAGGAGGCAGCGGGGGAGGGAACAGGCCCAGACCTAGAACTATCCGAGGATGAAGGCCTGGCACCTGACCCCCCCCCCTACTTCAGGCCTGTTTCACCCTAGCCTGTTTAAATCGCTACTATTCAAGGCACGCAATGCCTCCAAATGGGGCCCTGCCGAAGCTCCAGACTCGGCAGATGCCTCACAAATTGACCCCCTATTTTCCGAACATGCCCCAGAGGCCCAAGTGGTTCCCTGCCCTCCGTACTTTGTGCATGCTGTACGGTCACAGTGGTCCACTCCTGTCACGGGTGCCGCTCCCTCGGCCCTAGACAGACGCTACTTTAACATTGGTTCAGATATTGTTCCAGCTCTCCAGGTACCCCCCGTGGACGCCCCAGTACTGGCTCACTTCGCAGTCCCCACATTGCCAGCGGACTCAGCGGACCTCCTACGTCCGGAAGATAAGAAGGCGGAGCTATCACTCCAACGCACCTACCTGGCAGCGGCCTGGGCCGTGCGGGCCTCTACATCAGCTTCCTTCTTCTCCCGCACATCGCTGGTTTGGCTTCGGGATCTACAGAATCGCCTGCCGCAATCTGAAACGCGAGCACATCGGGACATTAACAAGCTCCTAGCAGCAGCTCGCTATACGGCAGATGCCACATTACAATCGGCTAGATTCGCATCTAGAGCAATGGGATCCTCGATAGTAACCAGACGACTCCACTGGCTACGCTCTTGGCAAGCGGACGTGAAACTTAAATGGCGCCTGGCCACGTCGACTTTCGACGGTTCCCAACTATTCGGGGCATCCCTAGATCCCATCTTGGTAGAAACCAAGGACAAGAGGAAAGTCCTCCCATCCCATCAACGCAGAGGAGCTCCCAGACCAGGCCCCTATACCAGGCGTCCCTTCAGACAACCCGATCCTCCTCCCTCCTACCCTCAAAGACCACAAGGTCAGTACGAGAATCAATTCGGGCCTCGTCAACGGTTCCCTCAGGACAGAGCCTTTAGGGGTAGACAGGCTAGACGACCCTTTCGAGGGGGGGGGAGGGCGCCCGTACCGACGCACCAAGTGAGTTGTCGGATGTTCCTCCCATTGGCGGCCGGCTCCTTCTATTCGCTGACCGGTGGGAGGAATTCACATCCGACGCCTGGGTCAGGGAGACCCTAAAATTTGGGCTCTCCCTAGAATTTCTCTCTCCTCCCCCGAGCTTCTTCATCCGCAGCCCAGTCTCTACCAGAGACACCAAGCGTGTCCTCATGCGCAACGCCATCTCGCACCTGCTGGAAATTCGAGCCATACAGCAGGTGCCGGAGGACCAAACTGGGCAGGGATTCTATTCCATCTTATTTGTAGTCCCCAAAGCATCGGGAGGGTGGAGAGCCATTCTAGACCTTAAGAGACTGAACCGTTATATTAGATACCGACGGTTCAAGATGCACTCACCCCAGTCCATCCTGGCGTGCGTCCGGAGGGGTGACCTCATGGCCTCCATCGACCTAACTGAGGCCTACCTACACATTCCCATCCTACCTGAACATCAACAATTCCTTAGATTCTGCTATGGAGGAGTTCACTATCAATACAGAGCTCTTCCCTTTGGCCTATCATCCGCCCCCCGGGTATTCACTAAGGTAGTGGCGGCCTTGGCGGCCCATCTTAGAACCATCCCAGTTAGAATCTACTGTTACCTAGACGATATCCTTATCCTAGCCTCGTCCCCCGAGCAAGCGGTCAAGGATGTCGAAGTAACTCTTTCCACATTCCGACACCTTGGATTCTCCATCAACCTGGAGAAAAGCAGGCTATCCCCCAGTACCTCTCTGATCCATCTGGGCGCCATCATAGACTCCCTGCAGTGTAGAGTGTTCCTCTCCCAGGACCGTGTGGATAGCATCCTCGACCTGGTCAACTCAGTTCTGCGATGCCGCAGGGTCCCCCTGCGTCAGCTTTCCACTCTCCTGGGGAAAATGATTTCAGCCATCAACATAGTACCCTGGACCCGTCTCCACTCCAGGGACCTGCAATGGTTGCTCTTACCCTTTCAGAAGGCCGGGAGGGGCTCCTCCCTAGCGAAGATCCTGGTGCCACAGTCGGTCCGCAGGTCGCTCCACTGGTGGAAGTCGCCTTCATTGCTCCAGGGCTGTCTGTTCCTCGAACCTCACAGACTCATACTTACCACCGATGCCAGCCTAACGGGATGGGGAGGCCACATGGGCACAGCGGTCACCCAAGGCCGCTGGTCCCCGCAGGAGGTGGCCCTCCCCATCAATCTGCTGGAACTGCGAGCCATTCGACTGGCACTCATCCAATTCAAACCCCTGGTAGAGGGCCGTCACATCCTGATCCTAACGGACAACACCACGGCCAAGGCACATGTCAACAGGCAGGGGGGGACCCATTCTCGGGCTCTCATGGCCGAAGCCTCGGCCCTGGGCACTTGGGCAGAGGAACATCTCCTCTCCATAGCGGCGGAACACATTTCTGGGGAAGCCAACATGCAGGCGGACTGGCTCAGCCGTTCTTTGATAGATCAGACGGAATGGATGCTCAACCCCGAGGTCTTCAACCAGATATCACTATGGTTCGGAACCCCACTAGTGGATCTATTCGCCACGAAGGAAAATGCCCAGCTGGACAGATTCTTCACCAGGTTCCGGTGCCTGGAAGCGGAGGGAACGGATGCCCTCCGATCCCCGTGGCCTCGGGGTCTTCTCTATGCCTTCCCTCCTCTGGCCCTGATCCCACGGGTCCTTCGCAAGATCATGACAGAGAGGGCAGAAGTTCTCCTACTGGCTCCCCACTGGCCTCGCCGTACTTGGTTTGCGGACATTCTGACCTTATCAGTCTGCCCCCCATGGCACCTTCCAGTGACCAGATCTCTACTCAGCCAGGGGGAAATCAACCATCCGGAACCTCGATGGCTTCAATTGACCGTATGGAGGTTGAGCGGAGCACACTAGTCAACCGACGTATACCCGCAGGGGCTATCCAACTCATCCTGGACTCCAGGCGCCCATCTACGGAACGTATCTACTCCGCCTCCTGGCATACCTTCTGTTCCTGGTGCCAATCGGCGGGCTGCTCCCCCACACTTAACTCCGTGGGCCACGTGCTAGGGTTCCTCAAAGACGGTTTTGACAAAGGCCTGTCGACTAACACCCTCCGACGACAGGTGGCAGCTCTTTCTTCCGTCCTGGCCTGCGGTAGCCTGCCATCCCTCTCTCACCACCCACTCATCAGACAATTTCTGAGGGGAGCTTCCCTTCATAGACCCCCAGTAATCCATCGCTTCCCTACCTGGGATCTCACACTAGTCCTTAACTCTCTAACGGGCGCTCCCTACGAGCCCCTACGAACCACCTCCTTACGTCTCCTAACACAGAAGGTGGCCTTCCTAGTGGCCATTACCTCAGCTAGGAGGATATCGGAGATAGCCGCCTTGTCAGCACGACCCGACCTCTGTGTCTTCTTCCCAGACAAAGTGGTCCTTAGACTAGACCCCACCTTCCTACCTAAAGTTAATTCCTGGTTCCATCGAGCTCAGGAGCTGGTCCTGCCCAGCTTCTGCCCTCGCCCCACTCGGCCCCAGGAGCGCCAGTGGCATTCCCTCGATGTCCGCCGGGCCATCCGCATCTACCTGAAACGCTCCAAGGAGTGGCGCAGGTCGGAAGCCTTGTTTGTATCCTTCTTCCCCTCTTCCTTGGGAACCAAGGTCTCGTCAGCCACGGTGGGGCGATGGATTCAGGCGGTAATTGCCAAGGCCTACGAGCTGTCGGCTAAACCCTGTCCATCGGGGATCACAGCGCACTCCACCAGGAGCGCGGCCACGACCGCGGCCTGGGCCTCCCAGGCTCCCATGGAGGAGATTTGCAGAGCGGCCTCTTGGGCCACTCCGTCGTCCTTCGTTAGACACTATAAAATAGATTCCTTTGCCTCATCCGACGCAGCCTTCGGCCGCAGGGTCTTGCAAAGGGTCCTGCCACCCGACTCCCGGGAACCCCAGTAATCTTCCCCTCCCTCGGGACACCAGGCTTTGGCATGTCCCATCCTGGATGATAGCTCCACCCACTATGGAGAATGGTACGTTGTCTTACCTGAACGTCCATTCTCGTAGGTGTGGAGCTATCATCCAGACCCTCCCGTTCAGCAGGGGTTCCGAGGTGGCAGGTAGTTATGAGTTCTTGTTTGAATTGTTCGGTTATTACTTATGTTAGAGGGGGTAACGGGGCGGGGTACAAGAATTTTGTTTTACTAGGTCCAGGAAATTCAGAGGTGACCACGTGAGTCAGTGCTTCGTCTTCGTCAAAAAGCGGGACTTGAAGACAGAGGCAGAAATATATTTTAAAAAGACTCAGTCCTGATTGGGTGAGAGACGTGACGTAACCCATCCTGGATGATAGCTCCACACCTACGAGAATGGACGTTCAGGTAAGACAACGTACCATTCCAACCTGTTTTGTTTTGTTGATCTTTAAAAGGGGAGATGCACTTTAAAAAAAACAGAAAAAGAAGGAAAACATTCTTTAATTACATTCTTTAAGTCTAGCAGCTGAAAAATAATATAATTCAATGTCTCTGTTAGCATTGTCATTGTTAATTCATGGACTAGTAATTTAGATGAATTCTGAATGGGAAATTGAATTTGAGGTGACTCAGCAAGATAACAGGTGCATTCTATTACTGAATGGGAAAAACATTGCAAATTTATCCCTACTTTTGCTTATAATATATTATGGAGAGAGCATGGAAAGGGGCTTGCAACATGGACAGCTGTTTATGTTTTGCTGAAATAATAAAGAGACAAGTCAGAACAAAGTAAAGGGTGGTTGTGGAAACGAATGAGATAACTAAACCACAAGGTGACAATGTGTAAGGTGACCAATCGTCCTCCTTTAGGGAGGACAGTCCTTCTTTTGTAAGTTCTGTCCTCCCTCTAAAAGTGTCCTCCTACATGTCTTCCTTTTCTATATTTGAAGACTAATCTGTTGCGCGTTATGTGACGTATTTGTATTTGATATGACGATTCGTCAAGGCTCGGTACAGTGCGGTATAAGACGCGATTATGAGATGCATGCGCTCTGCACGGGAGACCTTGAGAGAGAGCGCCACGTACAAGTGGCTTTGTTTACTTCTTATGTTATGTGCTATGTTTACTTCTTATGTTATGTTGATACTCTAGCTACAGCACTTGCCGTAAAAGTCAATATGAAGGATATTTCTTGTTCAGATATTTCCAATATATTGTTAGAAGATGATACATTGACAAAAAAAATTAATTCAATGGAAAAGTACTCATTTAAATAATAATTAACAGGCATGTAAGCATAATTACAATATAAAATGTTACAAATGTTTTTATTATGCATACAATATATCATATTATAGTGTATTATTGTTGCAATGAATAAAATGTTTCTTTTATTTATGATATTTTTTTCCAATTTATTTGTCCTTCTTTTCATTGTAAAAAAGTTGGTCACCTTACAATGTGCTGCTGATTTGAGACATTAATCCAAGATTAATTCTATATTCAGGAAAATTTTGGATAAACTAGATCAGGGATGTCAAACTCAAGGCCTGGGTGCCGGATTCAGCCCTCGGGGTGCTTAGATCTGGCCCATGGGGCCGCCCTGGAAACAGTGAAAGACCGACCTGCGATGCTTCTGCCAGCAAAAATGGAGCTCATGAGGGCTGCGTGCGGCCCTCCCAGGCTCCATTTTTGCTGGCTGAGGGTTGCAGGAGGCCATTGCAGCCAAACACAGAGTTCGCAATGGCTGTGTGCGGCCCTCCTGGCTCCATTTTAGCTGGCAGAGGGTTGCAGGAGACTGTCTCAGCCAGAAACGGATCTCGGGAGCCCATTTTTGCTGGCAGACCACTCAGGCCACCGAAGGCGCCCCTGACACAAGTGATGTTGAGTTGGCCACACCCACTCTGATCATGCCCACCCCAGCCCCCTGAGGTCAAACACAACTCTGATGCGGCCCTCAATGAAATTGAGTTTGACACCGCTGAACTAGATGATACTACAGCAGCACTTCCTAGTCTGGTTGTCTCCAGTTCAAAACATTACAGGTAGTCCCCAACTTACAATAGTTCATTTAGTGACCATTCAAAGTTACAACAACACTGAAAAAAAAATTGACTTATGATCATTTTTCACACGTGTGACCATTGCAGCATCCCCATGGTCACATAATCAAAATTTAAATGCTTGGCAACTGACTCGTACATATGGCAGTTGAAGTGTCCTAGAATTGTGGGATCACCTTTTGTGAGCTTCTGACAAGTAAAGTCAATGAGGAAGCCAGATTCACTCAAGAACCGTGCTACTAATTTAACGACTGCAGTGATTCATTTAACAAATGGGGCAAGAAAGGTCGTAAAATGGGGCAAAACTCACTTAACAAATGTTTCACTTAACAACATAAATTTTTGGGCTCAATGGCAGTTGTAAGTTGAGGATTTATCTGTATTGTATGGTGGATTGAAGTCGTCAGCATGGGAAAAGTGGTTGACTCTTACAAACTAAAGCTTCCTAGATCTGCTGTTTATTCTCTTCCTTAATTATTCTCTTTCTTTCCTCACTTTTGCCAGAAGTTGACCATAGTTGTAGCATATGTATGTATGTATGTATGTATGTATGTATGTATGTATGTATGTATGTATGTACCTTTAAAACAATGTTTACTCCTGGGGACCACTTGGACAAATATTTGCAGTTTTCTTGGCAAGATTTCAGAAACGGCTTGCCATTGCCTCCTTCCAAGGGCTGAGAATGAGGGATTGGCACAAACTCACTGAGTGGATTTGTTCTTAAGGCAAGACTAGAACTCTCAGTCTTCCAGATTCTAGCCACTGCT
The DNA here is from genome assembly GCA_023053685.1 of Diadophis punctatus similis. NCBI lineage: Eukaryota > Metazoa > Chordata > Lepidosauria > Squamata > Dipsadidae > Diadophis > Diadophis punctatus. The sequence continues at coordinate 3,169,167 of JALIGW010000003.1, read as the reverse complement.
TTAACTACTACATCACATACCTTCTCTTAAGCAATAGCAATAGCACTTAGACTTATATACCACTTTACAGTGCTTTACAGCCCTCTCTAAGCAGTTTACAGAGTCAGCCTATTGCCCCCAACAATCTGAGTCCTCATTTTACCCACCTCGGAAGGATGGAAGGCTGAGTCAACCTTGAGTCTGGTGAGATTTGAACAGCTGAACTGCAGGCAGCTGGCAGTCAGCAGAAGTAACCTGCAGTACTGCACTCTAACCACTGCACCACCATGGCTCAAGCCTTAAGCCTTTTAGGCTCCTTATTTATTCATTGCCATTGATCTAATAGGTTTTATAGAATGTTCATTCTCCTTTTCATGTGGGTCTGTAGGAGAAGAAATGGCAAAACCTAGGGACATAATTAAAAGAGTGATCAGCTTAGAATCCTTACATAGCCACAAACAAACTCCAAACTCCCTTGAATTCTGTTGACTCTTATCTAATTCCAAGCAGATACTAACCACTAGTTAAGAATATTCTTGTGTATAGGCATAGGTAGCAATAAATCAGTTTAATTGGACCATCATGAGTGGACATTACCATTTGCACGTGCAAGGATCTTATCAATATAATTTGATCTGAAGACCTTTATTCACATCTAGTATTTTATTTATTTATTTATTTATTTATTTATTTATTTATTTATTTATTTATTTATTTATTTATTTATTTATTTATTTATTTATTTATTTATTTATTTATTTATTTATTTATTTATTTATTTATTTATTTATTTATTATTGGTTCTTCTATGCCACCCTACTCCCGAGGGACTCAGGGCGGCATACAGCAAATTATACAAGAACACTAATAATAAACAACAGTTAAAAACAACAATTAAAAATTACAAAAAGATTAAAAATGTTCACCATCAGCCATACCGGGCGAGAGCTCAGGTGGAACTAGGCTCACCCCCTGCCTGCAGGAAGAGCCATGTCTTGACGGCTTTTCGGAAGGCCAGCAGGGTGGGGATGGTTCGGGTCTCTGGGGGAAGTTGGTTCCAGAGCACTGCCCCCCCCCACAGAGAAGGCCCTCCCCCTAGGGCCCGCCAGCCGGCATTGTTTAGCTGACAGGACCTGGAGGAGACCCACTCTGTGGGCCCTAACTGGTCGAAGGGAAGTATGAGGCAGAATGCGGTCCCAAAGGTAACCTGGTCCTAAGCCATGAAGGGCTTTAAAGATGATGATCAACACCTTGAATTGTACCCGGAGACTGATGGGCAACCAATGCAGCTGGCGGAGTATAGGTGTAACGTGGGTGTACCTTGGCACACCCACCACAGCACGCGCAGCCGCATTTTGCACCAACTGAAGTCTCAGAATACTCTTCAAGGGTAGCCCCATGTAGAGCGCATTGCAGTAGTCCAGTCGGGAGGTGACAAGGGCAGAAGTGACTGTGAGTAGAGCCTCCTTCTCCAAGTATGGCCCCCCTAGCCACAGCCGTAAGGTGTTGATCTAATTTTAGCTGTGGATCTAGGAGGACCCCAAAATTGCGGACCTGCTCCGAGGGAGTTAATTTCCCTCCCTCAAGAACCAAGGAGGGACTGTTGTCTTGGTCCTTAGGAGGCAATATCCAAAGCCACTCAGTCTTGTCGGGGTTGAGTCTGAGTCTGTTCCTCCCCATCCAGTTCCTAATGTCGTCCAGGCACCGGCACATTACATCAACTGCCTCACTGAATTGAGACGGGGTGGTGATGTACAGCTGGGTGTCATTAGCGTACTGATGAAAACTCACCCCGTGTCTACGGATGATCTCCCCCAGCGATTTCATGTAAATGTTAAACAAGATGGGCGAGAGGACCGAACCCTGAGGCACCCCGCATGACAGGGGCCTAGGGGACGATCTCTGCCCTCCTGTTAACACCGACTGCATCCTATCGGCTAGATAAGAGGAGAACCACCGCAAAACGGTGTCTCCCACTCCCAACTCGCCAAGACGATGGTATCGAAAGCCGCTGAGAGGTCAAGTAGCACCAGGATGGAGGAATTTCCACCATCCCGGAAATTGACTGGTCGTATAACCAGTATGAAACTAATGTCACATAGCATATTCCTTCATTTTTTATGTGTTGTGGGCCATTTGTTTTGCTTCTGTTGGTTGAGTCTAAGTTTTGCTAGAACTCCTTCTACATATTTCTACCAAGCTTTCTTTGGAACCGATCACTATACAATTCTATAGGGCAGGGGTAGTCCAAACTTGGCAACTCTAAGATCTGTGGACTTCAACTCCCAGAATTCCCCTGCTGGCTGTAGAATTCTGGGAGTTGAAGTCCACAGGTCTTAAAGTCGCCAAGGTAGGACACCCCTGCTGTAGGAATCAACAATAAAGATATTGGCATGGGGCCATGAGACAGATGTGTCTAAACCATCACATTGGACACTTCTGAATTTCATTAGCTCCCATTGGTTGGTTACAGCACCATTCTTCAATGATTTCATTTTGTGTTTTGTTGTAGATTGACAGCCGGAATATTTGGGGCAGGAAGAAGGTAGTATGAGTGTACAAAGAATGCTAAGATTCAGTGCTGGTTTCATTTATGTCACAAGAGAAGTCATTCAATATGCAATGTGCCAGTGTGAAAAAATAATCACACTCCATCGTTCGGTCAATTCAATTAAAGAGCTAACTTGGGCCAGCTCTGTGAGTATTTCATTATACAATCAGTATATTTTATTATACAGTTATGTTAGAGGGAGAATAAATCTCCATAGAGGCGATGTTTGATCTTTCTCTCGGAGCTCAGACATTTAGAAATAAAGCCGAAAGTTAAAATTCTAATAAAATATTTATTTCGGTACAAAAACAATAAATTCTGAATAATTACATTCTTGCTAATTAAATGCGACCGCTCCTGGTCAGAGCCAAACCACAAGAAGAAGAATTGAGAATCAGGAATGCACACATGTGTACAAGATCACATCACATGTCCTGCTTGTAATGGAATGTACCATAATATTAGGATAGGGGTGCATCACCCTGCATATGCATACAACTGACAATATTTACTACGTGACAAGTTATTATTCAATACATAAATCTTACAACCCTCATGATAGAAAAATTCTCGCTACACATATTTTAGAACCAAGTCCTGCTTAACTCAAAATAAATTTCTTGACCTCCGTTAAAAAAAAACAATTGATACTTACCCTTCTGAAATTGGTGATGTCAGACACACTCTTGAAATAGAAAATATTTGGAACTATCATATGTCCAAGACCATCTTGAAAAAATTACTCCAGCGGCATAGCATAAAATGAACTCAGAAGAACTTTAGAACAATATCCAGGGAACTTCAAAGCTAATTTCTATGTTGCCTTGACTAAAATCAGTATTCACAACTCTACTACTGTGTCAGAAAATCACAAGGTAAAAAATGGGATGGACAGGAATATAGCATGGTGGAAAGCACTGATTACTAAGAAGAACATTGATGCTCAGTTGAGGTTTGTCAAAGAGCACACTTTGGTCTAGTGGTTAAGGCACCAAGCTAGAAATTGGGAGACCATGAGTTCTAGTCCTGCGTTAGGCTGGCTGGGTGTCTTTGGGCCAATCACCAGGAGTTCTAGTCCCACTTTGGCCATGAAAGCCGGTTAGATGACTTTCGGCCAATCACCAGGAGACTGTGAGTTCTAGTTCCATTTTAGGCATGAAAATCAGATGGGTGTATTTGGGGCAACCAGAAGACTGTGATTTGGGCCACTCACTAGCCGAATGTGAGTTTTAGTCCTGCTGTAGGCATGAAAGACATCTTTTACCTTTGGGCCTGATGGATAGGAATTTTCCTATCAAAGAGGTGATATAGGATCTTGCTTCTTTGAAGTCATTCGTACTTAGAAAATAAAACCGAGATTCAATTCTAATTAACAAAATATTTATTTCAGTACAAAAGTAACAAAAGAATAAGAACATTATTAAGCTACATTTTCTCAGCTAAGAATTCATGTCTGCCTCGGGCGAGGCTCAGATGAGAAGAAGGAAGGAGGAGACAAACTCCTGGAATGCACACATGTGTAGTAAAACATATCACATGTCTGCTTGATTAGAAAACACAGTAAACCTAGAAATATGCAGAGGTGCTCAACTGGCAATGTTCACATCGTGACAGGGCCAGTCACTCTCTCTCAGTCCAATCCACCATAATATTGTTGCAGGGAAAATAGAAGGAAGGAGGATTAGGTAAGCTCACAACCTTGAGTTATTTATTTAAAAAAAATAAAAGTGGGATATAAATAAATAAATGACCTCCCAGACTTCTGGAGGAATGCTGTACAGGCAGATGAAAGAAAAGTAGAATTTTTCAGACTACATGGCTATAGTTCTGTCTGAGAAACCAAATGCTTCATTCCCCAATAAGAACCTCATATCAGCTGGAGGTGTTATAATCCTGATCTGGGGAGGCTTCGCTGCCTCGGGGCTTAGATGAGTTGCCACCCCTGAAGAAAGCATGAATCTTGCCAGAGAACTCTGCAGGAGAAATTCTGTCTGCCAGCTAAAGCTGAAATGCAAATAGTTCAGGCAACAAGACATTGATTCCCATTATAGAACCAAATCCACAAGAGAAAAGATGAAGGAGAATAAATTCAATGGGCTGCTATAGAAAAGTTAAAGTCCAGACCTAAAACTTACACAAATGTTGTGGCAGGACCTGAAACAAACAGTTCATCCAAGATGTTAGACCACACCTAGAGTATTGCATCCAGTTTTGGTCACCACACTACAAAAAAGACATTGAAACTCTAGAAAAGTGCAGAGGAGAGCAACCAGGATGATTAGGGGACTGAAAATTCTAACATACGAAGAGCGATTGCAGGAACTGGGCATGGCTAGTCTGGTGAAGAGAAGGACCAGGGGAGACATGATAGCAGTGTTCCAATAATTGAGGGGCTACCACAGAGAGGAGAGAGTCAGGCTGTTTTCCAAGACACCAGAAGGCCAGACAAGGAATAATGGATGGAAGCTGACCAAGGAGAGATTCAACCTGGAAATAAGGAGAAACTTTCTGACGGTGATAGCGATCAACCAGTGGAACAGCCTGCCTGCGGAGGTTGTGAGAGCTCTAACACTTGAGACTATCAAAGGGAGATTGGACTGCCATTTGTCTGAAATGGTGTAGGGACTCCTGCTTAAGTGGGGGGTTGGACTAGATGACCTACAAGGTCCCTTCCAACTCTAATAATCTGTAATTTGCAATGTCTATGGAGAGTCTCAGTCATCCAGGTCATGGTTGTCCCAAAGGTGCTTTGTTCAAGAGGCAACTGGACTTTCTAGTTAGTTCATTCAAGAAACCCTCAAAAGTTGCTGAGATTTAGGATTGCTAAGAGTCCTCTAAAGCAGGGGGTCGCCAACCCTTGGGCCGCAGACCATTACCAGGCCACAACCCATTGGGGACTGGGCCACCAAAGTGGCAGGTGAGCATGAAAAGTGCAGGATTTAGGTTGCATGAACGAAACCATTCCACCCTGCTGCCGAAACTGCTGAAGCCGCCACCGCTGCCAGTACATGGAATCAAAAATATTAGAGACCCCTGCTCTATATGGATGATGGTAGATAAATTTCTTGTGATTAGGAGGTGCAACTTATTTTCCTAACCACCTGAAAGGCTATATGGCATCACCAGATGGGTGAGGAGATCATTGGAAGGACGAGTCTTTTTTTACATTTCTTAAGACAAGGGTTAAAAGATAGGAATTAAAACACAAAAATTTCTGGGAGTCCAACCACTCCCAGATCTATACCTCAACTTGGTCAAATTAAAAAAAAATCAATCAGAATAGAGCTGGAAGGGACCTTGGAGGTCTTCTAGTCCAACCCCCTGCTCAAGCAGAATACCCTATACCAGCGGTGGCGAACCTTTTTCTCTCGGCGTGCCAAAAATAGGCGCGCGCACACCCACCAGCGCTCCCGCGTGCCACTACCCAAAATGCAATGTTCACCCCCCCTGCGCATGCGCACCCACACCTACATGCACGCGCCTGCACCACGCACGCGCCCGCACCGCGCATGCGCACATCTACTGCACACGTGTAACCGCCCCCTCCTCCTCCTGCTCCAAGCCTCGCACTCCGGGCACCAGCCGGAACGTGATGCTGGCAGGAGAAGGAGAAGGGGGCGGTTTCGCAGGCTGGGCGGCTCGCGTAACCGCTCCCTCCTCCTTCTCCTGCCAGCATCACGTTCCGGCTGGTGCCCGGAGTGCGAGGCTTGGAGCAGGAGAAGGGAGCGGTTGCGCGAGCCGCCCAGCCTGCGAAACCGCCCCCTTCTCCTGCTCCAAGCCTCGCACTCCAGGCACCAGCCGGAACGCGATGCTGGCAGGAGAAGGAGAAGGGGGCGGTTTCGCAGGCTGGGCGGCTCGCGTAACCGCCCTCCTTCTCCTTCTCATGCCAGCATCGCGTTCCGGCTGGTGCCCGGAGTGTGAGGCTTGGAGCAGGAGAAGGGGGCGGTTTCGCAGGCTGGGCGGCTCGCGTAACCGCCCCCTTCTCCTGCTCCAAGCCTCGCACTCCGGGCACCAGCCGGAACGCGATGCTGGCAGGAGAAGGAGGAGGGAGCGGTTACGCGAGCCGCCCAGCCTGCGAAACCGCCCCCTTCTCCTTCTCCTGCCAGCATCACGTTCCGGCTGGTGCCCGGAGTGCGAGGCTTGGAGCAGGAGAAGGGGGCGGTTTCGCAGGCTGGGCGGCTCGTGTAACCGCTCCCTCCTCCTTCTCCTGCCAGCATCACGTTCCGGCTGGTGCCCGGAGTGCGAGGCTTGGAGCAGGAGAAGGGAGCGGTTACGCGAGCCGCCCAGCCTGTGAAACCGCCCCTCCTCCTTCTGCTTCAGGTAGCTCTAGCAGCTCTGCGCATGCACGCCAGAAACCCGGAAGTAGAATGTGCCGGACCCGTGGCGTGCCAGCCGAAATGGCTCCGCGTGCCACCTGTGGCACGCGTGCCATAGGTTCGCCACCACGGCCCTATACTGTTTCAAATAGGTGGCTGTCCAGTCTTTTCTTAAAAACCTCCCGTGATGAAGCACCTACAACTTCTGCAGGCAAGTCATTCCATTGGTTAATTGTCCTCACTTTTAGGAAGTTTCTCCTTAATTCCAGGTTGCTTCTCTCCTTGATTAGTTTTCATCCATTGTTTTGGAAAATAAATTGACTCTCTCTTCTTTGTGGCAGCCCCTCAATACTGGTTAACTGCTATCATGTCACCCCTAGTCCTTCTTTTCTCTATCTTGACGCACAATTTTCAATTCCATCCTCAGTTATGGGAGAAGAAAAATAATAATAAAGGTCACCCAAAATGGGTTGTTTCATTGCTAAATTTCAGCATTGTGAACTTGTCGGAGTGAGAATTAATCTCACAGAGGCGATGTTTGATCTTTCTCACGGAATTCAGACATTAGAAATAATGCCGGAGTTTAAAAGTCTAATTAAAATATTTATTTTGGTACAAGAACAATAAAATCTCATTGTTTACATCTCTGCTATAAAATGCGACTCTCCCAGTCAAGAGTCAAGTAAGAAGGAAGGAATGGAGATTCAGGAATGCACACATGTATACAAGAACATATCAATCACGTGCTCAGGAATGTACCATTATATTAGATAGGGATGCAGCTCCCTGCATATACATACAACTGACAATAAATAACACCATGACAGAACTGAAGCTACAGGGGGCTCCAGTGAGTTGCCGTGGCCACAGATAGCCCATAAAGCAAACAAACAACAAACAACAGGGCAAATGCAGCATGTCTGCTCTTGACATCAGTGAGACCATTGTGACAAATCTAAAATTCAATTTAGGCAACAGGAAGAATTGTCAGTCCCCATCAGTCACACGGCAGGCATTCTAAACACCACCTCATTGTTCACCTTTCCTTGTCTTATCTAATTTCCTGACTAGTTAATTGGTATGTTGTTTGAGGCCCAGCCATTTCTGCAGGTGAAATACAATTTCCTTCTGTTGCTGCTCTGAATTTAAAAGGCCACTGTTATCTAGAAGAAGAGTGGTGTGATCTAACATTGTTAAGACAATAATATAGGGCCTCAGAGCAGTGCCCAGTCCTGCATTAGAGAGGAGGCAATGTCAGAAGAATCAGTATGTAAAGGAGATGGTTCCTCCTTCTTGAAGAGGACAACATCCCTAGAATGTCACCATGGCAAACCTCAGCTAATGAATAGCAAAGAAAGTTATTGTCCATTATTCAGCTTAATGACTTTGAGTCATTCTGTTGATTATTTTTTTTTACCGGAATTAGAAAGAGAGAATTGAAAGGTATCTAAATCTGGTTTGAAAATCCATTTTAAGTTAGAAAGAAAGATTATAGCATACATATTTCTCTCATTTTGATATAGCTGTGTTTGTGGGTATGTGGCCTGATGGAATACTGATTGTGTATTATTTGGAAGACTTTGTAGTAGTATCACAAAAACCTTCAGTCTCCTTTGTCCTTCTTTCTTCATTTTCCATCTTACTCCTCCTGCATTCACTATTGTTCTCTCCTTTTTCTACTCCTTCCTTCTTCACTGCTATTATTTCCTTCAATCTGTCTTCCTCCACCATTTCAATCTTTATTCTTCTTTCCTTTCTCTTTTTCCATCAAATGGTTCCCCCCAATTTTCTCCTCCTCCTTCCTTTTCCTTTTGCTTGTATCTCCCATCTGCTCACTGCAGCCAACTCACCGTGGCCAATTTGCCATAGCCAACTCACTGTGGAAAAACTTGCCATAGCCAACTCGCCACAAGACAGGAGTTATCGAAGGAATGGCGGAATAAAATCATTAAAAAAAAAGATGCCAAAGGAGGGACAAAATGAAATGCAAATGATGAAAATTAAAATATTTTTGAAATTATTTTAAATAATTAAATAGAATTATTGAATTGTCCTGTGAGTTTTCCCATGGCGAGTTGGCCATGGCAAGTTGTTCCATGGGAACAGTGAGTTGTCCCATTCTGGGCCACCCATGAAAGACATAGATGCTATCGAAAGCAGCCTCCTGACTTTGGAACATAGGCTTGGTACCATCTCTATTGTCTTAAATATAAGCCAGGCAAATGCATCTTTGTTATTGCACACCTTTTAAGGATGTATAAATTCATATGTTCCCGTGATAGTTTTATCTTCTCTGATGCTACTTTTACTCTCCATGTTATTGCTGGATTTATTATTTTATCTTTATTACACACATTTTTAACTTCAGTCTTTTCATTGTTTCAGTGAATTTTATTGTAAATCATTTTGAGATTTTTTTTGGTGGAAAGCAATACAAAAAGTTTTAAATGCATAAAGAAAAAGCCCCTATTATTTTTAATAAATAAATAAACACCTTTCACCTTTCTCTTTTAGTTTCTGGTAATTGTATGTAACTTCTTATTGCGGTGATTCTCTCTCTCTCTCTCACTCCCTCTCTCTTTCTCTCTCTCTCTCTCTCTCTCTCTCTCTCTCTCTCTTATTTTCATTTTCTAGATATGAAATTTAAAATGAATGAACTAAAGGCAGTATTTTAAAATATATATATATGAGTCACATAAAACTAGGCTTCAGCAGTGTGAACTTTTTCCATATAAAGCATAAGCAGGTTTGCGATATATAGTGCAACCTATATATTTTTCCCTGACCAGCATATTATTATTATTATTATTATTATTATTATTATTATTATTATTATTATTATTATTATTATTATTATTATTATTATTGTTGTTGTTGTTGTTGTTGTTGTTGTTGTTGTTGTTGTTGTTGTTGTAGTAGTAGTAGTAGTAGTAGTACTACTACTACTACTACTACTACTAGTAGTATATAATAATAAAGAATGCATTTGAAAGTAGAGAGAGTCAATTTGGTGTAATGGTTAAGCACTGGGTTAGAAACTGGGTGACCATGAGTTCTATCCCACCTTTAGCATGAAGCAAGCTAGGTGACCTTGGGCCAGTCACTCTGTCTTCACCCTAGGAAGGTAAAACCTCTTCTGAAAAACCTTGTCAAGAGAGTTGAGAGAGAGAGAGAGAGAGAGAGAGAGAGAGAGAGAGAGAGAGAGAGAGAGAGAGAGAGAGAGAATATAGATGGAAACATAAATCTCCCTAGAGGTTCATTGTCTCAAAACTAAAGAAAATGATTGTTAGAATGTTTAGGAGCAAAAGTTCAGAAGATCTGCCTTTTGCCAACAAATTGATTATGTTATGAACCAAATCTTGGTTTTTAAAATCTTGCTATCTCTGTGGAAATCTTGCTATCTCTGTGGATAAAAAACCCTGTCCTTGAAACTTTTCCACAGGACCTGAAAGAGCAGAGAAACTCAAGCTAAATCCCCCCCAAAAGCAATATTAAAATGGGAATATTATTGTTGGCATTATGCCAATGTGAATATAATGCCTTTAGATAGGAAAGACCGAATTGTGCCCTGTGCTTAAGGAATCATTGAAAGACCAGGAAGCTATTGATAATATCCTCTGGCATGCAGTGAATCACAACACTAAATAATAGTGTGATAGGAACCAGAGATCAACAAAAATGTAGTTGATTATACTCTGTTTACTAAACCAACATTCTGTTCCAGACAGGATTTATAGTGTATGAATCAGATATATTATATCTACCAGATGGTTATCTGGCCTTTGCTTAAATACCTCTAAGTGGATATTATATTCCGAAATTCTGGATCTAATAATTTTCTCAAAGACATATGGTACTCCTAAGATGTCATGCCTGCCTCTACGATAGACACAGCTAGCTTCTCACTCGTATTACAGAATTAGTAACTCTTGACTCCTCGCTGAAGGTTTTTTCTCTTCCTCGTGGATTATATTCCTATGTTGAACTAAATTTTGGCACATCACACTTGTGAACAAATGTGTAAAAAAAGGGTTGGAAGTCAAACCACCCATTGAAGATTTTGGCAAACTGTTTGAGAACTAAGGCAAATAGACAATTTCATGATAACATAACTTTCCAAATGTTTTGGGTTTTGTGCATAAATTCACATCCAAGGAAAGGGTATTGTAAGGATTTATCAACAATGTTTTTAAACAGAGCACAAATATATCAAATTAAGTATTAGGATAGAAACCATTTTGCATCCTTTTCATGTATCTGAGAAAAACATTGATTTTTTTTAATTAAAAGCTCAGCATTACAGGATTTCAAGAGTACTAGTCCCTTTAAAATGGTGTTTATATAGCTAAACCTTCACAATAATAAGCCACATCTTATCTATTTTCAGTTTTGGATATACAAATGTATGTCCATGTACGTAATTGTCTATGCAGTGCATGCATACACATACAAATGCATGCACATTGGAAATACTGGCAGTTAACATATGATGTGTTTTTGTCCATTTGCAAACTTAATATACGCCAGACTTGAAATTTTGGGCTTGGACAATCTGGAACTGCGCCACCTGTGGTCTGATCTAAGCATAGTACAAAAAATTGTCTGGTACGACTTACCTATTAACGACTTCTTCAGCTTCAACCTCAATAATACACGGGCAAATAATCAACATAAACTCAAGGTAAACTGCTCCAAACTTCATTGCAGAAAATAGGACTTCAGCAACAGAGTGGTCAATGCCTGGAATACTCTACCTGACTCCATTGTTACATTCTCAAACCCTCATAGCTTCAACCTCAAACTGCCTACCGTGGACCTTACCCCATTCCTAAGAGGTTCGTAAAGTGGGCATGCATAAGCGCATAAGCGTGCCTACCGCCCCTGTCCTACTCTCCCCATTTATTTGTATTCATTTCCTTTGTTCATGTCCATTTTCATATTTATACCATGTTTGACAAATAAATAAATAAATAAATAAATAAATAAATAAATAAATAAATAAATAAATAAATAAATAAATAAATGGAATGGAATGGAATGGAATGGAATGGAATGGAATGGAATGGAATGGAATAGAATAGAATAGAATAGAATAGAATAGAATAGAATAGAATAGAATAGAATAGAATTCTTTATTGGCCAAGTGTGATTGGACACACAAGGAATTTGTCTTTGGTGCATATGCTCTCAGTGTACATAAAAGAAAAGATACATTTGTCAAGAATCATGAGGTACAACACTTAATAATTGTCATAGGGTACAAATAAGCAATCAGGATAAATACTGGGAAAGATACTCTTTATCATATACCAGCTTTCTGTATCTTGCCTCTCAATAAAGTCAGGAAGCTCCACCCTCTTATTTATTAATTCTTATTTTTACTGCTGTTTTCAGAGGCCCTCTATCAATGACAATGATTCAAGAGTCACTGCTGTAAGAGGAGCAGTGTGAGACTAGTCTAAAGCTGTCATACCTAAAGATGAAGCAGACATATAAACAAGCCAGAGAAAAGAGAAGGAATTGTGTTTAGAAGATCTCTTCAGGAGAAAGAACAAGACAAAGGAAGTTGAGCCTGACCCATCACAAGAGCAAGACCCATCACAAGATCCTCACTTGACACACCCACACCTGAAGCTCCTATAAACAGAAGATAACTGACACTGACATCTCCTAAACTCCCCTGAAGATGTTACCTAGCCTGGTAATGAAACGTTCAAAAACCAACCCACAAGCTTGGAGAACAAACCTTCACTCTCACATTTAGATTTATTATTAGAGTTGGGAGGGACCTTGTAGGTCATCTAGTCCAACCCCCTTCTCAAGCAGGAGTTCCTACACCATTTGAGACAGATGGCAGTCCAGTCTCCCCTTGAAGGTTGCAAGTGTTGGGGCTCTCACAACCTCCGCTGGCAAGCTGTTCCACTGGTTGATCGCTCTCACCGTCAGAAAGTTTCTCTTCACTTCCAGGTTGAATCTCTCCTTGGTCAGCTTCCATCCGTTATTCCTTGTTTGGCTTTCTGGTGCCATAGAGAACAGCCTGACCCCCTCCTCTCTGTGGCAGCCCCTCAAGTATTGGAACACTATTATCATGTCACCCCTGGTCCTTCTCTTCGCTAGACTGGCCAAGCTCATTTCCTGCAACCGCTCTTCGTATGTTTTATTTTCCGGACCCTTTATCATCCTGGTAACTCTCTCCCCTCCAAGTCCCATCAACAGCTACCAGAAATAAAAATCAACAAGGCAAAAATTGTTTTGCTGCCAGTCTTGTGAATCAACAAAGTAAGGACTTTGGGGAATAAAAGGGGTCCTGAAGCTGTCTCCTCTTTGAGTCATCTTGGGATCTAAATGTGGTGGCTTCCATTCCTCTGGCTAGTATTGAGAAGGAAAATGTAGATGAATATGTTTTTGTGTTTGAGTGAGAGAGAAAGAACAAATGTATAGTACGTTGTAAAAGAGCCGAGGTGGCACAGCGGTTAGAGGCAGGTACTGCAGGCCACTTTAAGCTGACACTGATCTGCAGGTCAGCGGTTCAAATCTCACCGGCTCAAGGTTGACTCAGCCTTCCATCCTTCCGAGGTAGGTAAAATGAGGACCCAGATTGTTGGGGGCAATATAAATATACATTGCTTACTGGTGTAAACCGCTTAGAGAGTGCTTGCACTGTGAGGCGGTATATAAATCTCACAAAATAAAATAAATAAATAAATAAATAAATAAATAAATAAATAAATAAATAAATAAATAAATAAATAAATAAATAAATAAATAAATAAATAAATAAATAAATAAATAAATAAATAAATAATTGTAATCAGTAAGGTTTGCTGTTATTTTATACAGAATGTATACAGAATAACAGAGTTGGAAGGGACCTTGGAGGTCTTCTAGTCCAGCCTACTGCTCAAGCAGGAGACCCTATATAGCATTCTGTGCAAATGTCTATTCAATCTCTTCTTTAAAACCTCCAGTGATGGAACACCAACATAATCTGGAGGCAGGCCATTCCACTAATTAATTGTGTTCACTAATAAGAAAGTTGTCCTTATTTCTAGGTTGGGTCTTTCCTTGATAAGCTTCCATCCCTTACTTCTTGTCTTGCTCTCAGGTGTTTTGGAGAATAGGCCGACCCCTTCTTCTCTGTGACAGCCCCTCAAATATTGGAAGACTGCTATCATATCAGTTTTCCTGCTCCTTTAAATCCACTGGGTCTTTGTGCATTCCAAAGAACCTGTTGTTCTTTATGGGCCACTGAAAGGAATTGGATTTAGTTATTTCCTGGCTGTGTGTCTGGTCTGTTTTAGCTGCACCTCTCTGGAAAACCCCAATGGAAAGCAAGTTGTGTCAAACCTGCCCCGATCCGATCCCTTAGGAAAGGAAAGCCTTCCATTTGGTTAAAGCAAAGGGTTCTTTTACTAAGGATGTTGGTTGCAGTAAAGTCAAGCCAGCTCTGAAAGTACCACGCTCGCTGGATACAAAACTAAGGTGTGGGTTTGCCCCCAGTCTATCCCTCCCACCGTGACCGGACTGTTTCCAGCCAACTGGAGCTCGCCAAGATGTTTTGAGAACTCTGAGATGTTTGAGGGGAAAATCCGCATATTTCTCAGGGTGCCTGGGATACTGACACAAACAGCATTTGGCTGCTCCAGTTGTAGGTTCTGGCTTACCTTGCTGCCAGTTCGCTTCCTCACGTGCCGCATGGGCATGCGTGCATTGCAGTGCTGAAAACCCAGTGCTGGGTTGTGCTGAAAACCCAGCTTCTGCGCATGTGCAGAAACAAAGAACAATATGGCGGTGCCATAGGAGCCGCCGAGAGAGCCAGTTCGGAGGCATGTCCAGCCAGCCATCACTGCGGGGAGAAATTCCCGCTACCGGTTCTATAGAACTGGTCTGAACAGGCAGGAACCCACCTCTGGGCTGCTATGGTCTTTCTCACCTGTCATTCCCCACTCCCGATTTCCTAACACATACACACAAGGCTTTATTGTCCTTTCATCTTTCCCCCTTTCATCCTCCCCCCTTCTTCCCCCTTTCATCCTCCCCCCTCTTCTTCTTTTTATGGCAGGATGCCTGTGAGCCCATCCCAAGCCGAGCCAGGCAGATTAGACATAAAATGGGCTTATGAGATCTGTATGCTTCAACAAACTGGTTGAGTAAGCGAACCTAAGTCAAACCACCAACAGAACCGGTTCTGTGACATCACCAGTGGCTTGCTACCAGTTTGGGCAAACCGGTCCGAACCGGGAGGAGCCCACCTCTGATCTGCATGCATATGAGGTTTTGGTGGATGAGCTGGCCTGTGCACATGCAGGAATTTCTTGACAAATTATTACAGAGAGTGAAGAAGGTTTTGAACAATATTTCCAGTTTTCTCTTACTAATCAATAAGCTTGGTTTTTATCCCCCAGAGACTCTTCTGTTTAAAAAGGGAGAAATGGTGTCTTTATTTCTGCTTTGCTGTTGGTGTTTTAAAGCCTTGCTATATGCATCAGTAACAGCACAGTTGGTGAGCTGTTGAAATAAATACTTTTGATAGCAGCATGAAAGCCTTGTTTTTTTTTCAGCAGAAATGGGAATTTACAGTATGGTCACATCCTCCCAAATCATTCTACCCCACGTCATCTAACTATACGACTTCTCCCATCAAAACTATATTCTACCTAGGATGTACTATCAGAATAAAAGAATAAAAAGGTTGGAAGGGACTTGGAGGTCTTCTAGACCAACCCCCTGTTCAAGCAGGAAACCTCATACCATTTCAGACAGAGGATTATCCAATCTTTTCTTAAAAGCCTCCAGTGATGGAGCACCCAGAACTTCTGGAGGCAAGCTGTTCCACTGGTTAATTGTTCACACTGTCAGGAAATTCCTCCTTATTTCTAGGTTGGTTCTCTCCTTGATTAGTTTCCATCCATTGCTTCTTGTCCTGCCCTCAGGTGCTTTAGAAAAAAAGACTGACACCCCCTCTTCTTTGTGGCAGCCCCTTAGATAATGGAACACAGCCGTCATGTCACCCATAGCCCTTCTTTTCATTAAACGAGAAATACCCTACTCCTGCAACTGTTCTTCATATGTTTTAGCCTCCAGTTCCCTACTATTATACCTTTTTAAAAAGAGAAAAATATACTTTTTTAACTCCACAAAAATTCTCAAGTTTCCATCAGTGCCACTTGGCAGAAATCCTCTCCCACCTCACAAGTCACTCTCTTCTTACCATGATCATTTGAACAAAAGGTTACAACTCCAAACCCAATGTCTTGGCAAAAGAGCTGTCTCAAGAGGAGTACAGGAGGGGTTTTTGATCAGAGGAAGAAAGAGAGAGAGAGAGAGATACTCTGCTGTGAGAGATGAGATCCTTTGTGTAGGACAACTGTTGAATCACTTGCCTGCAGGGTTAGTGGAGTTCAAAGCAGCGAGAGACATTCAGGAGAAGATAATGAAAGGGATAGAAGATTTACTATCTTCTACTACTATTTACTATCTGGACAAATATTGTGATTATTCCAGAGGGGAACTGAAGATGTGAAACTTGATTTTGATGCTATGATCCTAGAAAAAGTGCAGAGAAGAGTAAAAAGATGATAAGGAGTCTGGAGGCTAAATTGTATTATGAATGGCTAAGGGAAGTAGGTTTCTTTAACCTACCAAAGAGAAGGCTTAGGAAAGTAGTCTTCCAATATGTGAAGGGATGTCACAAGGAAGAGAGCATCCGAACGACCAGAGGGTAGGACAAGAAGCAATAGCTGGAAGCTCATCAGAGGGAGATCCAACCTCAAAATAAGGAGGAATTTCTTAACAATGAGAACAATTAATCAATGGAACAGTTTGCCTTCTGGAATTGTGGATATTCCATTACTGGGGGTTTACAAGAAGAGGTTGGGCACCATTTATACAAGATGGTGTAAGGTTTCCTTCCTTGGGCCAGGGGTTGAACTAGAAGACCTCCTAGATCCCTTCTAGCCCTATAGAGACTTATTAGCCATGGTTGCACAGTGGTTAGAATGCAGTACTGCACTACTTTTGCTGACTACCAGCTGCCAGCAGTTTGGCAGTTTGAGTCTCACCGGCTCAAGGTTGACTCTGCCTTCCATCCTTCCAAAGTCAGTAAAATGAGGACCCAGATTGTTGGGGGCAATAGGCTGACTCTGTAAACCGCTGTGAAGCAGTATATAAGTCTAAGTGCTATTGCTATTATAAAGAGCTTATTTCTGAACAGGACAGGACGTGAAAAGTTAAATAATTGTGCAACTTGTTTTACTCATCTCATTGCACGACCTGTTATCTACTATCATGGCATCCTTCCAGATGTATCTATATGACTCATTTCAGTTAACCTGGTTGTAGAGTCCAAGGTTCATGGTTCTCTGCTCAGGGGTGGGCTTCAAAAATTTCAGCAATGAGTTCTCTACCCGATTGCTGGGTGGGTGTGGCCATGGTGGGCATGGCCTAGTCAGCCTTTTGCACCACGGTGGCCTTCTGCACCTTCCCCAGGCTCTGGAGGCTTTCGTTGAGACTCTGGGAGGGTGAAAATGGCTTCCCCCGGGCTCCGGAAACCCTCCGGAGGCCGGAAATGAGCCCGTTTTTGGACTTCCATAACTTCTGGGAGGCCAATTTTTCACCCTCCTCAGGCTCCATAGGCTTTCTTTGAGCCTCTGGGAGGGCAAAAACAGACTCCCCCGGGCTCCAGAGGCCCTCCGGAGGCTGGAAACGAGCCCGTTTTTGGACTTCTGGAACTTCAGGAGGCCCATTTTCCACCCTCCCCGAGCCTCCGCGTGGGCCCTGCACTTACCTCACATCCAAAATGGGCCATGTGGAGACTCCTGTGAGGGGATGGGTGAGGGGATGGGCCAGCCAGGGGTGGGATTTGGCGGTTCACTGAACCGGCCATAACGTTAGCAATGGGTCCACCCGAACCCGGGCAAACCCATCCCTGCCTCTGCTCCAGAAACTACCTATCCAAGCTAACTGGCCTTGCCCATTTGGAGATATTTGAGGGAGGGAATGGGCCTTGCCCATTTGGAGATATTTGAGGGAGGGAAAATGAAGCCTGAAGAACCTATCAAATGATTTTAAAAATTCATTTGTGTTAAAAGCATAAGGACAGAACAACTCTTGGTCATTGATGAGATGGAATTGAAGCAAAGGGGCAGGGTCAAAATAATTAAATAATGGCCACCTGTGCAATCAAAGCTTGCCTTTTTGACATTTTGTACCCCATCCTAATGAAGGGCCCTATTTCTCTTCATATATCACAGTGATGGCGAACCTATGGCACGCGTGCCATAGGTGGCACGCGGAGCCCTATCTGCCGGCACACGAGCCGTTGCCCTAGTTTAGCTCCAACACGCATGTGCACACCGGCCAGCTGATTTTTGGCTCACGCGGAAGCGCTGGGAGGGCATTTTCAGCTTCCAGAGAGCCTCCAGGGGGGCGGGAGAGGGCGTTTTCGCCCTCCCCAGGCTTCAGGGAAGCCTACTGGGCCCACCGGAAGTCAGGAAACAGGCTATTTCTGGCCTCCAGAGGGCTTCCGGGGGGCAGGGGAGGCCATTTTTGCCCTCCCCAGGCATTGAATTATGGGTGTGGGCACTCACGCGTGTGAGATAGCGCACGTGCATGCGCTTTCAGCACCCGAGGAAAAAAAGGTTCGCCATCACTGATATATCATATACTCTTGGTAAGAGGACACTTGGAATATTGCATCCAGTTTTGGTCATCACAATATAAAAAAGGTGTTGACATTCTAGAAAGAGTGAAGAGAAGAGCAACAAAGATGATTAGGGGACTGGAGGCTAAGACATATGAAGAACGGTTGCAGGAACTGGGTATGTCTAGCTTAATGAAAAGAAAGGCTAGGGGAGACATGATAGCAGGGTTCCAATATCTCAGGGGCTGCCACAAAGAAGAGGGAGTCAACCTATTTTTCAAAGCACTTGAAGGCAGGACAAGAAGCAAAAGATGGAAACTAATCAAGGAGATAACCAAACTAGAACTAAGGAGAAATTTCCTGACAGTTAGAACAATTAATCAGTGGAATGACTTGCCTCCAGAAATTATGGGTACTCCAATACTGGTTGTCCCAAAGGTGCTTTTTCTGGAGGCAAATGGACTTCTTGTTTTTTCTTTGAAGACGTTTTGCTTCTCATCCAAGAAGCTTCTTCAGCTCTTCAATACTGGAACTTTTTAAGAAGAGACTGGACAACCATTTGTCTGAAATTGTATAGGGTTTCCTGCTTGAGTAAGGGGTTGGACCGGATGACCCCCAAGGTCCCTTTTAACCCTGTTATTCTGTTATTGTGAAATTTTCTTTTCCAAAAAGCTGCATTAACATTTATGTTCATGTGGGTGTTCGTTTTCCAGAAATTACACTTTTTAAAAGCATTTTATTTTTAACTACGGGCATGGCTGTGTATACCACTCTCCAGTCTATGCCGAACATTTCAGGGCTAATTTTCATCCAAGCTTAGATCTACAGCGGAGAACTTGGCAAAGTGCTGAACTTGAAGGAAAACCGGCTTTCAACTCTCATATGAAGCTAGGGAATAGAAAGAGGGGGGGAAATGCAGATAAAAATATTCATTCCCCTCCCTCTACTCTCCTGAGTATTCGGATCGTAAGTAGCCTAGGACCGTGGAGTTGAACGCAGGCCTGAAACCTCATAGGCAGGCAAATCTCTTTTGCATTTGCAACAATGGTGAAATTAGTAAGGGAAAAGAACCCTTAAGAACTGCCCCTGCTGGCTGTCCCCACTGCTGTGAGCTGCAGCAGTAAGTAGCTTTCTTTTCAGGGTCATTAAATCCTGAATCCAGCGCATTGCCATATCGGTTCTCAGCAGTGCCCGGAATAAGCATTTCTGCCTTGCAGCCGTTTAAATCTTTCCACACCCTGCTCCGTACATCTGAGCTAGTTGGCAGCGCCTGGCTTTATCCCAGTTGGGAGTTCATCTCTACGATTTGTCTTGCTGCCCCACTCACCCCACCCTTTCTTTGCCGAGCAATGAAGACATCACAAGAAACAATATTCAGCTTCCCCAACATTTTTACTGATGGTCTGAGTAATGGGAGCCGTTCCAAAGCCAATTGCATATTCAAAAGACAAAACTGAATACCGAAGGATTAGCTACTGCATTGAAACCAAAACTAATATAACCAGGGCTCCTTTCTTTGAACAAAGCGCGAGAGTGAGAAACGAACAGGTGGCGTTTTAAGTGTAACCAAGATTAACCCATATTTCAATGATTTTTAAAGCGTTCCTATTGACTCTAATAATGAGTCCTAATTATGCATTCTTGGGAAGAATATAAGTTAGGCTGAGTTTTCCCAATTAGAATTTGGAAGCCGTTCCAGTTATCTCCCTCGTACAGTACAGAGTACATAATCAGCTTGAGGATTCAAGCCGTGCAAAGCCCATTAAAAATAACACGACTTTCCAGGCGGCTGTGATAGACTACCTCAAGTAATTGTCACATTTCCCACTCCTGCTCCTGGCTCCTGGCCAAAAGTGGCAATCACATCACTATTTCCAAAAGAGATACTTGTGCCAAACAAGGCCCACACAACAGCAAAAACGAATGATATGGTCCTTGGTTGAATATGATGCCTGGCAGAGAAATGGAAAAAACAGGACCTGTTGTGTGGGGGTGAAGAAGCAAAATGTAGGAAACAGCCAACACATCTCCTATTCCAATGGTACAGCCTTGTGTTGCTTGCAGAGATGTATCTCAAAATGTAGAATATATAAGGCCCAAGTCACCTTCCAGGCAAGCTTGATTGTAGGTGGCTTCAAACATATCCTTGTGGTTGTGTTGACCACAGTTGGCTTTCTTTGGGGATTCTTCAGACTTTCATAGGTGATGAATTCTCTTTTAAAGGAGAATATTTGTGACTCAGGATGGAAATGAGGGGTCCTTGGTGTTCTCTGAGCTTGGTTGTTTTCTTGCAGATGTTTCATTACCAAACTAGGTAACATCATCAGCGCTAGGTTAGCTAGCTGAATTCTCTTTTGCTTGTTGAAACAGAGGCAGGATGACCCTCTCTCAAGAATACTATAGACTCCTTAGCTCAGTCAAGGATTGGTCTGGATGATCTCCAAAGTCCGCTTCAACCCCTTGCTTTCTACAGTTCTTTGAATGTGAAGACGCAAAGACACACCATCAATATCCATCTAACCTGTATCCTGGCTTTCCCTATAATTTTCTATCTATATATTTAACAGAGAGGCTGACCCCTGCTTACCTGCCAAGCTCTGACAAGTAGGTGGGCATGAAGAATCATGCCCATTCATCCACCCACATGCACACACTTACTCAACTTCTCTATAGCTGTTATATGTGAGAGTTCTATATTTAGTTAATTGAAATCGATCTTTCCTGGTGTTGGCAGAGCTGCTGACATGCGAGGCGAGGTGTACGAGCGTTCCAATTTCTCAACGCTTTGCAAAAGTTTTGCTTAAAAATCTCCTGGATTTCTGGTAAGAGCCAAAAAAACTATGGAAAAGGAAACAGCCTTCCTAGCATTCCAAATGGTGCAACGGATTGTGAAGTGGCAGCATCATTAAGTCACTGAGCCACCATGTCCCCTTATACTTCAGTATTGTTCTATGAACTGTGTGGACTCACAGTGGGGTTCAGGGTGCAACTCAAAGTCCCAATTGTCACCTATAAAGTTCTGTGGAGATTCTCAGTCATCCAGGTCATGGTTGTCCCAAAGGTGCTTTTTCAGGAGGCAACTGGACTTTCTTGTTTTTTCTTTTGAAGACATTTTGCTTCTCATCCAAGAAGCTTCTTCAGCTCTGACAGGATAGTGGTGAATGGAAGGATGCATATTCCTTGCAGACAGCTGGTCATTTGCATCCTTTTAGAGGAACGCTGAAGCATCTGCAAGGAATATAAATCCTTCCATTCCCCACTATCCTGTCAGAACTGAAGAAGCTTCTTGGATGAGAAGCGAAACGTCCTCAAAGAAAAAACAAGAAAGTCCAGTTGCCTCCAGGGGTGGGGGGACAACTATAAAGTTCTTCAAGCAAAGGGGCTAGGTTATCTGAGGGATCACGACTCCTCGGTTGTTTCTGCCTATATCATTATGGGCATATAGACGGGGATGTTCTGGTCCCCATCTATCAAAACTGCCATTTGGTGGGAACCAGGAAGCATCTTTTCTGTACTGAAGCACCTGCCCTCTGTGACACCATTTGTAATGGTATGTGGGAGACCAAAGGAGAGTTGCAACCTAGAAATGAATGGAAGGGAAGGGAAGGGAAGGGAATAGCATTAAGACTTATATACCACTTCATAGTGCTTTACAGCCCTGCCTAAGTGGTTTACAGAGTCAGCATATTGCCCCCAATAATCTAGGTCCTCATTTTACTGACCTCGGAAGCAGGGGTGGATTCCACTTACCTTCACCACCGGTTTGCCAATGGTTCGAAGAGAAGAGAAGAAAAGAGGGAAGGGAAGGGGAAGGAGGAAAAAAGAAGAGAAGAGAAGAGAAGAGAAGAGAAGAGAAGAGAAGAGAAGAGGGAAGGGGAAAGAAGAAGAGAAGAAGGGAAGGGAAGGGAAGGGGAGAGGAGAGGAGAGGAGAGGAGAAGAGAAGAAAAGAGGGAAGGGAAGGGGAAGGAAGAAAAAGAGAAGAGAAGAGAAGAGAAGAGAAGAGGGAAGGGGAAAGAAGAAGAGAAGAAGAGAAGGGAAGGGAAGGGAAGAGGAGAGGAGAAGAGAAGAGAAGAGAAGAAAAGAGGGAAGGGAAGGGGAAGGAAGAAGAAGAGAAGAGAAGAGAAGAGAAGAGAAGAGAAGAGAAGAGAAGAGAAGAGGGAAGGGGAAAGAAGAAGAGAAGAAGAAAAGAGAAGGGAAGGGAAGAGGAGAGGAGAGGAGAGGAGGAGAAGAGAAGAGAAGAGAAAAGAGAAGAGAAGAGAGAAGAGAAGATTAGACACACAAGAAATTTCTCTCTGGTGCATAAGCTCTCAATGTACATACAAACGACAAAGTAATATAATCATAAGATACCCACAGAAGAAGGTAGTAGAAAAGATGAGAAGGATAATAGTATGGTCTGATAAATGAAATCTGAGACTGAAGGAGGGGTAGGAATAGATATAGCATCCCAGGAGGGACCCTCCCTAGTTTGTGGGAGAGGAAAGTAAGAGAGGGGAGAGGTATTTTCAGACTTGCAAGATTCGTGTCAGCCCTTTGAGATAATCTACACACGAATCACCAATTGTGAGTGCTAATGCTGCCTCTATTGAAAGATTACAATACCAGAATCATAAAAGTTTCAAAGCACTTTTATCCCTTTTTATTTTTACTTTCCAGAAAACTAGGGAGGGTCTCTTCTGAGATGTTTCTCCCCCATACACACTCCATCCTTCCTTCAGACTCAAATTTCATTCATCAGACCAGTGGGTAGACTACTGCTCTTCCTCCTGTCTCCCAAGGTCATTCCCACATACCATTACACAACTGAGATTTCTACATCCCCAACCCTGCTAGCATTTTGTGAATAATTAAAGCCATGGATCTCCTCTTGTGATATGATATAGTAATTGATTGGTGCAATTAATAACTAATAATAAATATTACAGAAATTTGCCCTCTGTGGTGTTAGGTCACCAACTGACCAAGAGGCAGCTTGACACGTCCCAGCTACCATTAAATGGTCCCAGGCTGCTTCCTGGGAATCAGTTAATAACATTGATTAAAAACATAAAATAAAATAGGCGGGACCAGTGGTGGTATTCAGCAGGCTCTACCTGGATCGGGCGAACCGGTAATGCTGACTGAGGGTGGCCCCGCCCACCCGCCCGGATGTAAGCACGGCGTGTTTTTGATGCTGTGCGCATGCGCAGAAGGCTTTGCGTGCGCTAACATTTGCAAACATACACTAAATAAATAAATAAGGAACACTAAATAAATAAATAAACCAAATAGGGAAGGTAAGTGAATACCACCCCTGGGCAGGACCATATTTTCTTAGATGGGAGACCATGAGGAGACCCCAGGGTTGTAGGCTAAATTAGAAAACCAGAATAACTCCCCAGAGAATGACAGTGGCAATCCACTTCTCTCTTATTGCCCAAAATGTTATATGAATATGGCCATGTAATCATCAAGAGCCAAGTTCGACTAGAAAGAGACTTCGCTTAATTTGCATTTAGGAGAGAAGTCCAGGTAAGCAAATTGGAAATGCACATTAAAAACAATAGGTAATGGAAGCTCCCCCTTCCCAAACCCTCAACCCTAATTAGAGTTCATGTATCTCCACTTATAAATAAACTCTTAGATAGATGCTGTACGTTTTTGGCATGACATCTTCATAAAAAAATGCTATTAGCTAGTTTATGCGTATGAAATCATATAAAAATGGAATTAGCAATGACGTTTGTTGAATGCTTCGGAGCGGAACTGGATAAGAATAACCATGATTATTTTTCATCACCTATATGAAACAGACTGGATTTTGAAAGAAAGAGAGAAATGGGAAAGCTACTAGCTGATCTAAGCAGAATAGTAATAAACATATTCCAGTATTTGCTACTGCTATAGAATTTGGTGGCTTTGGGCTACTCCTTATTGGCTCTGTTCAAAAAAAAGCTTGTGTTTTAATTTTTTAAAGACCTTTTTTATTTTGTGAGCTTTTCTCAGCCAGACATGTTCAAAAGCTTCCCTTCCCCCCCCCCCCTCCCCCCCCCGATTGTTTTGTTTTGTTTTGTTGCAAGGCGAATTCTGGATCTTTCCTTTGGTGCAATTTCACACTCCCTGCAATTGTCACTAGGTTCATAATTCCAATGGTGTATTCCCCCCCCCCCTTTTTTTCAAACATAAGATGAGAGCCAATTTCACATTGTCAATAACAAGGCTGTTCTCCCTGGAAGGAAGAAATGGCTCTAATTTCACCATGAAATGGGCCTGCATTTTATTTGCCCTAAATAGATGCAAACGCTGTTGTGTGTTCTGAAATAACTAGGACATGTGATACTTCCTGTTATATTTTCCTCTGAGTATGCTGGGACTTGAAGCTTATCATTGTACTGTATATTCCTTTGACATATCCCTTGATTTTCCTCCGTTCTGTTCAGGGCAACATCCAGCATGGTTTTTATTGTGTAGTGGGCTTCAGTAGGCAAGAACCAGACCAGCATAGCTACTGTTGTAAGGAATATCCTTCTGGGTTCAGTTCCAAGTGGGGAAAAAGACACTGGATTCATGGAAGTTGCTTGGAAAGAAGGTTTAATGGTGGACAGGAGCACATGGCATGAGCCCCTGTACAGAAAGGGTAGGTCGCATGCTTCCAGATGTGGGTGAAGAGAAAAAAGGGAAGGGAAGATGCTGAGTCCCTTGGTTTTATGACCTCTGTTGGGTCCCACCTTTTAGTTTCCTGTTCCTGTGTATGTAATGCCCTCCAATTGGTGGTCAGTACCCCCCTAGGGGCAGGGGTTTTAGCTAGCCTTTCAGGCTGTCTCCCAAGTTTGTTTGAGTGCTGGTAATTTTCCAGGTGGTAGAGGGCTAATCCTCTGATGTCCTAAGGGGGAAGATCTTAATCCCATCACCCTGGAGCTGAAGGAGGGGGGCAGGGAGCTGCAGGGAGCTGCTTTGTATTTAAAACATGTTTCTCCTTTCCTCATTCAGGGAAACATATTCTTTCCTTTTTTCAATGTTTCCTAGGATATTTCATTTTTCTAGGAGGGGGTGGGTGCTAGCTTCCTACACTACAACAGCATTTATTGACTCAAAATTGGAACTGAGAAACCCAGTTGAAGCCATGTCAGTTGCATGGATCCCCCCATCTTCATCATCAAATTGAACAAATACACAAGTTTCTGAGATGGAGACAAACTGAAAGAAAAGAATGACACCAGAGTATTCAAAATACACTAACAACTCAAGCACCTCTCTTAATAATGAACATGATTAATACTAAACTCCACTCAACGCTCTCATCTCCACAAAGCTTAGTTCATTTTGTTGTGCACACTGTAGTTTTTCAGATCAGGCTGTTAATTATGAGCTGGAATGAATCACTAGAGTTATAACCTGATTTTCTAATGAGTTTCCCATAAATCTGCTTTTTTTTTCATCGTGGCATGTCCATGACAAATGAATATGAATTCTACACAATTCCCGTAGAATGCCTATGGAGTTTTTCTTTTTCAAGGACACATAGTGATAGACATACACAAAATAGACATTATAAGGACATCTTTCTTTCTTTCTTTCTTTTTAAAAAGTTTTTTATTTTTTTAAAACTTTTTTACAAACATATCATTGTGTGAACTGTGGTACCAGAGAGTCTTACATTTTAGCACAAATAAGGTTGTAGAACAATATTCTTCATATTTAATACAGTTGACAATCTTATAAAATTTTAGTAATAGTACACATATTTTGTTGAATTATAATCTTTCATTCTTTGGTTATTTGACATTTCAGCATGCTATTTTTATACCAATCTACAAATTCTAAATGTCATTCCTTTTACTATAAATAAAATATGAATAATCATATTTATTGTGTTTAAACAAACTTATATAGTTATAGAGTTGAGACTCTAGAAAGAGTGCAGAGAAGAGCAACAAAAATGATTAGGGGACTGGAGGCTAAAACATATGAAAAACGGTTGCAGGAACTGGGTATGTCTAGTTTAATGAAAAGAAGGACCAGGGGTGACATGATAGCAGTGTTCCAATATCTCAGGGTTTGCCACAAAGAAGAGGGAGTCAAACTTTTCTCCAAGGCACCTGGGGGTAGAACAAGGAGCAATGGGTGGAAGCTAATCAAGGAGAGAAGCAACTTAGAACTAAGGAGAAATTTCCTGACAGTTAGAACAATTAATCAGTGGAACAGCTTACCTCCAGAAGTTGTGAATGCTCCAACACTAGACATTTTTATGAAGATGTTGGATAACCATTTGTCTGAAGTAGTGTAGGGTTTCCTGCGTAAGCAGGGGGTTGGACTAGAAGACCTCCAAGGTCCCTTCCAACTCTGTTATTATTATTATTATTATTATTATTATATAGTTCTAATAGAAATACGCAGATTTATATTAAATTATAATCCTCCATTTTTATAGGACACATTTCTAAAGACTGTGGCACGCGTACTCAAACTCTGAAACATAATTCAAGGCCACTTGTTGCTGGACAAGGCTGCTCTTAGAATATATGTATATGTATATATCATATATATATGCGATGCGAACCTGTAGGAAAGGTAAGTGGAACCCACCCCTGATATAGGGGTGGGTTCCACTTACCTTTCCTACAGGTTCGCATCGCATCGGAAGTGCATGTTTTACATCATGCCTACGTCACATCGAGGAAGTCACCCTCTGCGCATGCGCAGAAACCATTGTGCATGCGCAGAGGGTTTTTTGCCAGCCACTTTATAATAGCAGCAACCAGAGAACTGGTTCAGCGGGTGGCCAGCTGGCCATTGCTGCCAGTTTGGCGAGCGGGGCAAATTCCTGCCACCGGTATGGGCGAACCGGCCTGAACCGGCAGCAACCCACCACTGGTGTGTGTGTGTGTGTGTGTGTGTGTGAGAGAGAGAGAGAGAGAGAGATTGACAGATGAATTATGAGAATAATAAAATTCTGGAAAGTCATCTTACCGAAGTGATCTCATATGAGCTCATATAGATTTATTTTTCCACATAACAAACTGTACCATTCTGTGAGGCCTACTTGTCTTTCATTATGTGTACAGAAAGCTGAAGAAATGTTGATCTTCTCTTCTTATCTTGTTTACTGCATTTTAAATGAGAAGAATTCATTTATATCCTCTTAGGCCACATCGAAATGAAGGGAAAGAAGCAAAAACAGCAAGGAGGGGGAAAAATAGATTAAAAGCAAGAAAAGTAATACTACTAAGTATGGAATAATAAATCATAAGTATGCAGAAGCCATGTTCTTTTGGGACAGGGACAGAGATGTATTTATGAGCTTCCAGGGAGAACTAAAATATTGTGGGATTTTCAGAGAAAAGATAGCTGACAGACAAAATGGAACTGGGTTTTTTTTCCCCAACAGTGTGACCGGGCTCTAAATCAAAGTCTTTGTCAATCTGAGCCACATTTTAGTGGTTTAAAATAATTTCCATGAATCTTGAGTCACTATGATTAATATTATGCTTTAGAGGTATTTCTTTGGTTTGGGGAAAGTTTTGAAAATCCTTTGGGAAACCAATGGGGCAGATACTTTAAAAAAATAATTTGTTTTCAATATTTACCCTACCATTGCTAGAGTAATATAAGTGGTGCGGTGGCCTAGAGGTGGAGCTCTTACCTCACAATCAGAAGGCTGTGAGTTCGATCCTAGGTAGAAGCAGATATTTCTCTCTGGGCACAATGAGACTATATCTGCTGAGTAAAATTCTGTATTGGCGAGTAAACACTTTAGCCAGCAAACACTCAGCTCCATTCAGTTGCCCAGACTCCATCCCTCAAGAGATTATGGGGTCATTAAAAGGAGATGATGATGACTGTTAGGGTAATTGTGCTGATAGACTAGCCCGCAGGGGTGGCCAAACTATGGTTCTTTGAGGACCTGTGGACTTCAACTCCCAGAATTCCTGAGCTAGCCATGCATGCATGGCTGGCTGGGGAATTCTGGGAGTTGAAGTCCACAGGTCCTCAAAGAACCATAGTTTGGCCACCCCTGCTAGAGGGATATTTAGCTCAGTTTAGGAGCTGTTTCTTTAAGAGATTGCATAGGGGAATGTAGCTGGAGATTACACTCTGGGTAATATAGTCCATGATATGTGACTCCATCTGTGTGTTCTTATTGGCCATCAAGCTATACCTAGGCTGCTGGATAATTGTGCCATGCTCTCCAACAGCCATTTTAAGTCTTACAAAGGGCCATGCAACAGCCTGCAGATGGGAGAAATGAATCTCTTTTCACCTACGTGTAATGGGACAGATTATGGTCAGAAACTCTGAAGAATTTCATCTCATTAGTAAGTCTATTGAAGTGAAGACACCAGACAATAAACGTAATCTGTATGTTTTACCCATTTGCGTGGAGTTTTATCTGACTGAGAAAAGCACTAAGCTTGGACCAGAACATTAATATACAACACTCCTGTGCTTCAGAACATGGTAGCCTCCAAGGTGAGATTCACATATCTCCTCCTGACCTTCTGTAAGGGCCTGAAGATCTAGCTTTGTCAGTTGGCCTGGGCCCAGGGCAGGGGTGCACCACTGTGGTGATGGCTATCGGATTACAAAAGACCCCACCTCTCCCCGTGTGCTTTCTGCCCTCTTCTCCCCCCATCTTTTAATTGTAAATTATGGTCAGCCAGATGTTCAGACTGCATTTGGCATTTTTATCTACCTATCGAGTCCTTTCAAAGGACCTGGGATAAGCAGATGTGGATGCTTGATGTTGTTACAGATATCGACTCAGGATGTAAGCTGTTTCAGAGTAAAGCTGCCTTTTGCTATTGACTGATAGAGGATTTGTCAATGCCTATGGTGCTCCAGTTGTTTTGAGATTGCAGCCAAGGCGTGTATCACTATTGGTACCATCTTTGCTTGCCTTTGCCACAATTGTTCTATTTTTATTTGCAGGCCTTTGTATTTTGCTATCTTCTCCAATTCTTTTTCTTTTATTCTGCTGTCTCCAAGTACTGCCACGGGCACTATCCAGACTTTTTTTGGGAGGGGGGGTCTTTCTTATTGACAATTGTTAAGTCTGGGGTGTTATGTGGCAGGTGTCTATCTGTTTGAATTCTAAAGTCCCAGAGCACTTCAGTTCCTTCATTTTCTATGACTTTCTCTATTTTATGGTCCCACCGGTTCTTGCTTGTAGGCAAATGGTGTCTCTTGCAGATCTTCCAAATGCACCATTGTTGCTACTTTGTTCAAAGTGACCAGATTTTTTTTTTTAAGCGGGACGGGGGGGGCGGGCCCGCCTGGGCGCCGCCATTTGTTTTGCCCTCTGCGCATGCGCAGAACGCGCAGAGGGCAAAACACAGCAATGTCGGCGTCCAGGTGGGGGGGGGAGGCGGGAGGCCTTTCCTCGCCTCCCGCCTCCCATTCGGGAGCTGCCCTGGGGCCGGGCTGGCAAGCAACGAACGGGAGGCGGGAGACGGGGAAAGGAGGCAGCCGGCAGCTTACCTATCACGAGCTGCAGGCATCCAAGCGCCGTGGTCTCCCGGTCGCCCGCCCAGCCCCAGGGCAACGGTGGCAGCGAGGCGACGGGGGGAAGGAAAGGGAGGGGGACGAGAAAGGGCTGTTTGCGCCACCGGAGGGGCCGCTCGTGAGCTCAAACCCACGACGGCAGCGGCGACGGCTCCTTGTCCCTCACCCCTCCACCCGCATCCCAACAGCAGCGGCGCCTCCGAGGGCGGGGCTAGGGATGGGGCGGGGGAAGGAGAGGAGGAGCAGCCCCCCTTCCCCCTCTCCCCAGCAGGCAGCCGGCTTGCTGAAATTCCGCCCGACTTGCTTCAGGTACCTCTGTTTTGCTTCCCCTCTAAGGTGACCAGACGTCCCGCTGTTTCCGCATTCTTTTCAAAAAAGCGGGACTTTTTGAAAAGAATGCGGGACGCGGGACACACGCTTGAAAAGCGTGTCTGTCCCGCCAAAAGCGGGACGTCTGGTCACCTTAACTTTGTTGTATTTTATTGCTTTCTTATTTAAATGTTTACCAGTTTTTAATGTTTGTATGCTGCCCAGAGTTGCCTCTAGACAAGATGGGTTCATTTATTCATTATAATATATTTAGTTGTTTTTTTCTCCTCTTACCATCACCATTTAATGGAGACTGATTGTTTTGTATCTCACCATTTTAACTATAAAAATTAATTTTAAAAAGATGGTGGGTATGACTGCAATCATCATCTTCTTTTAATGACCCCATAATCCCTTGCGGGGTGGAGTCTGGACTACTGAATGGAGCTGAATGTGTACTGGCCGGATGCCCTTCCTGTCGCCAATGCAGAGGTGTTTTTTTTTTTGTTCAGCAGATATATTCTCATTGTGCCCAGAGATAGAAATATCTACCTCTACCTAGGATTGAACTCACAGCCTTCTGATTGTGAGGCGAGAGCTCCAGCTCTAGGCCACTGCACCATTCATGGGTATAACTGCAATGAAAGACCTTAAATGTACTCAAAGATGCTCTTAATTCCAGGCCAAATCTTTGCCCTAACAATTTTCTTCTCCTGCCAATTTGCAACTGTATTAAGAATAGGCATAAGCAGTCTTTTTCACAGACATTTGTCTTTAAACAAATATATTAATTAATCATATTCATTTAATAACCATTGCATTTTTAATAATTTGGCCCCATAGTTGATAAACAATGCAGAGCTATGTGGAAATTGTACAGAGTTTGTACACCATTCTTGATAGCAATAGCATTTAGACTTATATACCGCTTCACTGTGCTTTACAGCCCTCTCTAAGCGGTTTATAGAATCAGCATATTGCCCCCAACAATCTGGGTCCTCATTTTACCAGCCTTGGAAGGATGGAAGGCTGAGTTCCACCTTGAGCCAGTGAGAATCAAACTGTCAAACTGCTGGCAGCCGGCAGTCAGCAGAAGTAGCCTGCAGTACTGCATTCTAACCACTGCACCACCCTGGCTAGACCTAAGATACTCTTACTGGGGAAAAAACAAAATATTTTATCTTGGTGCACTGTTTCATTCTTGAATATGTTTATGTGAATATTTTCTCTTAATGTGTGTATTTTTTTGTGTAACTGCTTAGGTGCAAACTGTCTCTTAATCTTTTCAAAACATAAGCATACATCACCCTTGTATTTCAGGTTCGCTGATTTAGTCAGCAGATCCCAAACTGACTTTTTTTTGTAAATGGGTTGTGCAGTGATTTTTTTTCTCCTTCACATCTTGAAGCATGCCTTAGAAAAGAAAGTGTCAAGCACCAGGAAAATCAGTAGATCCAGTCAGTTCAAATGAGTATAAAGATTTATTGTAAGTTTAAGTTATCTACAAGAATCTAAACTACTAACAGTCAAGGTAAATTAGCAGGAGATAAGAGTAGAAGGAATTCAAGGTGGTCTGGTCTTTGATCTCTTGTGGGCATGAAGAGACTCATGCAGTGGTGGCAAAGACGCATGCACAGAAGCAAAATTACGCCGAAATCTCATGAGGGGACGCGCGCGCGAGAGAGATTTTGGCATAATTTTGCTTTCGCGCATGCGTGGAGGCAAAATCTCGCCGAAATCGCGTGCACGTCCCCTTGTGAGATTTCAGCACGATTTTGCTTCTGCGGATGCGCAGAAGCAAAATTGACCCAAAATCACAGAAAAAAATGGCGACGCGCGCGGTGGACCGGCAGAGAGGGCTCCGGAGCGGTTGTGCAATCGGCTGTCCCCTACCAAAGTTGTGTACTGGGCAGCTCCGGCAGGAACCCACCTCTGGACTCATGACTTATAATGCGTTTGACCCCTCCCTCAGTCTCAGCCCAGTCATCTCCTACACAAAGTTGCATGAATAAGATGTCCTCTGGCTTCAGTAGTAAAATGGCTTATTATTATAATTTATTCACACCCAGCAATAAGTGCAGCAGATGGCTGTGCTTAATCAACCTTGGCCAATCTGAGAAAGCAAAACAGGGTTGGATATTATTTAATATTTGGAAGGGAAACCTTCAGAGTCATAGATTGGGATGTTGAAAAAAAAATAGTGACAACCCAGTTTTGTGCCAAAACAGCACATGTCCCTAAAATCACCTCAAGTCCAACTCAGCCTAAGAAGACTTTGCTTTTGATATGCTTAGCAATAATCTGTCATGCCCTGGGTTAGTAAAATGACCTTGCGTTTCCACATTATCACTTCCATCTCTCATCTTAAAATTTAAGAATATTTACTAGACTATTTATCTTTGCCATAGATCTAGTGGAAGTAATTAGCTGGATAGCCATCAGTTCCATGGACATTATTCAGCATGTTTCTGTGTTTGGAGATATGGGGGGGAAAAGATAGATAAGAGAATATGAGCCAGCAGTGTGCAGCAGCTGCCAAAAAAGCCAACACAGTTCTAGGCTGCATTAACAGACGGATAGAATCAAGATCACGTGAAGTAATAATACCACTTTACAATGCCTTGGTAAGGCCACACTTGGAATACTGCATTCAGTTTTGGTCACCACTATGTAGAAAGGATGTTGAGACTCTGGAAAGAGTGCAGAGAAGAGCAACAAAGATGATTAGGGGACTGGAGACTAAAACATATGAAGAACGGTTGCAGCAACTGGGTATGTCTAGCTTAATGAAAAGAAGGACTAGCTGAGATATGATAGCAGTGTTCCAATATCTCAGGGGTTGCCACAAAGAAGAGGGAGTCAAACTATTCTTCAAAGCACCTGAGGGTAGAACAAGAAGCAATGGGTGGAAACTAAACAAGGAGAGAAGCAACTTAGAACTAAGGAGAAATTTCCTGACAGTTAGAACAATTAATCAGTGGAACAGCTTGCCTCC
This sequence comes from Diadophis punctatus similis, assembly GCA_023053685.1. NCBI lineage: Eukaryota > Metazoa > Chordata > Lepidosauria > Squamata > Dipsadidae > Diadophis > Diadophis punctatus. The sequence continues at coordinate 3,135,895 of JALIGW010000003.1, read as the reverse complement.
AGAAGTTGTGAAAGCTTCAACACTGGACGTTTTTAAGAAGATGTTGAATAACCATCTGTCTGAAGTAGTGTAGGGTTTCCTGCCTAAGCAGGGGGTTGGACTAGAAGACTTCCAAGGTCCCTTCCAACTCTGTTATTATTATTATTAAGTCAAAACAAATCAACCAAGCTACAAAATCCAATCTGGATTCAATATGAGGGATCCATGATTAAAGCATTCTAAAATCTTTTCCTCAGATTTAAGCAACCGTCTGCCTCTGTGGTCAATTAGCATTATGCTGACGAATTGAGTGGATAAGGGTTCTCATCATTTCTTTTAACTGATATCAACAATTTCCCAAACAAATGTTAGGCACCAAAGGGTTAATGAAAGCTAGTCATAGTATATATCACTCCCCTCCTCATACTGTATCTTAGAACAATGTGGGGAGTTAAATCAGAGAAATGGTACAGAGGAAGGAATTGACTCCTTCTGGAGGCCATGGTCAAGATCAAACTCAATCCTCCTTTCAACACACAACCTTAATAAGACTTGAAATTGAATCACAAATCTCTCAGATCATGTCTTGTTTGACTCTCATAAAATCCTGCATGAGCATCTAATAGATTGATAGGCAAACAGACGTAAGGCAGATAGGATATTTATATTTTATTCATATAATTAAGATAGGGAAGTATAAATCAAAACGATCCTCATTCACAGCAGGATGCAAAATGGCCTGTTATAGCATTTTTTCATGTCAGTGAATGTGACCTAAAGAAGGGCGTGTTACTTCAGAGGTAGTAATTTTCAGCAATTCTTGGCCAAAATGGTTCTAGAAATGATTTAGGGGTCATTTCTAGGAGATTTTCTGTTGTGTTCCCCATTAACTACCTACAGTTGTGAAAGCCGGACCTTAAAAAAGCAAAACAGGAAGAAAATAAACTTTTCTGAGCTATGGGGCCGGAGAAGGCTCTTGGTATTCCTCAGACAACAAAGGTGACTAACAAGTCCTGGAGTACATAACCCCAGACATGTCACTGGAAGGCTAAAATCACAAAACTGTGTCTCACTTACTTTGGTGCCATGCCATATGGGGGAATTTACTGGAGAAAGCAATTACGTTTGGAAGAATTAATGGTAAAAGGAAACCAGGATGCCAAAGAACTCGGTGGCTGGACACCATCAAAGCTGACACCAACCAGAGCATAGAACAACTCAAAGAAGTAGTGTAAGATCTCAAGATGTGGAGATACCTGGCCCATAGAATCACCGAGAGTCAGACATGTCTAAATGGATAACATCATCATCATTGTCATAATCATAATCATAATAATCATAATCATAATCATAATCGTCATCGTCATCGTCAATCATCATTCCAGGAGATTCAGGAAATTTAAAGATAATTGTTAGCTTTCCTATTCCTGAGGTAAAACAAGGTGAGAAGTGAAATCTCTGAAGTTCTCTTCAAAAGTTAAAAATATACATTAAATCACAAAGAGGATTAACTTCTTCCTAAAGGTTCTGGCCCCATACAAACAGAAAAACTGAGTCAGGAACCCCCATATGGAAATACAGATTTCTTACACATTTTTTCTAGGAAGGAATTGATATCCCACAAACCTTTGCATGAGAAGGCCTCAGTGCTTCACCAGGCTCTTCCCCATTGGCCAAACAGAGAGCACTGGGTGAAGTTCAGATGCTATCAATACATCAGAGGAAGGAGGGACATTGTTCTGTGCTGCCAAACCATGGAAGAAAGTTTGTGATAGTCAGCCTTGCTTTTTCAGTCCCCTCCATGGCTGGGTTCACACAGCATGTTTAAGCAGTTGGTATATCATTTTGGCAGATGGATTCATATGACCATTCTGAGCTCAGTAGCATTAATCTTGATAAGAATCTGAATGGTGGAGTGGTTATGGTTTAGGACATCAAACATTCCAGCTTCTGAAGTTCATAGTTGACTTTGAATGATGGTAAGTGTTAAGGAGTTATTGTGCTGTTAAGCACATACACAGCGAAATAGTAATTGTGGTTTTGGTGTTGCAGTTTGATATGAATGCTATTCAGTCAATAAACAGAATACGTTTAATATTTACAAAATAGTTTACTTCTAATAGTAGCAAAGTTCAATAGGAAGTCCAAGTCATACACAGTTAGTTCAGTCAATGCGAAGTTTCTTCTTCTTGCCTATCTCTGTTTTAACTAACAAAGATTACAGCTATCATTCAAATCTACACTATCACAGATAGTTAGTCTTCACACAGCAACTCTTCAAGTAATTCTACACAGACACTAAGTCAATTACTCAACAGTGAAGTAGCAGAGAGATTCAGCAGTCCAGAACACATGGAACACAGAGTCAATCACAATCACATCACATCACATACTGAGCATGCTCTCTTGCTTTCTTATATAGTAATCAGCCTACAATGTTCTTAAAGCTATATACACATAACATTGATTTGTGGCTTGTTCATATATTAGCATACCCAATCGTTTGAACAGAGTTCTAACAATAAGATTATTGTGGTGAAAAAAATTTGAAAAGAACACACATTATCTGGCCTTGAACTCTTGAATAAAAGCAGCATATAAACAAATTGCTTAACCTGGTGTGTAACCTACCATACATTGTTTTACTATGTATATCCACCAAATAGGTTTGCAGGTCACCGTAGTGTATTGCTTGAACATAATCTGCACCAGTGTTTTGTCAAACTTGGCAACTTTCTATGTTGTGTGGACTTCAACTCCCAGAATTCCATAGCCGTCATGTCAACACATCTTAAAGTTGCCACATTTAACCTACATCAACAATCCTTTTTTTTTTACTTCTGGAGTTTAGGTTGAGAACTTTGGTTTAGAGTTTTCTTTTCTTTTTTTTCAGCTTGTTTTAGAGATGTAGTCTTAACGATGGTTGTCGGCATTTTTGTGCATTCTGGGGTCACGGTTTTTTCTAGCTCCCATTGATGTTGCAGTTTAGTATGCTGGTATTTGTTAGTCTGAGGTTAGCATCCTTGATCATTAGCCTTATAATTTATTTATTTATTTATTAGTTTGTTTATTTTTTCATTCATTTATTCAATCTTTCTTTCTTTCTTTCTTTCTTTCTTTCTTTCTTTCTTTCTTTCTTTCTTTCTTTCTTTCTTTCTTTCTTTCTTTCTTTATTTATTTATTTATTTATTTATTAGTGAGACTTATATACCGCCTCATAGTGCAAGCACTCTCTAAGTGGTTTACACCAGTAAGCAATGTATATTTATATTGCCCCCAACAATCTGGGTCCTCATATCATTTTTCAGCTGCTTCATTGAGCTATTTTCCATCCAGCTGTGCAGCTTATTGGAGGTTTGAATCTGACACCAGCAGATCCCAGAGGTGGGATTCACATAATTTACCTACCGGTTCGCCCAGCACCAAAAATAGAATAGAATAGAATAGAATAGAATAGAATAACAGAGTTGGAAGGGACCTTGGAGGTCTTCTAGTCCAACCCCCTGCTTGGGCAGGACTACTCTACACCACTTCAGACAAATGGTTATCCAACATCTTCTTAAAAACTTCCAGTGTTGGAGCATTCACAACTTTTGGATGTGGCTAAATAGGATGGCATATCGCCGGGCCGGGTGGGCGAGCGGGCCCCCACTCGCAGGTCGCTACTACCGGTTTGCCCGAACTGGTCCGAACCGGCTGAATACCACCTCTGATTCTGTCATAGGCATTCATGCAGAAAGGATAGCTGTTTCTTGGTGCAGGTTCGCCTACGTGCAAATTTCTCCCATTTGTGGCCTCTCTTAAATTACCATAGCACACAAATCAACTACAGCCCTCCAAAACACCTTAAGCAAACCAAAACCCATTTAACCCACAGTTCACTCCTGAGCTGCATGTATTCTCTTCTATTAGAAGTAAATCTGTTTGTGGAAGGTGGGTCTACTAAACACCATGTGAATTTCAAACTTCAGACACTAAACGACATATATTTTTCGATGGTCCTTACATTTTGTGATAACTTGCAAGGCTTTCGTTCCTTTTTAATATGTATCCCTTAATTTTGGTGCGTTAACTAAATGCACTTTGCTTCAATTAACATTGGGGCTTTTGATTAGCCCTATGTGTAACTTTGTCCTTGCAATCAAAAAATTCTATCGTTTCAGTAATTGTAAGAGGGAATAAACCCGGAACAGCATTACTCCAGAACCTGTAGAACAGATCTTCCCGGGGACATAAAATAAGTTAAAGGAATAACAAAATGCTAATCAGATCTCTTCTCCTTCCTACAACATTCAGTCTTTCTACAGGGGGAAGATATTTACCCGCAAACACTCTCTAATGAAGTAAATGGCTACAGCTGCACTCATGTCAAAACAAGCCAACAAACAAGGATTAAGCAAAATCAATGAAGCCGTGCCAATTTAATCTAACAGACAGGACGATCTTCATTCTTTTTTAAAAATGATATTTCTATAGGAAAGGCAGAAACACTCCTGCCAGTCAACTCCATTAGTACTTTAGAGTGGGAAAGGATCCATCAATTGGTGGTAGACACAAAATTATTGTCCAGATGGCAAAAAAAAAAAAAAAAAGCAATTGTGTACTGCTTCACCCTGGATAGACTGAGATCATCGATACACAGAAGTAGCATCCAAATCTAAATCTGAATTACAGGTAGTCCTTGACTTATGACCACATTTGGGCCTAACAATTTCCATTGTTAAGGTTGTTAAGGGAGTCACCCGATTTTTGTAACTTTTTTTAACCACAATTAAGGGTATCTGTAGTTGTTAAGTGAACCCTGTGGCTTTTAAGCAAGTCAGGTTTTCCTCCATTGACTTTGTTTGTTGGAAGCTGGCTGGAAAGTCGCAAAGGCCAATCACATCCTTGGACATCACATCCATCATAAATACATGCAGGTTGACAAGCACCCGACTTTTGATCATGTGATTGTTGGGATGATGTGACAGTTGTAAGAGCAAGGGCTTTTAAGAGTCTGCCTAATTCAGCCATAAACATGGCTGTAACTAGAAACTTAGAATCCTTGAGAGAACTCAATCAGTAGCTTGAACCCAGGGGTGTCAAACTTGATTTCACTGAGCGCTGCATCAGGGTTGTGTTTGACCTGGGGGTGTGTGGGGTGGACATGGCCAGGGTGGGCATTACCAATTTGACGTCACTCGTATTGGGGGCATCTGTGGTGGCCTGAGAGCTCTGCCACCAAAAATGGGCTCCCGAGCTCCGTTTTTGGCTGCGACAGCCTCCTGCAACCCTCTGCCAGTGAAAACGGAGCTCGGGAGGGCCATGTGTGGCCTCCTGAGCTCCGTTTTCATTGGCAGAGGCACTGCAGGCCAGTCCTTCGCTGTTTCCAGGGTGGCCCTGCGGGCCATATCTAAGCACCTTGCAGGACGGATCTGGCCCCCAGGCCTTGAGTTTGACATCCCTGCTTTAACCCATGTTCTGCTTATACCTGACTTCAAGACAGGAGATTTGAATCACGGTTAAGGTGATAGATGTGGGTTTGGAAGAAGCAGGTTAACTTCCCCGCATGTCTATGGCGATCACTGTGTGATTTTGGACCATTTACTCTCTATCAGATCAATATACAATAACAGAAGGGATAATATGAGGAGAAGCTGCTTGAGCTTTCAGAAGGAAATCTCTGATATAATGCAAAAAGCAGGCAAGCAAACAGTATTAAAATATTATGCTTAAGGGGTTTTTTTTTCAGTCCATACTTTGCTGGCCAGATTTCTTGCATTCATACGCAGGCTGGAATACAGTTTTGTAATAATATTCTTGATGCCCAAACAAAAGAGGAACCAAGAAGCGTATAGAAACATTGGGGTTTTAAAGTGCTAAACATGCATAGAATAATGCTTCTTCTACAACACAATGGGTATTTTATGAAAGCCATACTTAAAAATAGAGAAAAGTTTCACACTTTTTAAATGTCACAAGCGAAGATAAAAATGGGCTTATGAAGAGACACCTAAGAATTAGTCATTTCAAAACCATGCACAATTCTCTGCGGATGGAAGCCTAGCATGTCAGGGAAGATCCTTATAAGTTAATTTTTTTGTTCAGTGTTATGATTGCTTTCAACTTTCAGTGTGTTCACTTTGTGTGTGTGTCTGTGTCTGTGTCTGCGTCTCTGTGTGTGCTTAGCAGACACTTCTCTAATCTCTCATTCTACACTTGCATTCTGGTTTAAAAGAATTCTGCAAGATCTAATGTGGGTTGGTCACTAGGATCAGAGGTTTAGTCTTCCAAGCTTTCGGACATGTGATGGAGCCCATCAGAACAGAACAGAATAACAGAGTTGGAAGGGACCTTGGAGGTCTTCTAGTCCAACCCCCTGCTTAGGCAGGAAACCCTAAGACAACTCAGACAAATGGTTATCCAATATCTTCTTAAAAACTTCCAGTGTTGGAGCATTCACAACTTCTGGAGGCAAGCCGTTCCACAGATTAATTGTTCTAACTGTCAGGAAATTCCCATCCTCAGGAAACTTCTATCTTGAAGAGTGTTTCTCTAACTCAGAGGTCTTCAAACTTGGCAACTTTAAGACTTGTGGACTTCAGCTCCCAGAATTCTCCAGCCAGCTATGCTGGCCAGAGAATTCTGGGAGTTGAAGTCCACAAGTCTTAAAGTTGCGAAGTTTGGGGACCCTTGCGAGTCTAGCTAGAGAGAAGTTCCCTGAAGATGGGCTAAAGCATAATTCTGAAAACTCGGAAGACTAAATCTCTGGTCCTGGTGACCGACCCAGATTGGACCCTGCCACATTATCCTGGGACATGCATATTCACCTTCATTCATAAAATAATTCTATTGAATCGCAAGAAATTTCTATGTAACATCCCTTGGTTTGTTCTGATGCCAAGAACTGCAGAATTTCTTCTACAGTTTTACAATTTCACTTGAGGTTGAATTACTAAGGATGTCTACCTTAAGTTCTCCCTTCCACTTTTGTCTCTGTGTTGTCCATGCAGTTTTCATGGCAACCGGGGGGGGGGGGAGAGAAATGGTTTGCCATTGCCTCTTCTTCATAGGGTTGAGAAAGAGGGACTGGCAGCATCCATTTCCAAATTTCACAGTGTCTACCGTATTACCCATGCCACTTGGCACTTGGCCATTTGGGAAGCTTTGCTGGACCTAGAAGACTAAAGTGGCAATTGATGATGCTTTTCTTTCTTTCTTTGGTGTTTTATTATCCGAAATGAGGGATATTTCCTCTTCCAATATTATATCCTCTGTTGCATTATTTTACATTGGATACTTGCAATATATATATACACACAAGGCAGGCGGCCCAGGTTCAAATCCCAGTAAGGGTATGGCTATCTGACGAGAGCTAAATAGCTCAAAATAGATCTATAATAGTCTCCCTTTATTTTCATTTATCAGCAAAAAAAATGCTACACACACACACACACACACACACACACACACACACACACACACACACACACACACACACACACACACACACACACACACACACATATATATATATATATATATATATATATATATATATATATATATATATATATATATATATATATATACACACACATACATACATACATACATACATACATACATAATAGTCTCCCTTTATTTTCATTTATCAGCAAAAAAATGTTATACATATAGACAATATAGTTTGTCGACTATAGAAAACTGCCTGGATGGTCCCAGGAGGGGCCGAAAGGCAAAAGGAAGCTGTGATGTTTCCTTCCATACACCAGGATGACTCGACATAATAAACATATATAACCCTTTCCTGGTGAAGAGCTGATAGGGAAGAGAACCTTGTGGCCTAGAGGTTAAAACTGCTGCCTTACAAGCAGACTGCCCAGTTTCAATTCCCACTAAGGGTATGGCTATCTGACGAGAGCAAAATAGCTTGAAATAGATCTATAATAGTCTCCCTTTATTTTCATTTATCAGCAAAAAAATGTTACACACAGACACAGACACAGACACACACACACAGAGAGACACACACACACCCTGCTGATCCATTTATCTCTGAATGTGTATTATTTTCCTTCATTGGATTGCCTATAGTTCAGTTATCATTTGAAAATACGCAGAAGTCCTTTTTCCTTCTGCTTATTTCTTTACAGGCTACTGAATGATTAAAGCTGAACCACTGTGGCTCCTTGAGGTTCAAAAAACCCTGAATCCATGTGAATGTAAATCAGATCAGACATACAACATTCTTTTTTTAGACTTTTTTTCTCGTTATGAATCTGTCAAGGTCAATTTCACTTAGGGTCTCATTTGCCCAATCTTAAATTCATTCTGCCTGATTTTCTTGTCCCTATTGCCATCTTTTTTTTTAAAGGAAAGTTCTGCATGATAATTTGTACCCATTCACCCTTGCATTTAATAAATTGAATACACACACACACACACACACACACACACACACACACACACACACACAAACACGAGGGTGAGTCAAAAAGTAATTCAATTTTCTTTAGGACAGGTATAATTACCAACACAGGAACATGTAGCATACATCAAAATGAAGCTGGTCCTCTGTGGATCACATCCCTACTTCTCAACATAGTCACCGTTTCTCTCAATAGCAATGTTCCACCTTCGAATGAGAGCATGTATCTCTGTCTCGTAAAATTTTGTTGACTGTTCTTTGAGCCACTTCTTCACTGCAGTTTTCACTTCCTCGTCACTGGAATAATGTTTGCCTTGTATCACCAGATTCAGACTATCATCTTTTCGGCCCCACTCCTAACTATACATAGTCCTTGACATACAACTACAATTGAGCCCACAATTTCTGTTTCTAAGTGAGATATTTGTTAAGTGAGTTTTGCCCCATTTTACAACTTTTCTTGCCACAGGTGTTAAATGAATCTCTGCAGTTGTTAAGTTAGTAACATGGTTGTTAAGTGAATCTGGCTTCCCCATTGACTTTGCCTGTCAGAAGGTTGCAAAAGGTGATCACACGACCCTGGGACACTGCAGCCGTCATAAATATGAGTCAGCTGCCAAGCATCGGAATTTTGATCATGTGACCATGAGAATGCCGCAACAGTTGTAAGTATGAAAAACGGTCATAAGTCACTTTTTTCAAGCTATTGTAACTTTGAATGGTCACTAAATGAACTACAGGCAATCCTTGGGTTACGAGTGTTCCCTAGCAAACGTTTGAAGTTATGTAATAAGCACCCCTAATGTTTACGAACAAGTCCTGAAAATATGAATCTTGCAGCACCACGGCAGTTGCTCACCCTTACGAACAACCGCAGAGGCTTTGCAACATTTGTCCTGCACTTTGCTGGCCAAAAGAGGGGAGCAAAGATGCTCCGTTTTGGCCAGCAAAGTGCTGGGAGAGGCCTGCGCACACCAAAACAAAGCTGCGGATGGGCGCGTGCAGCTGAGAGGCTGGAGAAGAGATAGCTTGCTAGATTTTTGCACGGTAAGTGACCTGGTGTGGCAGGTTGGGGGTGGGGGAGAAATTGTGGGGAGTATGAGGTATTTCAGTGGTTCAGGGATGCCTTGGGTGGTCTTAAACAGGTGATCTTAAGCAGATGGCCTGTTCCATCACTAGGACCCCCATGGCCTTTCCCACCCTGAAATACCTGATGTGCATTTAACAAACCATGCATTCAATTAGCGAATGTGTGGGTGAAAGGAGGGAGTGATCGCATTCAAGGTACGAAATTTACTCCCATGAATCCTCGGGTTACGAATCCATTACATTCATAACTTGAAGACTACCTGTATTATAAGTCAAAGACATTCCTCTAATAAGGAATTGTTAAGAAGTTATTGTGCTGTTAAGCACATACACAGCGAAATGTGTTGTAGTAATGGTGTTGCCGTTTGATATGAATGCTATTCAGTCAATAAACAGAATATCTTTAGTATGTACAAAATAGTTTTACTTGAATAGTAGCAAAGTTAAATAGGAAGTCCAAGTCGTACACAGTTATTCAGTCAATGCGAAGTTTCTTCTTCTTGCCTATCTTTGTTTTAACTCACAAACAAAGATTACAGCTATCTCTCAATTCTATAGTATCACAGATAGTTACTCTTCTCTTCACAGCAATTCCACACAGTCATAAAGTAATCTACTCATCAGTAAATCAGCAGAGAGTCTTCAATCCAGAACACACCATCAAACACCATTCACTACACTGAACCACAACCACCAACCACCATAAACCACCAACCACAAACCACACTGAGCATGCTCTCTTGCTTACTTATATAGTAATCATCCACAATGCATTTAAAGCAATATACACATAACAATCATTTGTGGCTTAATCATATATTAACACACCCAATCGTTTGAACAGGGTTCTAACAGGAATGCTTAATCATCTTAGTTTCCAAGCATTAGATAATGACCAAGGGTTAGTACTGGTTTGATATAAGAGGAAGCCATTTTTGTCACCCATTATTGCAATAGCAATAGCACTTAGACTTATATACTTCTCCATAGTGCTTTACAGCCCTTTCTAAGTAGTTTACAATGTCAGCATATTGCCTCCAACAATCTGGGTCCTCATTTTTCTGACCTCAGAAGGATGGAAGGCTGAGTCCACCTTGAGCCCATCAGGATCGAACTCTAGGCTGTGGACAGAATTAGCCTGCCATGCTGCATTCTAACCACTGTGCCATCACGGCTCCTGCAACTTGGTCTAGCTCCAAGAATAATCTTGTGTCCTCTAGAGAGGACATCCTTCTATTTGAAGACCACTGAGGGAGCACTTGTCCATTTCAAAGAAACAAGCTAAGTATGGGTAATAATAAGATGGGAAGCTCACAGAATTCTAGGGATAAAAGTTATAAGACATTCTGGAAAAAGAGAATGTCAAGCTACCTTTGGATTGTTACCAAGATAATTATATGATTTTGTCCATGTAAATCAATATGGCTCAAGCTCAACTCAGGGGTACTGTAGTGGACCCATCTTCAGTTGTAGGATGAACAGTTGGAAATCCTCTTCCAAAAGTCCAGTACGGTTTCACACTCATCCTCTTGCTTTGGAGTAGCAGCTTGTTAGTTCTACAGTACTATCACTATTAATCTTCCTAAGGTTGCTCTCTTTAGTATCTTTCTTATAAACTTAATGTGTGTGAAAGAGACCTTTTGCTTATACCCCTTGCTGCCTTTCCAGAGAGAAGAAGGCAAAACAAAAACAAAAGTAAAGAGAGAAGCATTAACCATTTCCAAGAACAAAGATAGAGTCCTTTTCCATTTTAAATTCTCAAAATTCAAACTTTTGTGGGTGAAACAGATGAATTACAGAACTGAACATGACGACGTGAGAATAAATCTCACAGAGGTGATGTTTGATCTTTTCCAGGAATTCAGACATTAGAAATGAAACCGCAGTTTAAAGTTCTAATTAAAATATTTATTTTGGTACAAAAACAATAAATTCTAATTAATTACATGTCTGATATAAAAATGCGACTCCTCTCATTGGAAGTCAGAAGAAGAAGGGAAGAATAGAGTTTGGAATGCACACATGCATACAAGAACGTATCAATCACATGCTCAGGAATGAACCATTATATTAGATAGGGATGCTTCTCCCTGCATATACATGTAACAGGCAATAAATCACACCGTGACAGAACAGACTATGGGAATCTCGCAGAAAATGTAATGGTCCAGGCAGGTCACATGGTGGTATGGCCAGAAACAAATAACATCCCTCCAAAAGATAAAGAAAGATAGTGGAGCAAATTTACACTTAATTATTAGATCCCACCTGTAAGGTGATACCCTCATGCAAGCTGAAGAATGGGAAAGTTCAGAATAGCAATAGCAATAGCACTTACACTTATATACTGCTTCACGGTGCTTTACAGTGCTCTCTAAGCAGTTTACAGAGTCAGCATATTGCCCCCAACAATCTGGGTCCTCATTTTACCAACCTTGGAAGGATGGAAGGCTTGATCCTGGTGAAATCCGAACTGCCAAATTGCGGGCAGCCAGCAGTCAGCAGAAATAGCCTGCAGTACTGCATTCCAACCACTGCGCCATCACGGCTCTTATCCACAAAAATATCTAATGGATACAGAAAAATACATTAAAGAGAGAAAAACACCAACACAATAAAACAGAAATCAAATCTTCATTGATGAGATAATAATAATAAGGTAATATGCACTCTGAAATAGCTTTAGTAGTATGTAAGGGAATAAATGGTATTTCACACAAAAAATAACCTCATAGACAATAAACAGGCAAAACTTGTGATTGCTCATATATGCTTATTTTGTGTCTTCACACTATCCATTGCAGCTCTCAGCCCTAAGCTCAATATTCCTGGGATTTATTTTTTTTACTACTACCACTCCCCACAAACCTCCTATGGTTTTATAGGAAAGGAGTCACATGGTCCAATCACAGCTCCTGACAAAACCTGACAAAAGGTTTGTGGGAAATGGCTGATGGTCCCAAAATTCAAAATGGCCGTCACAACCGTGTAACAAAACCACCCCATTTTCTAAGTACCATACATAATGACTCTTTCAATGTTCCTGAAAGATATTATTATTTACTTGATATGTATTCTGTTCAAGTCATTGTACCGTTCCCCTATAACAACCTGTGAGGTAGACTGGTCAGAGAATCAGTGACTGGCTAAACTGATCACTTGAACTGTTGGGTTGAATGAGGACCTGGGTTTTTCTACTCCAAATCCAATACTTTAATCTCTACCCGACCGAAGATTGATTTTTTGAAAATTATTCCCTTTGATCCCCAGAATGCTAAGTACCAGCATCCTGCTGAACTGTCAAATTATACAGTAAAGGCAAAACTCTACAGAGGATTTGAGGTGTTAGAAATCCCTATGAATTAAAAAATCACCCCAGGCAGCATCATTGCATGGAAGTTTTCAGCTTCATGCTAAGTCAGAGCAATACCACGATGTGTAATTAGCTGATATACTTATTCACACAGTTACTTATTTACATACATATTAGTACTGAATTCCCCTAAATGTCAATGCCCCTTGGGTAACATTTGAAACAACGCTGAAGGTTTTATTGTTCTGACATGCAGGTGAGTTTGATGGCCTCTTTAGAAGCAAAAACATTTGAAGCAATGTTCTTGCTGTTTGGTTGAATTCTAGGGCTAGGCTCTGGGTTCAAGCCAGGGATTCTTGCATGTAAATGCTGCATTAGAATTCTGCATCACTCTATGTTTCTGTCATTCAGAGATGATTGCATAGCTGTTGCATTTATACCCTGTTTTCCCAAAAGTGAGACCTATCCTGAAAATAAGCCCTAGCATGTTTTTACATGTGCATCTAATATAAGGCCTACCCCAAAATAAGTCCTACTTAACAGCCTGCGTAGCTGGCTGGCTGCCCATTCCTTCTGGTTGCTCGCAGTGCTGTGGCCATGAGGTGAGGTGGGGTGGTGGTGGAGCTGCCCCACGTGCCCAGAACCGGCTTAGCTCAGAGCCCCTTCAGCCAGGACATTCATGCCCTGACACTAGCCTTGCGGCGGCAGCACCAACAGCCATGTGCAGCAGGAGCCCATGTGGTTTCCAGCTCACTTCTTTTGCTTGCTCACGGCGGCAATGGAGCAGGAGGTCAAGCGGTGTGTTGGTGCTGTGGCCGCAAGGCGAGGCAGGTGTCGGGGCATGGGTGGTCTGGTTGCAGGGGCCCTGAGGTAAGCTGGTGCGGGCGCATGGGGCAGCTCTACCCCTCCCACCTCACAGTAACAGCACTGGCATGCCATGCAGCCTCCTGCCCTGCGAGCAAGGAACATGGAAAAAAAATAAGACACCCCACAAAAATAAATTCTAGTGCTTATTTTGGGATCCAAAAGAAAATAAGACCTAATCTTATTTTCAGGGAAACACAGGAATTTTTTTGAAATGTTTTGGCAGGGAGTGCATAAACAAGACTCCAACAGGATGCCGGATCAACCAATAAGCATGCAGAATGTGAATCTCCTCACAGCAGCGGCTTGTCTGCAACTATTTGCAACCTGCACTTACCTATCAACCCATTCGCAGCATAGGTATGCAAGAACACCTCTAAGCAGTTGCGGACAAGACTAAACTGAGTTTGAGTTATGAACTCTTCATGGTTCATGTTATGATCTCTTCAAGATCACAAGAAGAAAGACCTAGGTACATTCCAAATGTTTTGGATCTCATCTACTGTCAACTTCAATCTTTCAGGTATTTGATGATGACTGGAAGCCGGTTTGGTACAGTGGTTAATAATTTGCAAATAGAACATTCTCTTGAAAGCAGAAACAATTTATATTGTTCGATTGCCTTCTTTCTTGACTCCACCTTGAAACCTTGAAAAATTTTAACGGTGAGGACAATTAACCAGTGGAACAACTTGCCTTCAAAAGTCATGGGTGCGCCATCACTGGAGGTTTTTAAGAAGAGACTGGACAGTCACTTGTCTGAAATGGTATAGGACCGTGATGGCGAACCTGTGGCACACGTGCCACAGGTGGCACACGGAGCCATATCTGCCGGCACGTGAGCTGTTGCCCTAGCTCAGCTCCAGTGCGCATGTGTGCGCCGGCCAGCTGATTTTTGGCTCGCATGGATGCTCTGGGAGAGCGTTTCCGGCCTCCGGAGGGCCTCGGGGGCAAGGGAGGTCGTTTTTGCCCTCCCCGGGCTCCAGGGGAGCCTCTGGAGCCTGGAGAGGGTGAAAAATGGGCCTACCAGCCCCACCAGAAGTTGGGAAATGGGGGAGCGGGAGGGTCGTGCGCACATGCATGGGGCAGCATGGGGGGGTTTCGCGGGCATGTGCAAGGGTGTGGGGCACATGGGGGCATTGAATTATGGGTGTGGGCACACGTGCACATGCAATAGCACGCACACATGCACTTCCGGCAGCCGAGGAAAAAAAGGTTCGCCATCACTGGTATAGGATCTCCTACTTGAGCAGGGGGCTGGATTAGAAAACCTCCAAGATCCCTTCCAGCTCTATTTTGATTCAAAAAGACTAATGTGACCTAGTCCTGTTTTAGGCATTAAAGCCAGCTGTCAGGATCTCTGTTGTTGACCTGGTGCCTTGCTGGCGTCCTGCCATCAAAATGGAAGGGAGAGGGAGAGGCATTTGGGACAATCCACACCTGTGTATTTAATGGTGGGAAATGGGGAGGGGGAGCTGACATGTGAAGAAGACCAGAGCTGTTTGAACCAGTTATGCCATTTATGCGTACTATTTACTCATCTTCAAGGCTGCTTGCCCTGGGTGTGAAATTCCAGCAGCCTAAACAACCCAGAGTTTCCCACAACATCACAATGATTCGAGATTGGTGGCAACAGACCGATTGGTGGCAACAGAAGATGGATGGGGAACGTTAAGTTTGGCTTTTTGTATCAGTGAGCGAGAACTTCAGGTTCCACCTCACCTTCCTGCAACCAACATCTTTAGTAAAAGTTCTTTTCACTTCAATCAATTGGAGTCAAGAGTCTGCTTTCCTAAATGATTGTTCTGGGGCAGATCTGACACCAGCTGGGTGACTTGGGGCCATTCACCAGGAGACTGTGAATTCTAGTTCCATCTTAGGCATGGAACTTGGCTGGGTGACTTTGGGCCTATTACTTTCTCTCAGCCCAACTTGTCTGATAAGGGTTGTTGTTGTGAAAATAGGAGGAAGAAGAAAAATACGAGGAAAAACAAACAAACTCGACTGCAGAAAATACGACTTCAGCAACAGAGTGATCAATGCCTGGAATGCACTACCTGACTCTGTGGTTTCTTCCCCAAATCCCCTAAACTTTAACCTTAGACTGTCTACAGTTGACCTCTCCCCATTCCTAAGAGGTCTGTAAGGGGTGTGCATAAGCGCACCATCGTGCCTACCGTCCCTGTCCTACTGTCCAATTGTCCTCTATTATCGGTACTTTTTACTTATGTTATGTTTATACAAACAACTACTATCCTGTACATGTTTCACAAATAAATAAAATAAATAAAATAAAAAAGAGAACGAAGGTAAGAAGAGACAGGAGTCTTATGTATGTTTTCTGCCTTGAGTTATTTATAAAAATAATTAAGATGGGATATAAATAATAGTAAACAAGAACATAACAAAACCATCAGTCTCTTTGTCTCCATGTCTTCGGCTGGAATTGGCCTGAATGTTAATGTGACTTGGGATCATTTACTGTTGTTAAAGACCCATATGTTCTTCTTGACTCTATTCCTGAATTTGGAATCTATTCAAGAATTGTGGACTTTGGGGATATGGGGATTGGCTAAATAATTACTTTTCAACCGGTTGGAGAAATCTAGCCTGGATTTGCTACAATGAATAACATGTGTTGTTCCAAAAGGTTTGAATAAGGGTTTGTTTTCCTTTGGGGTTTCTTTCTTTTGTGGAGTCAAGAAAGAAGGCAATCGAACAATATAAATTGTTTCTGCTTTCAAGCAAATGTTCTATTTGCAAATTATTTCTCAGGTGTATTTCTTCCTTTTATTTCATTGATAAAGTAATTGATTAATGTAAATATTAATTTTGAGGTTACATTAGATTGTAAATCTTGTTGCATGTAGTTCTAGCTGGCTTCCACCCTCATAATGCTCCAAAAGACACGGAAAACCTGACTTTTCTCACAGGTCTGGAGTCAGGGTAATGAGCGAATCCATGTACCTAATGGCATGTGGGAAAGGTCTTGGGTGACTGGAGAAAGAGACCTGCCTAGGGTTGGATAAGAGACATCGTAGCCCACAACTGCATAATGGACGTGGCAAGAATCTCAGATGGGACTTCTTCCTAGTTTCTCAAGTTGCGAAGACAGCTGTCAAGCACAAGAAATAAGGAGCCAGGATAGATTTCAAAATCACTACAAGTTTATCCCACTACAAGTTTATCCCATGCTACCTATACACAAGAATCTGATCTACTAACAGTCAAGGCACCAGATAAGAGTCAATGGACTTCAAGGGGAGCTGGATTTAGCTCTCTTACAAGGACATAATGACTTCAAACTGATGTTGTGTTTGACTTCACCCACAGGCTGGTTATTTTCTACAACAGCAGGAGACTTTCACTTTCATACTTTCAAGGTTCTGTCAACAAAGCTTTTACAATAAAGTTGAATTAGATCATCTGGTTGTGTATCCTATGAGGGGCGAACAATGTGTGAATTTGGCTCTTGTTATCTACTTATTTCTGGATGCATATTCTGTTTTGCTACAGTGCTCATCCCTGACTTTAGTTGGAGATGCTTTACATCAATATAATATATAAAGAAAGACAAATTGAATGTAAGAAACAACTTAAGGCTACTTGGCTTTGAACATGAAAAGGTCCTTCAGAGCTTGAGATGAAAATTTCCTAATAAACCCTGGCAATAACTCCTTAATGTACCCAGGTCTTCTTTCATGATGGAGTGGCTGTTCTCCATAACTGCGGTGTGATCCCAGGAAAAACTGAGTTGTGGTGGTGGCTGTGCAGCACAATTTAAATTCATGGATTTATGGATTTAGTCATGGTGTTCTGTCCCCACATTAGTTTGTGTGCAGCTCGAAATGCAGCTAAAGTCACCTATCCTGAGTCCCACGGGATTGGGCGGCCTATAAGAGCGTTTAATAAATAAATAAATAAATAAATCCTCCAATAAAACAGACCATGGTGTAGATCTGAATGCTTTATTGAAAGAGCAGGATATGATGAAACTGGGGAAAATAGGGATACATGCAATGAGAACCAAATACAAGATAGACAGTATTAAGTTACTGCTGAACATAACAATTAATAAATACGAGCAATTTAAATCGCACCACAGCGATGCTCTGTGTGGGATGTGGGTTTGTCCTTGGATGACCATGTGCCACAGATTAAGATGGATTCTTCTTTGTGCTTCTGTCTTCTCCAAATGCTAAAGGAAATGGAGTCAGGCTTCCCAGCATGCACTTGTTTTGAGAGTGTGGGCTGATGGGTAAAGAGGTTGGGTCAGTTTCAAACAATATACTTGGTATTTGTCTCTCTGGCCACTAGATGGGGCTAGAGAACAACAACAGTATATAAAAGATATATGCTGTGGCATGAAACATGGTATGGAATAAATTTTGCCCATGGGCTATTACCCACTTCTTAAATTGCATTGTTCTCCTCTTGATTTCAGTTCAGATTCAAGAAAGCAAATGGTATTATTAGTACATGATACCAATTCAAAGGGGAGAAACAGAACACTTGCAGTTGCTCTTGGCAGCTTTAATGGCATGTGCGTGTCTTCTAAAATGCAATAGCCTCAAAGCATTCAGTGTCCCCAAACCCCTGGAAAATCCCATAGTTAATATGATGTTTGTGTATAATTGTTGCTACTTCCTCAACAGGGAAATACAGGGTTACTTTCATACTTTCATACTTCCTCAGTGTTTTCCTCGCTGCTTTTGTTTTCGATTAGCAGAATGCAATAACGCTCACACCAGTCCTTGAACTGATTAATGCACCTCAGCAAAGTTGCTCTGGGTGCAATATACCTATTGTGATTGAAAACATCTGGATACAGTTTTCCATGACTTGCACTTGGCTGTCATTGCGATGCATTAGGTCAGCAAATGCTATGGCATAGTTTCTTGCCAACATTCTCAAGTACAAGTTCCTCAGTTTGAAATGCTCAAGGCATCCAAATTGAAAGTTTTGAAAGAACGATAATATATGAACTTTAATACAAGAACATTCCTTCTTCTCTTATTCCAAATTACTTTAAACAATTATCTTTCTCTTTTCTCTTCTCTTCTCTTCTCTTCTCTTCTCTTCTCTTCTCTTCTCTTCTCTTCTCTTCTCTTCTCTTCTCTTCTCTTCTCTTCTCCTCTCCTCTCCTCTTCTCTCTCTTCTCTTCTCTTCTCTTCTCTTCTCTTCTCTTCTCTTCTCTTCTCTTCTCTTCTCTTCTCCTCTCCTCTCCTCTCCTCTTCTCCTCTCCTCTCCTCTCCTCTCCTCTCCTCTCCTCTCCTCTTCTCTCTCTTCTCTTCTCTTCTCTTCTCTTCTCTTCTCTTCTCTTCTCTTCTCTTCTCTTCTCTTCTCTTCCCTTCCCTTCCCTTCCCTTCCCTTCCCTTCCCTTCCCTTCCCTTCCATTCCATTCCATTCCATTCCATTCCATTCCTTATTATTTCTATTTCTATTCTATTGTTAAAATTTGAACATTAGCAAAGCAGTGTTCTATTAGCAGGAATTTGACCTTTAGTTTAGTTTCATTTAATGTGCCTAGGATGCTTTACACCATGTCTGTCCAACTTTTTTGTTTGCCAGGGCTGCACTGAGTGAAGAGGAATTGTCTTGGTCTGCATATAAAATATATAATAAATGGATATACATAACAAAAGGGACGAGGCAGCTCAGTGGCTAAGACGCTGAGCTTGTTGATCAAAAGGTCGGCAGTTCAGCGGTTTGAATACCTAGTGCTGCATAATGGGGTGAGCTCCCATTACTTGTCCCAGCTTCTGCCAACCTAGCAGTTCAAAAGCACATAAAAAATGCAAGTAGAAAAATAGGGACCACTTTGGTGGGAAGGTAACAGCATTCCATGCGCCTTAGGCATTTAGTCAAGCTGGCCACATGACCACGGAGACATCTCCGGACAGCGCTGACTCTTTGGCTTTGAAACGGAGATGAGCACTGCCCCCTAGAGTCGGGAACTACTAGCAATATGTGCGAGGGGAACCTTTACCTTTATACATAACAAATTACCTTTTTCATTTTTATATGATCTTGTGGGGCCGTATTACCAGCTGTCCAGGGCCACAAGCAACCTTGTGTGTGTACTGTGGGTTGGACACACCTGCTTTATACTGTTGACTGGTAATATTTTATTACTCATATTGTCTCTTGTATGTTGTGTGATATGTTTTGGCTATGTCATGTGGGGGAATTCATTGGAGAAAGCAATTATGTTTGGAAGAGTGAGTAGTAAAAGGAAACCAGGCCGTCAAAGAACATGGTAGCTGGAAACTGTCAAAACTGATACCAATCACAGCACAGAACAATTCAAAGAAGTAGTGCAAGATCAGAAGAAGTGAAGAGACCTGGCCCATAGAATCACCATGAGTCAGACCAGGAGTGGGCTTCAAAAATTTTAGCAAGGGGTTCTCTGCACGGTTGCTGGGTGGGTGTGGCCATGGTGGGTGGGGCCTAGTCGGCCTCCTACACCACAGCAGGGGGGATTTTTTTGCCCTCCCCGGGCTCCGGAGGCTTTCCTCGAGCCTCCAGGAGGGCGAAAACAGCTCCCAAAGTCTCTGGAGGCCCTCTGGAGGCTGGAAACAGGCCCATTTCTGGCCTTCCTGAACTTCTGGTAGGCTCATTTTTCACCCTCCGTGAGTCTCCATGTGCGCTTAACTGCATCCAAAATAGCCCACGTGGGGACTCCTGGGAGAGCTGGGGTGGGGTGGACGGGGCCAGTCATGAGTGGGATTTGGGGGTTCTCCGAACTGCACACAATCTTAGCTAGAGGTTCTCCTGAACCCCTGCGAACCCCCAGCAGCCCACCCCTGGACACAACTGAATGGATAACATCATCATCCTGTTGTGTGCTTTCCCCCCTCTTGTTCTACCCTGCCCAAAACCTACTTCAAAAACATGATAAAAATCAGTAAATTTTAACAAATTCACAAGAATTTGTTAAACAAATTTCACAAATTTCACAAATTTCATAAATTATTTAACAAATTTCACAAATTTCACAAGAAGAGTCCTCCACTCCTCTGCTTGCAACAGAATACCTTATTCCACAAGACTTGAAATTTTGGGCTTAGATAACTTAGAGCTACGTCGCCTTCGATCTGATCTAAATGTAGTTCATAAAATCATCTGCCACAATGTCCTACCTGTCAATGAATACTTCAGCTTCAATCGCAACAACACACATGCACACAATAGATTCAAACTCAATGTAAATCGCTCAAAACTTGACTGCAGAAAATATGACTTCAGCAACAGAGTAATCAATGCCTGGAATGCACTACCTGACTCTGTGGTTTCTTCCCCAAACCCCCAAAACTTTAACCTTAGACTCTCTACAGTTGACCTCACCCCATTCCTAAGAGGTCTGTAAGGGGCGTGCATAAGTGCACCATCGTGCCTACCGTCCCTGTCCTACTCTCCTATTGTCCAAATTTACCTATACCTACTTTGCTTTTGTTTATGTTTATATCATACCTGTTATCTTTTACACGTTTTGACAAATAAAATAAATAAATAAATAAAACCACTTGGTGAGTTTTATTATTTTTATATACTGGATTAGAACTTGGAATGCAGCTGTAAATTCGAGAGTCTTGAACAGAGGTGTAGAAATCCCATCTGCTCAAGCACAGTACTCCAAAAATAGGTTGAGCCAGGATCTAAACGGGAGGGGCCACCTTTACATTTAAAAAAAAGGTGAGATCAAAACTGGCTTACAAAATGACAGAAGAAATATATACGAAATAAATCAATAGCTGCAGTTTGTTTATACCCATCAGTGGGTATCGACTCTACAAAGGGATACCGTATTTTTTGGAGTATAGGACGCACCTTTTTCCTCCCTAAAAGTGGCTGAAAATTTGGGTGCGTCTTATACTTCGAATGTAGCTTTTTTTTCCAGCCCTAACTAGGTGCTAACAGATCTTCCCAGCTCTTACCTTGCAGGCTTTTACATTGTTACTCTCTCCAAAGAATGTTTTTCCAGCCCTAAGTCTTTGCAGAATTTTTTTTCATTGCTCTACTTGCTCCGAATAAGTTTTTTTCTAGCCCTAACCAGGTGCTAACTATCTTCCCAGCTCTTACTGGCTTGCAGGCTCTTTCATTGTTATTCTCTCAGAAGAAGGTTTTTTTAAGTCCTAACCAGGAGATAAATAATGTGCTGAAGCTGACCAGACTAAGGATGCTAGCCAGATGAATACCTGGTAGGCAGATTGTTTTCCTCTATTTTCCTCCCCAAAAACTAAGGTGCGTCTTATACTCCGGTGCGTCTTATACTCCGAAAAATACGGTAACTTATTTCTGAACTGTGATGATTCCGCTCAGTCCATGGATATCTGATTTTTTTATTTCAGGCTCATGAAAAGAAAATTGTGGACATTGTAATGCAAGATCCAACCCTTTTGAACTTGTGCATGATGTCACAACACACAGTATTAGAGGCAGGGCTTGTATGCGAGTCCACCACATTCGTGTTTGTCTTCAATCCTCCAAACGTTTTGTTCTTCTAATCCAGAGAAATTTTCTAATTTCAGCCAGGAACCGTTCTGATAAATCAGTGGGAAATGTCAGTGTGTGTGTTGAATGCATTACTTACAGAAATAACTTTTCTTTTTTGTGATGGTAATTGTACTCTAGGTCCTGGTCTTCTTTCTGCAACACCAGAGCATATGGTTAAAAAAAAACCAACCTCCCTTTGTATAAAAATACAATACATTTCAAAAAATCACAGTACTATAGAGCAGAATCACAAACAACTGATATTATGCTATCAATTTAAAACCACGCACACATATATAAAACAAAGACCAACATGTAAGACAGTATTAGCTTTAAGCAGATAACAATGCAAATAATATATTTTTAAATATGGATTTTTCCGTAAAGTTTAAAATGTACTTTTAGGGAGCCTTGGCAAAAAAAAAAATTTAAACTTGAGAAGCTGCAGAAAGAGAAAATAAGGATGTTACAGCAGATAATTGTCCCTTTGGGAAAAGAAAAATGGAATTATTTTCCAGTAATATGAGTGCAGATCTAACAATAATCACAGAATATTAAAAAAAAAAACAATTAAGCATTGTCTATGGGTGTGATTGCTGAAGTCATTTAATAATGTGGGCACTGAATCTAATGTCTTTTTTTACACTTGCATCTTTTACAAAGATGTTTCAAGTAAGTAATTTAGTAGGAATAAACTATGAATTTAATTTATATGTTCATTAATTGTACAATTAAGCCGAATACTAACTGACTGTAGAATTATAGCCAAATGGAATAGTGAACTAAGCATAATTAGTTCTACTTCTCTTCCCCTCCTTTTTATTGCAAACATAATTTTGGATAATCTCCCCTACCCAATTCATTTTTGTTTGGTTTTATTGATGCATAAATCACTGCAGCATAGAGATTTAATTGTGCAAAATATGGTTTATTCTCATCGTTCTCTTGCTGAGAGAATATCCCATGCAGAAGAGGATTTGATTATGGAACAGGGGAATGGGAACATACGTACAAAATATGCTGAACAAAATAACCAGCCAACCAATATTCTTATACCCAAACATCATCTTTTGTCAATTATCTGTGCTGTGATACTATACCTATAGTAAATAAATAGAATCTAATTTAGATTTAATGCATACATCATTGGACCCAGTGGTGAGTTCCTACCGGTGCGGTCCAGTGCGCCGTTCCGGTAGGGACCCGCCGATTACGCAATTTGCGCATGATGGCTCTGGTGCCATCTTCGCCGTTCCATTGCGCGGCGCCATCTTCTGGAATTTTGGGGCTTTTTTTGCTTCCTGCGCATGCGCGGAAGCAAATTCGTGCAAGGGGATGCACACGCGTGTGAGATTTTGGTGATGTTTTGCTTCTGCGCAGGCGCAGAAGCAAAAGATTGCCGAAATCTCACACGCATGCAGGTCCCCTCTCGAGATTATGCTTCCGCGCAGTGCACCAGTAGGCAGGTAAGAGGAACCTGCCCTTGATTGGACCAATAAACCAAGACATTTTTTTCATCCTTCTCCTAGCAACAGTTTTCTAGAAAAACATGAGAAACAGTGGAAAACTAGTCACAAAAGGGAGGTAGGCAGTGGTGGGTTGCCTCCGGTTTGGACCGGTTCGCCCGAACCGGTGGCAGAAATTTGCCCCTGCTTGCCGAACTGGCAGCAATGGCTGGCTGGCCACGCCCCCGAACCAGTCCTCCGGTCACCGCTCCTTGAAAGCAGCTGGCATTTCCCCAATGTGATGTAAAACGCGCACTTCCGATGCAATGCGAACCGGGTAGGGAAGGTATGTGGAACCCACCACTGGAGATAGGAAATGTAGCTCTTCTTATGTTGCCTTTTTCTACATTCCGATATCCCTCCCTAGGGATGCCGTCCTACTCCCTCAGGAGTAGGGCGGCATATAAGAACCAAGAAATAAATAAATAAATAAATAAAATCCTGGGTTCATATCTTCTTGTCTAAAAATGTACAAGTAGTTCTTGACTTATGATCACAATTGAACCCAAAATTTCTGTTGCTAAGCAAGGCAGTTGTTCAGTGAGTTTTGCCCCATTTTATGACCCCTTCTACCAAAGTTGTTAAGTAAATCACTGAGGTTGTTAAATAAATCGTGCGGTCGTTAAACAAATCTGGATTCCCTCATTAACTTTGCTTGTCAGAAGCCAGCTAAGAAGGTTACAAATTAGAGGTCAGTTCCTACTGGTTCGGACCGGTTCTATAGAACCGTTAGTAACTTGACGGCCTGGGTTGCTGGAACCGGCAGCGACCCAGGCCGGTTCTCTTGTTTTATTTTTTGCTTCTGCGCATGCGCAGCTTTTTTTAGTACTGCTCAAGTGCACGCACGCGCAACGCGCAACATGCGCCCACCCGCGCGGTGCGTCCCTGAGCGAACCGGCAGTAGCAGAATCCTGAACCCAACCCTGTTACAAATGGCAATCACATGACCCTGGGACAGTTGCCAAGTATGCCTACATGCCAGTTGCCAAGCACCGGAATTTTGTTCACGTGACCATGAGAATGCCTAAATGGTTGTAAGTGTGAAAAACAGTCACAAGTCACTTTTTTTCAGTACTATTGTAACTGTGAAGGTTATTAAACAAATGGTTGTAAGTCAAGGACTACCCATATGTTGAATTTTTACAAATTTGGTATAGGTTTTTTTTGGTATAAGGAGTTTTATAGATAAATCTACATCAGGGGTGTCAAACTTGTGTCATCACGTGACGTATCGTGACTTTTCCCCCCTTCGCTAAAGTGGGGGTGGGGGTGGCCAGAGCGTGACACATCCGGCCCACAGGCCATGAGTTTAACACCCCTGATCTATATGTGAAATAGAGCAATAGAAAAGGAGACAAGATGGAAATATATATATAGATGTCACGATGTGAATTATTGCCAGTTGTGCATCTCTATGTTTTTCCACTGTTTCTTATATTTATGGTCAAGCAGACGTATGATATATTCTACTATGCATGTCTGCATTCCAGAAGTCAACTCCTTTCCTTTCTCTTCGCCATTTCTACCAAGGTAGAAGTGATTCTTTTCATTAGCCGATAAAAATGTAGTCTTAATAAGGATTCTTTTTTTATTATTTTTCTACTGAAATAAATATTTTGTTAATTAGATTTGAATCTCGGGTTTTATTTTCTAAGTAAGTATGTTTTCAAAAGAGAGCAACGATCCATCAATCTACGGAGTGATTTCTCCGCTAACAATAGATGTAACCTTATCTCCTCCTCCTCCTCCTCCTCCTCCCCAATTTCTCCTTTATGGATTTAACTGAACGGATGCACCATCGTGCAGTGTAATGGCTAAGCTACTGAACTTAAGAGTATGAAGACCTAGGTTCAACTCCATCCTTGAACCATGCAAACTTCCTATTTTAAGATGGGTTCTTGTAAAGATGAAAGGAAGGTCCCTGCATAAACTTCCTGGAGAAAAGACAGAACAAAAACCTCGCAAACCAGCAATGCATAAATAAAATAGGAAGTATCTGGCGTAGCTGTATCTGCAGCACTCTCTTAAACATGATCTCCCGCAGATATGATGGGTTAAGAAAAGCCAGAGTTTCTAGTTACGCAGCCAATGATGGAAGTGATGGGGGAGTCTGAGAATTGAACACCTGTCATACATGGTAGGAACCAGTTTAAGAAAAGCTGCTGAATTAGCATAGCTCTTCCTTTTGCTCAGCCCAAGGGACAATCTATTTCTCTGTAGAAATGTAGAAATGCTTATAAGGCAAGCTTGCTCACTTGACTAGATTTAGCATCTTGGGCCATGAAGCTCTTGAGTATGTCCTAAGAGTACACAAGGAGTCTGCAATTTATTTGTATACTTATTTGTTATGAATTGGATACCCAGCTTTTTTCGACTTATATAAGCATCGAAAGCAATTGGAAGACAGATCCATTGGGATGATCTTTTGCTTAATCCCAATCACGTGTTTGCTTTTTTTTAAAAAAAGGGGTATTTCTGACTTAGTTTGCAATGTATTATTACTCTCTTCTAATGATGTGGACCTCAGGTAGTGTGTCCCTTACGATGCAGCTACACTCATGGTTTCTTTTTAATCCCTACTGTGCCAGGCTGTCCATGGGGGGCTGAAGACAAGATTGCCAACTACTTAAGAATCTAAGTAGCATTAGAAATTTTAATGCTCACAATAAAACGTTTATGGCTTTTTTAATTATCCAACTGTGCATTGGTATCTAATCTGTATCTGCCTGCAGTGTGCTCTCTCTCTCTCTCTCTCTCTCTCTCTCTCTCTCTCTCTCTCTCTCTCTCTCTCTCTTCTCTCTCTCTCTCTCTCTCTCTCTCTCTCTCTCTCTCTCTCTCTCTCTCTCTCTCTCTCTCTCTGTGTGTGTGTGTGTGTGTCTGTCTCTGCCTGTCTGTGTGTCTGTCTCTCTGTCTCTCTGTCTCTCTGTCTCTCTCTCTGTATGAAAGAGAGAGAGGGGGGGAGAGAACAATTTAATATTACTGTATATATATATATATATATATATATATATATATATATATATATATATATATATATATATATATATATATATATATATATATATATATATATATATATATATATATATATATATATATATATATATATATATATATATATATATATATATATATATATATATATATATATATATATATATATATATTTCAACTGATTTGAGCAACCTCCCTGCAGTTAATGAGGCTCTGGGACACAGTAGTGAGTAGATAGGAAACTGGTTACAGTCAAAACGTATAGCTATAAAATTGCTCATTACTGGATTGATCTCTTATATTCCTCTAGTTTTGCAAATCAGATGCCCCAGGGTATAAACTGGCAAAAATAGAGGAGACATTGTGCCTTTGGATTAGGTTGGGTGGGTAGCAGAATGGTACATGCTGATTCATTATGGCTTGCACACAGCACTCGGTTTTTGTACATCTCTCTGAACACTTGTGGCTAGATCAAACCTGCCTCTGGTTTGATAACCGCAACATCAAATGACATTCTGCATCCAGCTGAACAGGTCAGCTGAAATATTGCAATGCAAAAGCAATCCATATGCCTCTTTGCGTTGCACCCCTTCCTAATGCAATGAGTTTCAGTGCAGTCTCTTCACACATTCAGCTTAAGCAAAGGGCCATCAAGAATTATTATTATTATTTTTTTTAAAAAGTCAAATACCAGCCTTACCAGCTGCCAAGCAGATTGTATGAACTGCATGCTTGGTGATCTCTTTAGTTGCTCTTAGGCATGTATGGTTGGGCTGTAACTCTTGCATCAAGGGTGCTCTAGGGATGGAAGGATGAAATACAAATTAACTATTAAAGCCCCGTGCTGGACTGATTTGGTAATTTTAACTATGACAGTCTCTCCCCACAAGCAAGACTAATAAGACTATAAGAGAACCAGTTTTGTCTAGTGGTCTAGTGGTCTAGTGGCTAGAAGCCAGGAAAGGTTAGGGCCCACAGAGTTGGTCTCCTCCAGGTCCCATCGACCAAGCAATGCCGGTTGGTGGGGCCGAGGGGGAGAGCCTTCTCTGTGGGAGCTCCCTCCCTTTGGAACCAACTCCCTCCAGAGATCAGGACTATTCCCAGCCTGCTGGCCTTCCGTAAAGCAATAAAAACCTGGCTCTTCCGGCAGGCGGGGTGAAAGTGAGACCAATCAGACTACATATGGGTCTCCCCCCTGGTTATGAATGTTGGAGGTTTTCTTTTTTAACTTTTGTAGTTTTTAATTGTTATATTTTATACTTATAAATGGATTTGACATGTTGTTAGCTGCCCAGAGTCCCCCGGGAGTTGGGCGGTATACAAATCTATTTAAATAAAATAAATAAATAAATAAATAAAATAAATAAATAAATGATAAATTCTAATCCCATCAGTACTTGAGGGGCTGCCACAAAGAAGAGGGGGTCAAATTATTCTCCAAAGCACCAGAGGGCAGGACAAGAAGCAATGGTTGGAAACTAATCGAGGAGACAAGCAACCTGGAATTAAGGAGAAACTTCCTAACAGTGAGGACAATTAACCAGTGGAACAGTTTGCCTCCATAAATCATGGACGCTCCATCACGAGAGGTTTTTAAGAAGAGATAAGACAGCCACTTATCTGAAATAGTATAGGTTCCCCTGTTTAAGCAGGAGGCTGGACTAGAAGACCTCCAAGGTCCCTTCCAGTTCTTTCATTTATTCTATTCCACCTTAGGAATGAAATCTGGCTGGGTGACTTTGGGCCAATCACTCTCTCTCAGCCCTGCCCACCTCCCAGAATTGTTATTGTGAGGAAAATAGGAGAAAGAAGGAGTATTAGCAATAGCAATAGCACTTAGACTTATATACCGCTTCACAGTGCTTTACAGCCCTCTCTAAGCGGTTTACAGAGTCAGCATATTGCCCCCAACAATCTGGGTCCTCATTTTACCCACCTCAGAAGGATGGAAGGCTGAGTCAACGTTGAGCATAGTGGGATTTGAACTGCCAAATTGCAGTTGGCGGGCAGTCAGCAGAAGTAGCTTGCAGTACTGTACTCTAACCACTGCACGAAAAAGTTGTGGTCATCTTTCCTTCCCTCTTGCCGCTCTGAGCCCTTCCCAGCCTCAAAGCTGTCAGAGGAGAAGAAGAAGAGGAAGAGGAGGAGGAGAAGTTTGGACTAATGAAGATGTCATCAAATAGCCATCATGATGATTTGAGTTTGAGACCAATGATACACTGAATACCTTTTTTTCTCAAGAACCAGTTCTCTTTCAGATATACATAGCAGGCCCAGTGCTGCTCCGCAGCCGATTGGCTGAGGCCGTCGGCGGTATGCAAGTGAAGCCTGCAGCCCGCCCAATGGGAAGCGTGCAGAGCAGTAAAATGTAAAGTGGTGCAATGAAGCAACCAGTGGCAAGGTGAGGCTGCAGACTTGGGGGAGGGGGAGGGGGGAAGGGAGGTGGGGGGACCCGATCGCTAGTGGAGAGGGGGGCGGTAGCACGCAGGAGGTTTGCATGGCTACATTAAAGCCATCCTTAGGAGGGTTATTTGGGGGGGGGCTGCTCTTTGGTGTGATGCCTGCATTCTCCCCCCCTTTCCCTCCCTTGCACGGGTAGCATCTTAGCGTTGCAGCCACCACGGTCTGTCCCATGCAAGCCGTGGGTGTTGCATCAGGCCGCTGGAAGCGAGCGGAGCTGTGGAGCAGTTTTGCAGAGGAGGTAGAATAGCGCCATGGTGGCTGTCCATGCCCTGTTTCTTGCCAGCCAGCCAGGAGGAAGGGGGAAGTGAGAGGGAGGGAGGGGGTGGCTGGGTCTTCCTGGCCTTTGCTGGGTGCACTCCCCCCCAATCACTTCTGAAAGATGTTAGGGGCATTTCGGGCAAAGGTATTGTGGGGAGTCTTTGCAGCAGGAGAATAAAAAGCTCTAACAGACCCGGATTGTTGCAGGCCCCCCTCCCCTTCTTTATTTGTCTGCCCCTGGCATGTGTGGTCTCTTTTTGTTAAGCCCAGTCCTCTCAGGTGCCACTGTCCCTCTGCGCAGCTGCTGCATCTCCCCCAAGGGCCACCCGCTGGCCTGGCCTGGCCGGAAGCATCTCCAGTCATGGGCTGGACGCCGACCTTAGAAGGCAAACAGGCATGGGGGACCACCGGGAAGGCCATGTGGAAGGTTAGAGGTGAGCGACCGGGGGACCAGTTTGGGGGTGTGGCCAGCCAGCCATCGCTAACGGTTCAGTGAACCACCAGCAGCCGCTGCTACCAATACACACGAACCGGTCTGAACCGGTAGCATTTCACCCCGATTTGATATCAACATTTGAAAAAGGGCTTTGAACATGGCTACCATATTGCTGGTTTGACCCTCCATTACGGACGCTACTAGATAAACATGCCTTTTTTTCATGATATTTGCCATTGATGGTAGCCAGGTCTGGAAACAGACTCTAAAGATATCACATGTGGTTTTTTTATTGAACACAATAAAATATAAGATCAACATCTTCAGAGCCCGCCTGTGTTTTTCCTTGCCTCCTTTGTTCACCCTATCAATTTAAGATAGAGACAGTATGAGTTTATTTGGTATACTTTCTCGGTTTCCTGGGCTTAAAGATTGCTTTTATTTTTGTAAAATATAGTTTCTTCATTTCTCCAACATTATCTCTATCGCTCTCTAAGGATGATTCCTTTTTAAAACAAATCTCGAACAAAGCAATGGGATTTAAACTTCCGTTTGCAAAAATGGGAAGGAGGTTGTGTCAGCAATGCTTACACAGATGTGCTACATAAATACCAGCAGAAACACCCCTGCTTCTATCGGGATATTTCAGCACTCATAGAATTCTTGTGAAAGCCGTCATGAAGAAGTGTTAGTTCAATATCAGCAATTATTTTCTTTCCATTCTCTGCTCTGTGGATCCAACTCCCTTATTAAAGAGATACCATGAATGATTTACTTCTCAAAACTAAAATATCTGTTTGCTGGATTATTTGAAAAAAAATTGAAGGCAGTAAAAGTGAACAAAAAACCTCTTGCTTCAAGGTTATTTTTTGGGTTTTTTTGTTTCGAAAAAAGCTAAATATTAGAACAAAGAAGCAAACAAAAACAGGCCCACTGGTAAAAGGTAATTGATAGAATTTAAGATTTGATTGTCACAAAACACTCGTACACACACAAACAAATCCCAAACAAATTAGGCAGGGATGCAGCAAGTATGACAGTTGATAAATTTGTTTGGAAGAAAGTAAAAATTGCATAAAAACATATACCTACTGTATTGTCAGGCAGTGATTTTATGTTGCCTGTTACATGTATATGCAGGGAGATGCATCCCTATCAAATATAATGGTTTATTCCTGAGCACGTGATTAATATGTTCCTAGTATGCATGTGTACATTCCTTTCTTTCTTCTTCCCTTTTGCTCTCTGCTTCTGACGAAGCAACACCTATGTTTATAGCCAGAATGTGATTTATTATTTTTGTTAAGAAATAAATATCTTATACCTTATAATTATAATGCGGTTTATTTTGACAATGTCAGAGTTCCAGGAAAAGATTCATTTCGCCTCTGATAAGAGTAATTCTTATCTCAACATGTATAAGAACAGCTATGGAGGTAATGAGGTTTTTGTTGTTCCTGGTGATATAAATTATGGATCAGGATGACAAAATGTTGATAATTATTGACAATGTTTTGTATCTATATAATGAAAAATGTTCAAAGCAGAATTAAAAGCAGTGTAAATATAACTAGATATTATAAGTATAGCTGCAGCAAATATTTCTGAAGTACAGATATGTTTTCCTCAGGAGGTAATATTAAATTATTGAAAAGAAAATAATTCCCCTATAATTTAATTATGATCCTATTGTAAAAGCTTGGAGCTTCTATTGAGTTATTGAACTTTAAGATTCTGTTTTCATCAAGGAACAGAACAAGAACAAGAGAGGAAACCATTAAAGAGATTAAGAAAGTTAAAGAAAATAGACTTCCGGTGGCGATGTTGAGGCGGCACAGAGGAAAAAGTAGGAGCGCCATCCTTTAACTCTGAATTTTTCGTGTCCGGGGATCCTTTGAGGGTGTGTTGAGTTTGGAGAAATGTGTGAGATAGAGGGGAAGCCCGGGGGACAGCGAGGTGGAAAGCAACTGCCAGCTGGAATGAGGGAATCCCTCTTTAACCCGGCACAAATGCAATCTGTCATGTCATTTTAACATGGAGGACCCGAGGCCGCGACAACCACATCAGTTTGGGAAGTGAAACAGTGAGTAACAGACTGTGCTCATTTTTTGTTGGTGAGGACTTCCATATAGGCAGGGATTGAAACTATTGAACTGAGTAATCTGAGTGACATTGGGCAAACGAAACGAATCTCCGGCAAAAAACTTAGCGGTGACTGAAAGAAAAGAGCCGAGATCTATTTGAAAATAGTATTGCCGAGAAATAACAAGGCTAAAAGATATCAAAAGGGAGAGTGAAAGGGACAAGAATGTAAGAAACTAGAGGACAGTAAAAAAGGAGCAGGAGAAGGACAAAATCCACGTTGCAGCAAGAGAAACAGAGTACGAAAGGGACACTCAAAATTGGAAAAGGGATGGGAGATTGGGAAGTATATGAAGGAGAAAGATAAAAAGTTTGGAAAGGACTAAGGGAATTGAAGGCTAATGGACCGTGCTGTGGAAGAAAGTGTTAGATCAAGGAGACCTGTGTTAAAGAAAGGACAGCATTTTGAGGTGACCAACTCTGTGGGATCTTACAGGTCACTGGGAACTATGAGGTAGAAGGCGGTCTCGAAGATAACCTGGCCCTGAGCCATGTAGGGCTTTAAAGTAATAACCAACACCTTGAATTGAGCCCGGAGGCCAATAGGAAGCCAGTGATCACCTTTTGAAACCTTCTGACAAGCAAAATCAATGGGGAAGCTGGATTCACTTAACAACCAGGTTGCCAATTTATCAACTGTGGTGATTCACTTATCAACTGCAGTGATTCACTTAACAACTGTGGTAAGAAAGGTCTCAAAATGGGGCAAAAGTCACTTAACAAATGTTTCACTTAACAAGAAGACATGTTGGGCTCGATTGTGGTCGTATTTTGAGGACTACCTGTACTGTATTTTGCAGTCCTGCATCGATTTGAACTTTTAAAGTGTTTACTCTTTTTGCACTAATTTTCCTCACAACACAAACAATTTTCTATATATTTTCAACTCAAAGTATGCATTGTGTCCGTCTTTCAAACAGAGAACTGGATTTACAAAACATAAGAGTATGTAACCACTGAGTTCTCTGTTAATTATACGCAGTAAGAATCAGTCATTAAACTTGGATATGGAAAAAAGTTCAGTAGGTCTCCAATGTCCCTTCCAACTCTATTCTTCTGTTATTCTGTTAGTTCAAATATGGGCATGCAGTGTGAGGCTGTACTGTACATGTGTAAAGAATATACTGAGTTTAGAGGTGGCTCCACATACCTTTTTTTCCCTTTCTGTTGGGTTGTAATCCACAAAGCAGGATCTTTCTTGTTTTTTATTTGTCTTGAAGACATCCTGAGGGATTTCTTTCAGCTAAACATTGCGATATTAAAATATCTCCAATAAATAAAAAGAACCTCAGGCTAAATAAGACCCATGTAATTACATTCCGGTATTTATGGATGGAAAATTGGGGAGGGGGGATTTGCTGGAAGGGAAATTCAGAACTGGGGAAGGAATTCACAGTGTATTGGTGGTAGTCGGAGATACAAGGCCAGGTGATACTCACCTGTGCTTCACCTTGACAAGGTCCTGCAGAGTGAAACTGGCTCATCTGGCTGACACAGTAAGATGCCTCAACAAGATGCCTTAGTAATGCTTCAAGGGTTTTCCAGTGTTTTAAAAAATGAAACAAAGCCTCCATACCACTTAGAAGAACTTCTCTACCATGTCCAGATGCTGCAGGAGGTTTTCACACATACTCTCATGTTACTGGATGTGTTGTACCAGAAGCAATGCACCAACTATGTTTTATTTTTCTAGAAGGTCTTGTCTGTTTTGTTTCTGAAGCAGCTTCAAGGGGTTTTCAAAGCATCTTTGAAACAAATCTCCCCTAAAGAAGCTATGGATGACCCAAGAATCTACCTTATATTTTCTTGTGGCTCTCCTACAATGGGTTGCTTCCTCCCTCCCTCCCTCCCTTCCTCTCTGTCTATTGTGTGTGTGCATTTGTGTGTGTGTGTAAGAGAGAGAGAGAGAGAGACAATAGAATAGAATAGAATAGAATAGAATAGAATAGAATAGAATAGAATAGAATAGAATAGAATAGAATAGAATAGAATAGAATAGAATAGAATAGAATAGAATAATTTATTGGCCAAGGAATTTGTCTTTGGTGCATATGCTCTCAGTGTGCATAAAAAGACAAGATACATTCAGATAGATAGTCAGACAAGATAGTCATAGGGTACAAATAAGCAATCAAATCATACCAGGAAGCAATCAATATAAATCGTAAGGATACAAACAACAAAGTTACAGTCATACAGTCATAAGTGGGAGGAGATGGATGATAGGAACGATGAGAAGATTAATAGTAATAATAATGCAGACTTAGTAAATAGTTTGACAGTGGTGAGGGAATTATTTGTTTAGCAGAGTGATGGCGTTCGGGAAAAACTGTTCTTGTGTCTAGTTCAGTGATGGCGAACCTTTTTTCATTCGCATGCCAAAAGGGGGCGGAATGTGGGGGATCACGTGTGTGCGTGCCCACACTCATAATTCCATGCACCCCCGCACATGCACGCATGACCCCCCCTGCTCCCAGCATGCAATGGCACGCCCATTTTTTGCTCTCCCCAGGCTCCAGAGCCTTTCTAGGAGCCTGGGGAGGGCGAAAACGGCCTTCCCCACCCCCTCTGGAGGCTGGAAACAGCCTGTTTCCTGATTCCCAGTGGGCCCAGAAGGCCAGAAAATCAGCCGGCTGGTGCACACATGCACGCCGGACCTGAGCTCGCGTGCCCACCGATATGGCTCTGCGTGCCACTTGTGGCACCCGTGCCATAGGTTCGCCATCACGGGTCTAGTTGTTCTGATGTGCAGTGCTCTATAGTGTCATTTTGAGGGTAGGAGTTGAAACAATTTATGTCCAGGATGCGAGGGGTCTCTAAATATAAATATTTTCATGGCCCTCTTTTTGACTCATGCACGAGAGAGGGAGGGAGGGAGAGAGAGAGAGAGAGAGAGAGAGAGAGAGAGAGAGAGAGAGAGAGAGAGAGAGAGAGAGAGAGAGAGAGAGAGTTCTTATCCAGTCAAAATGACTTTTTACTTTCTCCAGTGAAGAACTGGCAGCTCAGCATTAGTACCATTGAAAGGCAAAGTATTGTCAGAGCTGTTGGCTGTCTGAAAGAATTTAGATAGGGGATTTCCCTAAGAACCATGCAGCCTAAATTAAATTATTTAAATTATGCTGGTGGTGCAAGGGCTGATGTCACTACCTCCACATCAGCTGAATTTGGTGAACAACAAAGCAAGTGAAAATAGAAGGTTGAATCTTGATGCAAAGTTGTATGAAAACCACATGTGGAAAATTCATTATATTATTAGCATTGTTAATGATACATTTCATTTAAAACTCACTTTATCAGAGTGTGCCATGGTGGCATAGCAGTTCGAATGCAGTATTGTAGGCTAACTGACTGCTCACTGCCAGGAGTTCGATCCTGATCGGCTCAAGTTTGTCTCAGACTTCCATCCTTCTGAGGTTGGTAAAATGAGGACCTAGATTGTTGGGGGAAAGATGCTGACTCTGTAAACCGCTTAGAGAGGGCTGTAAAGCACTATGAAGCTGTATATAAGTCTAAGTGCTATTACTATTGCTGTTGCCATAGTTACGTTATGTTTGGCGGTCATGAGATTGTTCAAAGAGTGATATCGACCCCCTAAAACTATCAAAGGGTTTTATTTGTATTTGAAGTATTTAATTTGTCACAATGTTTGACTTACCATTTCTGAGAGCAAGTTCAACTATCAAGTCAATTGAATAACTAACCTTTCTGCTCTCTTTCCTATTAGTGTGATCTGAATAAAAACTAACAATCCTTCCAATCAATACTTCCTCACTTTAATGAAGATTAGGTAAATAGAGCAATACATATGACATTTCTCATCAATTATAGTGCACAATTTATTTTTCTTACAATGCCACACCAGTGGACATTTTTTTTATTTAACAAAACCTACAAATAATACCATTACCTTGATTGATTTTTTTTCTTTTCTTTTTAAATAGCAAGAAATTACTACAGAACCAAAGGGAGAAGGAAATATATTCAGGATACTTTCCAGAGAGTAAATTGGCATCATCTTGCTGCTGAATTGCAGGTTGAGCTATATTTGAATCAGGGGTGGGTTCCTACTTACCTCGCTGCCGGTTCGCTTTCTCCCACGCTGTGTAGACGTGAACATGTGCAGTGCCAAAAAATCTGGAAAAAAAGAAGCTGAAAACAAGATGGCGACCACATTCACAATGCCAGAAACTCGGCTTCTGCACATGCTCAGAAGAAGAAAAAATTAATTTAAAAAAATGGAAAAAAAAAGAGATGGTGGCGGACACGGACTAGCACCGACAGAACCAGGTCAGTGACGTCATTTTGATGTCATTTTGACGTCACCAGTGGGTCATTACCAGTTCAGGTGAACCGGTCCGAACCGAGAGTAACCCACCCCTGATCTGAATGATAGAATTTCATTAATACCACCAACTTAAAAAAAACTTTTTGAGTGACATGAAGGTTTGATAAAATTTCATGCAGGGAAATTATGATTCCCAACACTGATAGAAGAGAATATTTGTAGCTCAGGTTTGAATTCTGGGGTTCTTGATGCTCTCTGAGCTTTGTGGCTTTCTTGCAGATGTTCTTGCAGATATCTACCAAACTAGATAATATAATCAGTGCTAGAAGGGAGTGGGTTTTGCTCTTATTTTTATATACTAGTGACTTGCCCTGTCAATGTTGGTGGGAGTAGTCTTGGTGGTTCTTTGATTAGTCTGTTGTTTATAGGCAGATTGTTTGTCCGCATTAGTAGTTCCTTGAATGGGATATTGTTTACTTTTTAATTGTTGATCTAATGTTAATCTAGGTGTTAATCTCTGCTCATATAGGTGTTGATTGCTGAATGTCTCTTTGAAGTGGTATGTAGATAGTGTATATCTCTATGTCCCTGTTGATGGCCCATTTGTCTCAGTACCAGGCTTCTGGGAATTTTCTGGTGGTTTTGGACATGGCTTGATCTAGAATGCTCACAGTTACCTTGTTGAAATTATGGTTGAGCCTGTCCATGTGTTGTGAAGTTAAAAAGTTCTCATCATGTCTTGTGACTGCTAGGTGGTATGGGCCAGATGCATCATGTGCTGGCCACGGTTTAGCAAAGGGGGGGAAAGTCCCAATATGTCACATGATGCCTCTGTGACAACATGAGTTTGACACCCGTGTTGTAGATGATTCATGTTTTTTCTTCTTCTGGGACATCTGGGTCTTTTGGTTTATTTAAGTTGTTCTGGAGGACTTCAGTTAGTGCTACAGTGATACCAGCTGGTTGCAATCGTCTGTTGGTGGTTTCTGAGATGTTTTTGATATATGGTAATGTGATACTTTTCACAGCATTTGCATTGGTTGAGCATTAATAGGTTGAATGGTCAGGCACTTTTTGATAAAGTTATGTGGGTATACCTTTTGTTGGAAGATGTTGTGTAGATAATCAGATTCCTGTTTCTGGTGTTCACAGTTGTCGCAGAGTTGCTGCAGGATTCCCAGAGCTGTTTAGGCTGATGAAAATATTGTCAGAGACGAGGTTTTGATCCCCATTTGTAATGGAACTCACTAATGTAATGGGCACAGTTGTAAACAAGGTATATGACTATTGGGAGTTTTTAATCACAATATAAGAATTCTCCATGGTAGAAAGGCCAGCCAAGTGAAAGACAAAACATTAGATCATCCCTTGCAGCATTCTGACAGTCTCAGGGCATATTCCCATTGATTTCTTTCTTAAAGGAAGAAAAATCAATAACTTTCAACAGTTGAAGACTTCAGATATTTTTGGAAGATCTAAGGAGTTGTGCTTGTGGTGGGGAAGAGCTTAGAATTACCTGATTAAATAACATTTAGGGGTTATTGGTAAGTGACAGGCCAACACAGGTATGAATGTTTGCCTTGATTAACAAGAACACTGATATTGACCAGTTCTCCACCTTTCAATAGAGACATTTTGCCTTTTGTGCATCCCGGACTTTCAGCCTTATCTCTTAATGAGCTCAGAAAGGCACTGCTGCTCTTCCGGTTCCTCCTTCAGCGAGATCAGAAGCCGGGACCGTGACCTCTGTGGCTGGCTCCAAACACTCCACACCTGAGGGTCTGAATTCGGACCTAAGCCCCCCGTAGAGGGGGCAAAGTGAAGGGGGACCGCCAGGAAGGTGGAGGGGAGCCACATCTCCCCTCCCTGAACTGGCAAGCCCCTAGCCGATGGAGCGGAGCTGCGACAGCAAATATGGCTGCCACGAAGCTGAAGGAGAACCAGAATTAACAAGACTGAGCAGGAGGAAAAGTGAGTGATTTGCGATCTGGGATAAAATGGACTGTTTGCTTTTTAAAACAACCCAAAAAAACCAAGAGGGAGAAATGTGGAAGCTAAAGATTAGTGGCGGGTCAAGCATGCTAAAATTGTGAAGGAAAAAAAACATTTGGGAATTAGGAGGAAAACAAAAAGTTTTTCTTGGAAGATTTAGAAGAAGATGTGGTTTTGGAATGATACCCCATTTTAAAGAAAAAAAACATTGATATTTGAACTGGAAGCTGTCTTTGACTTAATAT
Organism: Diadophis punctatus similis; assembly: GCA_023053685.1. NCBI lineage: Eukaryota > Metazoa > Chordata > Lepidosauria > Squamata > Dipsadidae > Diadophis > Diadophis punctatus. The sequence continues at coordinate 3,097,424 of JALIGW010000003.1, read as the reverse complement.
AAATTGACTTTTATATATGCTGGATTTATAAATATAAAATAACGAACTGGGAGCACACAACAATGAAGAGGAATTTCTGATTTGAAGTAGGAGAACCATTTTGGGGGAAAAAAGAGAGGGTGTAACTCTTGGAACTTTTCTTTTTGTTGGACAAATAACGTGGATTTGCTGCAAAAATGATACCAAGTGGAAATAAAGGTGTGGAAAGCATACCCCAGGATATTAAGACTATTGTAAACCAGTGTGTGGGAACGAAATAAATATTTCAAGTTATGGATCGTATAGAACTGAAACTGGAAAATATAATACAAAAAATAACAAATGCAGTTCAGACAAATGAGGAAAAGATGGAGAACTTTAGAAGAGTGAAAGAAACAGAGGAATCAAGAAACAAGCAACAAGAAAGAAAATACAACAAAGGGATGATTGAAATACAGAGGGTGAAAAAGGTAGCAAAGTAGAAAGAGAAGATCTCTGGTATGGGAAAGATAAGATAAGGAAAAGAAAGCTAGAAGGGGAAAGAAAGAATTAGAAAAAATGAAAGCAATATCAGACAACAAAAAGGGAAAAAGAGAAGAGATAAAGACTATAGCAAAAAAAGGAGTTAAAGATAGAAAAGAGAGAGCTAAAAGAAATATGGAGGAGGCCATCAAAAAAGAAAAAGAAAAGAGGATTAAAACTTTGGAGCAGGGTAAAAGAGAAGGGATAAAAGAAAAATAAAAAGGTGTAAATTAGTAGTAATATTTTTGAATATAAGCCTGATAATAGAAAATATGAAGATTGAAAATATGTAACTTTTAAATATGTTTTGTATGGGAAAAAAAAGAAAAGTAATATCTTTGAATATAAGTTTGATGATAGAAGAAGCATGTAGAAAGGAATTTATAGGTGTTGGGATATAAGAGATAAAATTAGTGTTAATGTGTATATTTAATTAATTTAGTATTACATAAGTATGAAAAAATTGTTCATTGTAATAAGGATAAAGTATATGTATGAATAAAATGTAGAAATGAAGTTATAACATAATATAAGAAAGTATGAAGATTGAAAAATGGAAGAAAATACAAAGATTGAAATATATAATTTTGAAATATATTTTGTAAAGGAAAAGTAATGATGCGGAAGAGGATAAACAAATTATAAGTTGATTTTTGATTAATGTTTAGGAAATAAGTGAAGTAAAATATACTAATATTAGAAATATATAAGTTGGGAAATGACCACATCTTTGTTTGCTGGAATTAAAATAGGGATAAAATAAGAGGGGAAAAAGACTAAAGACGGATATTAAGAGGAAAAGAAATGTGAGAGATGTATTGAAAATGAAATGATAATGGATGGTGATTATTTTAAAAACAAAAAATATTGTTAAGAATATTGTATGGATGTATGAAACTCAGAAAGCAAATGCTCGCGACATGAGATGTTGAAAGACCAAAAACAAATAACATTTATTTGGAAAAAGAAAGGCATTGCTGTTTGTCACTGTTGCTGTAAATAGGAAGAAGCAAATAATGAGAGCTCACAGATATGTATTATGAGGTTGAAAATGAATATGAGTACTAGCTGGGGATTGTGAGAGTTGGTCTATCATACCTGAAGGGCCATAAGTTGGGAAAAGCTGATATATTGCTATTAAAAGACAAATTAGATCTTTACGAATATTCTGGTGAATATATTGATATGAACGCTGATCTGAAGATATATTCACATCTAACTGTAGATTGAAACAAACACTGGAGGATGCAGGTGACCACATATCTAATTAAAAGGATGCCTATCCAAGAATAAACGACAATGAATAAAGTTTGTGAATTGCCATGAGAGAAGCAAAGACAATTTGAAAGCAGAGAAAAATATGATTAGCATTGGTAAAATGAGGTTTAGCAACATTTCCTTTTTTTTAATACTCTCAGGTCTTCAATTTGTAAGGTTTACAATTCTGTTCTAATGCATTGCACATGTTGCTTATCTTGAAAGAAAGTAGTCAAATTTTGATCTGTTTATCTGTCCTATCTATCTTCCATCCATCCATCCATCCATCCATCCATCCATCCATCCATCCATCCATCCGTCCGTCCGTCCGTCCGTCCGTCCGTCTGTCTGTCTGTCAGTCTATCATCTATCTATCTATCTATCTATCTATCTATCTATCTATCTATCTATCTATCTATCTATCTATCTATCATCTATCTCTCTATCATCTATCTATCTATCTATCTATCTATCTATCTATCTATCTATCTATCTATCTATCATCTATCTCTCTATCATCTATCTATCTATCTATCTATCTATCTATCTATCTATCTATCTATCTATCTATCTATCATCTATCTGTCTGTCTGTCTGTCTATCATCTATCTATCTATCTATCTATCTATCTATCTATCTATCTATCTATCATCTATCTGTCTGTCTGTCTGTCTGTCTATCATCTATCTATCTATCTATCTATCTATCTATCTATCTATCTATCTATCTATCTATCATCTATCTATCTATTGCATCTATCTATCTATCTATCTATCTATCTATCTATCTATCTATCTATCTATCTATCTATCTATCTATCATCTATCTATCTATTGCATCTATCATCTATCTATCTATCTATCTATCTATCTATCATCTATCTATCTATTGCATCTATCTATCTATCTATCTATCATCTATCTATCTATTATCTATCTATCTATCTATCTATCTATCTATCTATCTATCTATCATCTATCTATCTATTGCATCTATCTATCTATCTATCTATCATCTATCTATCTATCTATCTATCTATCTATCTATCTATCTATCTATCTATCTATCTATCTATCATCTATCTCTCTATCATCTATCTATCTATCTATCTATCTATCTATCTATCTATCTATCATCTATCTGTCTGTCTGTCTATCATCTATCTATCTATCTATCTATCTATCTATCTATCTATCATCTATCTGTCTGTCTGTCTGTCTGTCTATCATCTATCTATCTATCTATCTATCTATCTATCTATCTATCTATCTATCTATCTATCTATCTATCATCTATCTATCTATTGCATCTATCTATCTATCTATCTATCTATCTATCTATCTATCTATCTATCTATCTATCATCTATCTATCTATTGCATCTATCATCTATCTATCTATCTATCTATCTATCTATCATCTATCTATCTATTGCATCTATCTATCTATCTATCTATCATCTATCTATCTATTATCTATCTATCTATCTATCTATCTATCTATCATCTATCTATCTATTGCATCTATCTATCTATCTATCTATCATCTATCTATCTATTATCTATCTATCTATCTATCTATCTATCTATCTATCTATCTATCATCTATCTGTCTGTCTGTCTGTCTATCATCTATCTATCTATCTATCTATCTATCTATCTATCTATCTATCTATCTATCTATCTATCTATCTATCTATCTATCTATCTATCTATCTATCTACCGTATCTGTCATCTACCTAGCAATCATCTATCTCAGTTCCTAGGCAGAAGGTCAGTGTTGTGTAGTGGTTAAAGGTACCCAGGCAATGTGAGATTCTACCATGGTAACAGAAGCCAGTTGGGTGACTTAGGCCCTAGGAAGAAGGCAATGGCAAACCACTCCCGACAACTATATGGATTTATGCATCTACTTGCCAGAAGTCAAGATTGAATCAAAGTTGCACACGTACATGAACACACTCACACAAATATTCCCAGACAGGGATATGTTGAAATTTCATCCAAATAATAAACTTACTTTGTAATGCAAACTTTGCCCCTCCATTGATGCAGAGTGTAAAGTACTAAAAGGGCAGCACTTTCATTGCAACTTGCAGTTTGACATTTGTATCCCATTGTGGACATCCACATTTATACCACATATTGTTAAAAAGCCAATTGCAGACTCAATTTGTTTGGATTTAGGGATCAATTTCTTTTACAACAGCTGTATTTTGGATCTGCAAAAATCAGCACCTGTTGCCATTTTTATGACCTTCAATTCACCACCAAATTCATCAGATTATTCCCCCCCCCCAAAAAAAAATATCTGGAACATTTTAAACATTGGTTATTGTTTTATTTTTCCATACCCTTGAAAATTCAAGTGTCTTTCTTTTTGTCCCGAAACCTGCAAATTGCCTCCTATAAATACAGAGGGCATCTTGTCTCCTGCAGTTTTAAAAGCTTCCATGGGGAAACCCAGCAGGCCAACTTTTCTATGAGAAATGAGACAAGATATGACAAGGTAGACAAGGCAAGATAGAAAAGAAATGAGACAAGAAAACACATCATGCTGTGTTCAAAGATCCAAAAGAACTCAGGTTCAATCATTTTTACTGAATCTCATCCAATTATGCAATCCTAGACATTAGCATATAGCTCAAAGCAGATTTATCAGAAACTTTCCCATTTCTGAAACAACATGTAGCCATCATTGATGCTATTCATTCAGGATATGTACATTCAAACAATTAAGACCAGGACATGCAATTTTGGTTCATCTAAGCCCATTTGGCAAGAGGGATTAAATAATCTTAGATTACAATTTAAACAGGTGAGATGATAGTTGAGAAGTAGAAACAATAATAATAGCCAGCATTCATTCAAGCTCTTATATGCTAGAATTCTATGAAAGAGTAATTGTAGGGGAAGAGCAAGCAGAGCTGAGAGGTGGAGATAAACAGGTCATCAGCCTAGACTCATTACATTCCCACAAATGGTCTAAACCAAACTCCATTTATTTATTTATTTATTTATTTATTTATTTATTTATTTATTTATTTATTTATTTATTTATTTATTTATTTATTTATTTATTTATTTATTTATTTATTTATTTATTTATTTATTTATTTTGGTATTCTTATATGCCGCCCAACTCCCGGAGGACTCAGGGCAGCGTA